>CP136057.1:302196169-302745900 GCA_032464435.1 Aegilops umbellulata
TCATTCTGATCTTCTGGGAGCTCCTTCCTATTAAGGTAGGCCAAGAATGGTTCGGTCCATGGGGCAATTACTGCCATGATGAGGTGGGCCGATGGTGTTATTCGGTGGCTGAGCCTCCGACGACGTCGGCGTGTTCGCTATCTGTGTTTGTGTTTGGAACGGGACTGTCGTTGCTGTCCCCCCTTGCCACAGCACGGATGGCTTAAAGAGCCTTCCGAGGAAGATGTTAGGTGGGATGGGGTCGCGCTTAGCGCCGATGCAAGCAAGGATGTCTGCCGCCTGATTACTTTCGTGGGTGACGTGATGAAATTCGAGCCCCTCGAATAGAGCCGACATCTTCAAGATGACATTGCGATAAGCTACCATCTTTGGATCTTTGGCGTCAAAGTATCCATTAATTTGGGATATTGCAAGGTTTGAGTCCCCGCGCACCTCCAAGCGTTGTATGCCCATTGATACGGCCATCCGAAGGCCATGCAGCAAGGCCTCGTATTCGGCTGCGTTGTTGGAGTCTGTGTATAATATTTGGAGTACGTACTGGATGATATCTCCTGTGGGGGATGTTAATACGACACCCGCCCCTAGCCCTACCAACATTTTGGAGCCGTCGAAATGCATCACCCAGTTGGAATATGCGCTGTACTCTTTAGGGAGTTCGGCCTCTGTCCATTCGGCGACGAAGTCAGCTAGTACCTGGGATTTAATGGCTCGACGTGGTTTGTACGTGATGTCAAATGGCAGGAGCTCAATGGCCCATTTGGCAATCTGGCCTGTTGCATCCCGGTTGTTGATTATATCATTGAGGGGCACTTCGGAAGCCACCGTGATCGAGCACTCCTGAAAGTAGTGTCGCAATTTTCGAGATGCCATGAAGACTGCGTATGCTATCTTTTGATAGTGAGGGTACCGGGATTTGCATGGTGTGAGGATGGTGGACACGTAGTATACCGGTTTTTGGAGCGGGAATTTGTGTCCGTCCTGTTCTCGTTCGACGACGAGTACGGCGCTCACCACTTGATGTGTTGCTGATATGTACAACAACATGGGTTCGCCTGCGTTGGGTGTAGCCAGGGTTGGATTGCTTGCTAGGAGGGTCTTTATTTCCTCCAGTCCGGCAGTCGCCGCATCTGTCCATTCGAAGTTATCTGTGCGCTGTAAGAGGCGATAGAGTGGGAGTGCCTTTTCTCCTAGTCTGGAGATAAAGCGGCTTAGTGCTGCCATGCATCCTGCCAGTTTTTGGACCTGTTTGAGGTCTGTTGGTGTAGCTAACTGTGACAGAGCTCGGATTTTAGCCGGATTTGCTTCGATTCCTCTATTGGAAACTATGAAGGCCAGCAGTTTTCCAGCGGGGACGCTGAAGACACACTTCTCCGGGTTGAGCTTAATATCGTATGCCCGGAGGTTGTCAAACGTGAGAGATAAGTCGTCTATTAGTGTTTCGACGTGCCTATTCTTAATGACGACGTCATCAACGTAAGCTTCTACCGTTTTGCCGATCTGTTTCTCCAGGCATGTTTGGATCATGCGTTGGTATGTCGCGCCGGTGTTCTTGAGCCCGAAGGGCATAGTATTGAAGCAGAATGGCCCGTATGGGGTAATAAATGTTGTTGCAGCTTGATCGGATTCCTTCATTTTGATTTTATGGTATCCGGAATATGCATCAAGGAAACACAATGAGTCATGTCCTGCGGTGGCGTCAATTATTTGATTAATGCGGGGAAGGGGAAAAGGATCCTTAGGGCAAGCCTTATTGAGATCCTTGAAGTTGACACACAGGCGCCAGGATTTATCTTTCTTTGGTACCATCACTAGGTTTGCCAGCCAGTCCGGATGCTCAATTTCTCTAATGAATCCAGCCTCAATGAGCTTGGCCAGCTCCTCCCCCATGGCTTGTCACTTGGGTTCGGAAAAGCGCCGCAGTGTTTGCTTGACTGGTTTAAATCCTTTTAATATGTTGAGGCTATGTTCGGCCAACTTATGTGGGATCCCTGGCATATCTGAAGGGTGCCAGGCAAATATGTCCCAGTTTTCGCGCAGGAACTCTCATAGTGCGGCGTCAACTGTTGGTGTCAGTTGAGCTCCGATAGATGCTGTCTTCTTGGGGTCCGTTGGGTGGACCTGGAATTTGACTATTTCTTCTGCTGGTTTGAATGAGGTGGATTTGGGGCATTTGTCAAGTATCACATCGTCCCTGTCCACTGTGGAGCATAGTGCAGTTAATTCTTCAGTCGCGAGGGCTTCAGATAGCGCTTCCAGGGCCAGGGATGCGGTTTTGTTTTCAGCGCGCGGTGCTATGTACGGATCACTGACGAGAGTGACTATACCATTTGGTCCGGGCATTTTGAGCTTCATATATCCGTAGTGAGGTATAGCTTGGAAACGTGCAAAAGCATCCCGCCCCAATAAGGCGTGATATCCGCTGCTGAAAGGGGCCACTTGGAAGGTTACTTCTTCGGACCGATAGTTCTCCGGCGTGCCGAATACCACGTCAAGTGTGATTTTGCCCGCGCACCGCGCCTCCCAACTAGGAATAATTCCCCGAAAGGTTGTGTTACATTTTTTGATGCGGCTCCTGTCTATTTCCATTTTATGGAGTGTGTCCTCAGAAATGAGATTTAGTCCGCTGCCACCGTCCATGAGGACCATGGTGAGTTCAAACCCATCCACGATGGGGCTGAGGACTAACGCGGCTGGTGCTCGTACTGGTCTGTACTTTGGTTCGTCACTGGCATTGAATATTATAGCCGTGTCGTTCCATGGGTGTATTACAACAATTTGGCAGACTTCGTTGAGCTCGCAAAGTGCCCGTTTGTGCTTGTTATTTGAAGCGAATGTCTCAAAGACTGTCAGTACTCTTGAGTCGTCGTCTTCTGGGGGGTACTGTTCCGGGGCGTCCTTTATAAGGATGTCCTTGCCGCTCTTGGCTACCTATCGTGGTATCCAACATGCTCTAAGGCTGTGGGTTGCCACGGTATCAGTTGTTGCATGTATTTTGCATGGGCCATCGAGCCACCCCTCCAAAACGGTGCCGTGCCGTATGGAGATTTTGTGTTTTTTGACTGTGGGACTGGGCGTGCCACGAGGGTATGCCCTTTTCTCCTATAGGGGGACTTGGGTTGGGGACGGTGGTTCCCAGCGAGCTGCCCGAGTTTCCCAGGTGTTTTCCATCGCGCAATACTTTTGTGCGATGGTTGCTAAGTCAGCAAATTTCAGTATGTGGCGGCGATTGATGCCGTTGAGGATTCCTTCGTCCGCGCAATTTTTGCAGAACACCGATATTGCGTCCTCGTCACGACAATCTTTTACCTTGTCCTTGACAAGGAGGAATCTGGCCCAGAAGTGGTGGACCTTTTCCTGAGACTGCTGTTTTACGCTCATGAGAGCCTTTGTGTCCGGGTGGGTGGGTGGAACGAAATCCGAACCCTGACCCGATTTTGGATCTGGAGTTTGAAGATCTACCGGCCCTGGCAGTTCGGGTTCCGGGATATCGATTGATTTTTTAGGCTCCTCGTCCAACTCCATGTTCAGGGGACGGGGCATGCCTTTCTGCCGGAGAATATCCGGCCCTTCAAGATCAGAGATCCGGACATAGTTCGTCTTCAATATAGTAGAAGAGTTGCTCCGCTCCTCGACTACCGCTGTCTGGTGGGTGATCGGCAGAGTTTTAATTTCTCTCCGGTCGGGTTTAAGCCCAACCCGATTGTAGTCTGTAGCGACCCCCATGGCGGCCATGCGATCGAGGAGTTCGTTCAACGATGATAACTCCGTTGGATCCATCCGGGCGGAGTACTCGGGATCAACACGGAGGCGATTTTCGAGGACTTGAGAGGTCATCGTCGGCTTAGGGGCCGACCTCGCTGTCATGACGAAGCCGCCCAGCCGGAGGGTTTGGCCTGGGGCCAGGGTTCCTCCGGAGATGATGTTATCCTTGAGAACAAGGCGAGCCATCAACCCTCTTGGCGACGACACAGTGGAACTCTCAATGAAAGCACCAATGTTGGTGTCAAAACCAGCGGATCTCGGGTAGGGGGTCCTGAACTGTGCGTCTAGGATCGATGGTAACAGGAGACGGGGGAAACGATTTTTACCCAGGTTCGGGCCCTCTCTATGGAGGTAATACCCTACTTCCTGCTTGATTGATCTTGATGAATATGAGTATTACAGGAGTTGATCTACCATGAGATCGTAATGGCTAAACCCTAGAAGCCTAGCCTATGAGTATATGGTTGATGTCTACTACACAACCTTCTTCTTGTAGACGTTGTTGGTCTTGCAAGTGCACAGGTTTGTAGGACAGTAGCAAATTTCCCTCAAGTGGATGACCTAAGGTTTATCAATCCGCGGGAGGCGTAGGATGAAGATGGTCTCTCTCAAGCAACCTTGCAACCAAATAACAAAGAGTCTCTTGTGTCCCCAACACACCCAATACAATGGTAAATTGTATAGGTGCACTAGTTCGGCGAAGAGATGGTGATACAAGTGCAATATGGATGGTATATATAGGTTTTTGTAAACTGAAAATATAAACACAGCAAGGTAACAAGCGGTAAAAGTGAGCGTAAACGGTATTGCAATGCTAGGAAACAAGGCCTAGGGTTCATACTTTCACTAGTGCAAGTCCTCTCAACAATAATAACATAATTGGATCATATAACTATCCCTCAACATGCAACAAAGAGTCACTCCAAAGTCACTAAGAGCAGAGAACAAACGAAGAGATTATGGTAGGGTACGAAACCACCTCAAAGTTATTCTTTCCAATCAATCCGTTGGGCTATTCCTATAAGTGTCACAAACAACCCTAGAGTTCGTACTAGAATAACACCTTAAGATACAAATCAACCAAAACCCTAATGTCACCTAGATAATCCAATGTCACCTCAAGTATCCGTGGGTATGATTATACGATATGCATCACACAATCTCAGATTCATCTATTCAATCCAACATAAAGTACTTCAAAGAGTGGCCAAAGTTTCTACCGGAGAATCATGACAAAAACGTGTGCCAACCCCTATGCATAGGTTCATGGGCGGAACCCGTAAGTTGATCACCAAAACATACATCAAGTGGCACGTGATATCCCATTGTCACCACAGATACACACGACAAGACATACATCAAGTGTTCTCAAATCTTTAAAGACTCAATCCGATAAGATTACTTCAAAGGGAAAACTCAATCCATTACAAGAGAGAAGAGGGGGAGAAGAAATAATAGATCCAACTATAATAGCAAAGCTCGCGATACATCAAGATCGTGCCAAATCAAGAACACGAGAGAGAGATCAAACACATAGCTACTGGTACATACCCTCAGCCCCGAGGGTGAACTACTCCCTCCTCGTCATGGAGAGCATGAGGATGATGAAGATGGCCACTGGTGAGGGTTCCCCCCTCCGGCAGGGTGCCGAAACAGGGTCCCGAGAGGTTTTTGGTGGCTACAGAGGCTTGCGGCGGCGGAACTCCAGATCTAATCTCCGTTTTGGAAGTTTTAGGATACATAGGTATATATGGGTGCAAGGGGTACGTCGGTGGGGCTGCGGGGGCCCCACAAGGCAGGGGGCGCACCCGAGGGGGGTGGGAGCGCCCCCTACCCTCGTGTCCAGCTCCCGTATCTTCTAACGGGTCCAAGTCTATCAGGTAGGTTTCCTTCCAAAAATAACTTCTCCAGTTGATTTCGTTCCATTTTGACTCCGTCTGATATTCCTTTTCCTCGAAACACTGAAATAGGCATAAAACAGCAAATCTGGGCTGGGCATCCGGTTAATAGGTTAGTCCCAAAAATAATATAAAAGTGGATAATAAAGCCCAATATTGCCTAAAACAGTAGATAATATAGCATGGAGCAATCAAAAATTATAGATACGTTGGATTCGTATCAATGGTAATGAATGTGTCCTATCCGGACTATGCTCTCCGGTTTATATAGACACCGGAGAGATCTAGGGTTACATGGAGTCGGTTACATAAGAAGGAATCTTCATAGTTGATCGCCTAGCTTGCCTTCCACGCCAAGGAAAGTCCAATCCGGACACGGTTATAGTCTTCGGTCTTCGTATCTTTACGGCCCATCAATCCGGCCCATGGATATCAGCCCAGACGCCCGAGGACCCCTTAATCCGGGACTCCCTCAGCAGTATCTTGCGCCAGAGCATCCCGTGCCCTTCACCGATCTGCTGAAATAACTGGTGGAGCTGCATAGGGTGGCCGAACTAGCCATGAAGGTTTGTTAATCCGGCTATGGCCAGCCGAAGCTATGCCTGGCAGCTACTCCGGACTCGTGAAGCAGCTGGTGAACGCCTGTCCTCGGCTGGACATCATCAAGCGATCAGCCTGTATTGAAGGTGCGCGCATGGCCTTCACCTGTTGCAGGATGTGGTGGGCGAAGATGAACGCCGTCGAGCTGGCCAGGGGGCCGCCAGAGGGCAAGGAGCACCGCACACCCGAGCGCTATTTTGCGAATGTCCTAGAGGGGTCCCGCATTGTGGCAAAGTGTGAGCAGGACATTATTTTCAAACGAATACATTCGTGTGTCTTTGCCTTGTATGATGAAACAAAGTCGGTTTGTAATATAATGCTTGTTATGTTTTAATTTTTTCCTCCTGTGCGGCCGTCTTGTATATAATCTGAGGGTTGGCCAGTCATCGGCTTCTGCCCCCACGTAGGTAGTATGGAGGTGTTCATGATGGAATCTAAACAATCTTAATCCAATTATATGGTCCTTGAAGGAGTTGTTTAGCGCAACGAATCAGGCAGTCAGACACTGCGGCTTAAACGCCCTCACTTAGCCATAGGAGTTTTACAATAAAACATAGGCGCAAGCCCTAGTATCCGAACCAGAGTGCTATGAGCGTCTGATTGGGAAGTACCGATCCTTCGCGTAATGCGGAAGAAATCTCCAACAATTTGTAACCTCCGGACAGCTGACCGGCTCTCGCTGCATCATGATAGTTAGTTTTTGGCTTTCTCTACTGAGGCGCTCCTTTGGATAAACCAGGTCATAATTGCAGTAGTTCTCCCTTTACTACCTTAGCCTATATAGCGGAACATAAGGTAGCAAGCACAGGAGCCGGGCAACCCTACTATTGACCAAAGACATGATTCGGAGCCAATGCATATAGTGCTAAATTCGGGGTGTCGAACTATACTGTAAAAGTGTTCGGACTTGGGTTGCCATGTTGTGGGGTGCTATGAAGGCCCTGGCAAGGTGGAACACACCGAATGTGCGGGTGTTATATGATAAAATTACCAGGAAGGAAAAGGAAAAAAAGAGAGAAAGAGGAAGAACCAGTGGTAAGCTAGAGTCGTGGAGTTTTGGGCCGCAAACTGTTTCTATTATAAATTCATTGGTGTGTTAAAGAGCGTTTATACAAGTAGTGCAATAAGCAGAAAGACTATTTACTATGCCTTCACCAAGAGAGAGCTGCGCATGGGTCCTGAAAAACAGGTAGAGTGATCGTTTAACGAAACCACCTAGAGATGTCCCCCATATGTCTGCGGCTCTCCCGTGCCGAGCTTGTATAATACCATCCGGCATGGTCGACTATGCCGACCGCTCTTATTCTTGTCGTCTTGGTATGTTTGTCCTTCGAGGGTACCTATGATTAGGCCATCGGATGGGGCCTGCAGGATTGAGACCTGAAAGGAAAAAGTAAAAGTAAAAGTATGTGTGTATCCGGTGCCGATTGAGCTGCACTGTGGGTCACAAGCCAGCTGTGCCTCCGTCGATGCCCATGGAATTTCGAGTGCGTAGTTATGTACGCACGGCGCGAATGCCACCGCCTGATCGGGACTGTGACGGAGGCCGGATTTCTAGTCGAGCTCCTGACGAGCCGAGCTGTCCTGCTGCAGGGTAGTTCGGACCCTCTTAACGGTGTCCGTGGGCTCGGCAGCCGAATTAGGGTTCTGCTTGAGAAGGCCGCTCTGTACTTCTGCTGCTAAGGTAGCTGTGTGCTCCTTTGTACGGCGGGAGCGTTCTGTATTTCCGTTGACCGTGATGATGCCGCGTGGACGGAGCATCTTGAGCTTAAGATAAGCATAGTGTGGCACTGCATTGAATCGAGCGAATGCGGTTCGTCCGAGCCGTGCGTGATAGCCGCTGCAAAAGGGGACGATGTGAAAGATTAATTCCTCGCTTCAGAAATTGTTCGGTGACCCGAAGACAACTTCTAGGGTGATTGAGCCCGTACAGTGGGCCTCAACGCCTCGTATGACTCCTTTGAAGGTAGTCTTTGTGGGCTTGATCCGTGATGGATTGATGCCCATTTTTCGCACTGTATCCTAATAAAGCAGGTTGAGGCTGCTACTTCCATCCATGAGGACGCGCGTCAGGTGAAATCCATCGATGATTGGGTCGAGGACTAGTGCGGCTGAACCGCCATGACGGATACTAGTCGGGTGGTCCCAACGATCAAAGGTGATCGGAAATGACGACCATGGATTGAATTTTGGGGCGACTGGCTCTATCACATAGACGTCCCTTAGTGCGCGTTTGCGCTCCCTTTTGGGGATGTGTGTAACATATATCATGTTCACTGTTTTCACCTGAGGGGGAAACTTATTCTGTCCCCCTGTGTTCGGTTGCCGGGGCTCCTCGTCGCCATCCTTGCTTTGTGATCCCTTTTGCCCTGTTCTCGGTGTTTAATCTGCCGGCCTGTTTAAAAACCCGACAATCTCTGTTGGTATGATTGGCTGGTTTGTCTGGGGTGCCATGCATCTGGCATGGGCGATCGAGTGTGCGGTCCAGGCTGGATGGTCCCTGAATTTTTCTCTTGTATGGTTTCTTCCACTGGCTAGATTTGGAGCCACTGAATCCGGCGTTGACTGTAGTGTCGTCGGTATTATCACCATTGCTTCGGCGTTTATGTCTATTACGTCGGAGCTTGCCGTTGTTGTTCTTAACCTCGGAGGGGCCTGCCTCGCTGGCTGTGTTTTTGCTGCAATCCAACCAACTATCTTCACCCGTGCAAAAGCGGGTCATGAGTGCCGTGAGGGCTGCCATAGATTTTGGCTTTTCTTGGACGAGGTGGGGGGCGAGCCATTCGTCGCGGATGCAGTGTTTAAAGGCTGCTAGGGCTTCGGCATCCAGACAGTCGACAATCTGGTTCTTTTTAGTTCGGAACCTAGTCCAGAACTTCCTGGCTGACTCCTCAGGCTGTTGAACTATGTGCTTAAATCATCGGCGTCTGGTGGCCAAACATAGGTACCTTGGAAGTTGTCGAGGAAGGCCTCTTCCAAGTCCTCCCAGCTGCCAATAGAATTTTCAGGCAGGCTGTTTAGCCAGTGTCGAGCTGGCTGAGGGAGTCCTGGATTAGGGGGTCCTCGGACGACCGCACTATATACTTTAGCCGGACTGTTGGACTATGAAGATACAAGATTGAAGACTTCGCCCCGTGTCCGGATGGGACTCTCCTTGGCGTGGAAGGCAAGCTTGGCAATACGGATATGTAGATCTCCTCCCTTGTAACCGACTCTGTGTAACCCTATCCCCCTCCGATGTCTATATAAACTGGAGGGCTTAGTCCATAGGACAACAACAATCATACCATAGGCTAGCTTCTAGGGTTTAGCCTCTATGATCTCGTGGTAGATCAACTCTTGTAATACTCATATCATCAAGATCAATCAAGCAGGAAGTAGGGTATTACCTCCATCAAGAGGGCCCGAACCTGGGTAAACATCGTGTCCCCCGCCTCCTGTTACCATCTGCCTTAGACGCACAGTTCGGGACCCCCTACCCGAGATCCGCCGGTTTTGACACCGACATTGGTGCTTTCATTGAGAGTTCCACTGTGCCATCACCGCAAGGCTTAATGGCTCCTTCGATCATCGGCAACGATGCGATCCAGGGTGAGGTTTACCTCCCCGGACCGATCTTCGTATTCGTCGGCTTCGTACTGCGGGCCAACTCGCTTGGCCATCTGGAGCAGATCGAGAGCTACGCCCCTGGCCATCAGGTCAGGTTCGGAAACTTGAACTATACTTCCGACATCTGCGGAGACTTGATCTTCGACGGATTCGAGCCCATGTCAGGTGTGCCGCATAATCACAACGAGCATGACTTAACTCTGCTATCGGATAGTGTTCAGCAGATCACACCTACAACTACTCCGGCCCTCAATCCGTAACAAATTGCGTCATCTAAGGACGGGTGGATAGGCCCCGCAATGGAGGCCGCACTCTCAGTGGAGATAGATTCGAATACTGACTCCGCCTCCTACGAGAGCCGTGTTGCCGAACCATTGGATTCGTCCCCGGCCACAGGCTCCAAGCCGCCTGCATCTGTGCCTATCGAATCCGATTGGGCACCGATCATGGAGTTTACCTCCGCGGATATCTTTCAGCACTCGCCTTTTGTCGATGTGCTAAATTCATTAAGGCCTCTCTCCTTCTTAGGAGAACCTTGGCTGAACTATGTCCGGCTAGAATGGGATGTGGACGACGAAGAAATTCACTCCCCACCCACCACCCACTTAATAGACACTGTCGATGATTTAACCGACATGCTCGACTTCGACTCCGAAGACATCGACGGTATGGAGGACTATGCAGGAGACGAGTAGGAACCACCGCCTACAGGGCACTGGACAGCCACCACATCATATGATATATACATGGTGGATACCCCCAAAGAAGGCGATGGCGATAAGACAACGGAGGATGACCCCTCCAAGAAGCAGCCCAAGCACCGACGTCAGCGGCGCTGCTCTAAGTCCCGCCATAGAAAAAGTAGTGATACTGGCACAAGATACAATAACACTCCGGATAGTGCCGAAGACGACGACAATACCCTCCAGCCAGATTTAGAGCGGGAGGATGGACAAGCTAGCCCTCTAGAACAGGCAACAGATGGAGAAACGGAGGATGGCAATTACACGCCTCTCTCCGAAGACGCGCTGATCCTCGGCGACAAAGAATTTATCGTGCCTGAGGATCCCGTCGATCAGGAGTTCTTCAAGCACCAGCTTATAGCCACAACAAATAGCCTGAAGAAAAAGCAACAACATCTTCGAGCTGATCAAGATTTGCTAGCGTATAGATGGACCAAAGTCCTTGCGGCCGAGGAATATGAACTCGAACGCCCGTCCAAGAGTTACCCAAAGCGCAGGTTGCTACCCCGACTCGAGGAGGAAGCATTAAAACCCACATCACCAGCGTATGATGCGGCTGATCGGCCACCTCGTGGCCGAGACAGAGAGGCATATCAGCCCGAAGTCCAGACCGCACCCCGCCGCCGTTCAACCAAAAACACCAAGGCCCGGGGCAACACGCGGGACCTGCGAGACGTATTGAAAAACAAAGCAGGGCATACAAGATCGATCTACGGATCACGGGGTCGCACCTCAACGCGGTATGATGATCGTCACGCCGGATATACCAAAAGCAAATCCGGCCGGGACGAATACAACAGACAAGACTCGTATGGACTGCGTCGTGATATAGCCCGACACAGAGGCACCAGACAAACCCTATGCTTCACTGATGAAGTAATGGATCACGAATTCCCAGAGGGTTTTAAACCCGTAAACATTGAATCATATGATGGTACAACAGACCCCGTGGTATGTATCGAGGATTTCCTCCTCCACATCCACATGGCACGCGGTGATGATCTACATGCCATCAAGTACCTCCCACTAAAACTCAAAGGACCAGCTCGGCATTGGCTGAATAGCTTGCCAGCAGACTCCGTTGGCAGTTGGGAGGATTTGGAAGATGCATTCCTTGACAACTTCCAGGGCACTTATGTGCGACCACCGGATGCTGACGACTTGAGACATATAATTCAGCAGCCAGGGGAATCGGCCAGGAAATTCTGGACTAGGTTCCTAACTAAGAAAAACCAAATTGTTGACTGTCCGGATGCAGAGGTCTTAGCGGCATTTAAGCATAACATCCGTGATGAGTGGCTCGCCTGGCACCTCGGCTAGGAGAAGCCGAAGTCTATGGCAGCCCTCACGACACTCATGACCCGCTTTTGCATGGGTGAGGATAGCTGGCTGGCTTGCAGCAACAACACAGCAAGCAAACCTGGCATATCAAAAGCCAGGGATAGCAACGGCACACCACGACGCAACAAACACAAGCACCGCAAACACGGTGAAAACGCCGAAAATACGGCAGTCAATGCCGGGTTCATGGGCTCAAAATCCGATCAGCGGATAGGGCAACCCAAAAATTACAATCCAGGTCCATCCAGTTGGACCGCATACTCGATCGCCAATGCCAAATTCACGGCACCCCAGGAACGCCAGCCACCCATACCAACAGAGAATGCTGGGTCATTAAACAAGCCGGCAGGGCAGGCACCAAAGACAGAGAAGGGGGGCCTCAAAGCGATGATGGCGACGAAGAGCCCAGATCACCGAACACAGGAGGGAAAAAGAAATTTCCCCCGCATATTCAATCGATGAATGTGGTAAATACCACCCAAATTACCAACTCGGACTGGATACACACCCTTAGGGATGCTGACTCGACGGAACTAGTCGTCCCACAATATAAACTAGGGCCGGTCACCTTCAACCTCATGGATCGTCCGACTAACACCAATTAGGGCAATCCAACCGCACTAGTCCTCGACCCAATAATAGACGGGTTCCACCTCACTCGAGTCCTTATGGACGGAGGCAGCAGTCTAAATCTGCTTTACCAGGACACAGTGCGCAAGATGGGCATCGATCATTCGGCGATCAAACCCACTAAAGCCACTTTCAGAGGCATTATGCCAGGTGTGGAAGCCAGCTGCACAGGCTCCATTGCCCTTGAGGTAGTCTTCGGATCACCAGAAAATTACCGTACCAAAGAGTTAATCTTTGAAATCGTCCCTTTCCGCAGTGATTATCAGGCATTGCTCGGACGAACCGCGTTCGCTCGATTCAACGCGGTGCCACATTATGCCTACCGTAAGCTCAAGATGCCCGGTCCATGCGGCGTCATCACAGTTAATGGCAAGGCCGAACCTTCCTTCGGCACCAACAAATACACCATTGCTTTAGCAGTAGAAGCACCGAGCAGCACCTTGCAGCCGAACCTCGAGTCGACGCCCAGGCTCCCGGACAACGTCAAGGGACGCTGAACTACTCCGTGGAAGGATAGCCCGGCTCGTCCAGAGCTCAATTAAACACTCCGGCGAAGGCCAGGACAGGCCGAACTCAGCGGTTCAACCGCTCTCCGGCACGCAAATATTTCTTTCATTTCCTTCGCAGGTTCACCTTTGCGCCGACTAGGACCGGCCTTACGGAGGCAGCTTGAACGCGTAGGGGAATCCTTAGACGTTCCCCGCAATGACCATCCGGCTATATTACCGATCCGCACTCAGCTTCTTCCCCCTGGTCTCAGCAGGTTCCGCAATCATATTCCTTTTTTATCACATTACTTGTACTCATACGCATAAACGTACTATTCAAATACAACATGTGAATTTATATGACGTTTACCTGCTGTTATTTCTTATTGAAATTCTTTTGTCAAGTGGCATCTGTACACAAGGATATGCCTTAAAATATGCTAGGGGCTTCGTTTTACCCATAACACGACAATAAAGTCCGAACACCTTCATGGAAGTTCGGCACCCCGAACCTATAGCATTATATGCATCAGCTTCGAATCATGTCTTGGGTCAATAGTTGGGTTTGACCGGCTCCCATGTTTTGGTACCTTACATTCCTCTATATCAGCTAAGGTAGCACCGGGAGAACTATTGCGATTGTGTCCCGGTTCTTCCGGACCAGCACCTCAGTAGAGAAAGCCAAAAACTGACTGTCATGATACGGCGAGAGCTGGTCAGCTGTTCGAGAGGTCACAAAATCTTTAAGGATTTCTCCCGCATAATGCCATAACCAATGCAGCGTGCTATGGATCGGTTTTTTCTCCAATCAGGTGCTTATAGAGCCCCTAGTACGGTCTTCCGAACACCAGGGGCTATGCCTACCATACTAAAGCTCTTATGGCTAAGTGAGAGTGATAAAGCCCTATTGTCCGATTGCCTGGTTCGTTGTGCTGAGCACCTCCTTCGAAGGACCCAAAACTGGGATAAATAGTGCTTAGGTTTACCACGAACACCCCCGTACTTCTCACGTGGGGGCAGAAGCCGATGACTGGCCAACTCTCAGGTTTAGCATATAAAACGGCCGCACAGGAGGGTAAACTTTTATATAACAAGCAACAAATGAATGACCTTGTTTAAATAATTCAAAGGACAACTTGATTGACATTCATGGAAATATAATGTCCTTGGTGCATAGCTCTGCTGCAAGGTAGGATCCTTTTAGGACACTCTCATAATACAATTCGGTCTTGCGGTGCTCCTTCCCCTCTGGCGGTCCTTCGGTCATCAGCTTTTCAGCATCCATCTTCCCCCAGTGCACTTCTGCGCGGGCGAAGGCCATTCGCGCACCTTCTATACAGACCGACCGCTTGATGACGTCAAGTCGAGGGCAAGCGCTTACAAGCCGCTTCATAAGCCCGAAGTAGCTGCTTGGAATCGGCTCGGCAGGCCATAGCCGGATAACCAAATCTTTCATGGCTAGTTCCACCGCCTTATGCAGTTCAATTAGCTGTTTCAGTTGATCGGCAAAAGGCACCGGATAATTCGGTGCCTAATATTGCGACCAGAAGAGCTTATCTGCAGTGTTCCTTTCTTCGGCTTGGTAGAATTGGGCGGCATCTGATATACTGCGGGGTAGCTCGGCAAATACTCCTGAAAAATCCAGATTCAAAATTAGAAACATAGTTTTCACCTCAAATACTTGCTTTCCATGGAAAAAGCCTTACCCGCCGCAATCTTTCTCACCTCTTGGATCCCCCGCAGGGCGCTTTGGGTTTCTCCCCGGGCATCGCTCGTGGCCTGATGCGCCTAGGTGAGTTCGGATTCCTTCTCCGTTAAACTCTGCTCCAAAGTCTCGCATTTCCTCACGACCTCTTGCAGCCCCTGCTCAGCTATAATAACCTTGGCCTCATGCTTCTCACGAAGAGCCTGCTCTGTGGCTGCCTTTTTCTCGGCCTCAGCCACAGCCTTCTTAAGGGCTTCGACTTCGGTCATAATCCCTAGCGCAAATCATGAAGCTTATTTCATATTGAAAATTTATTCGCAATAAACGCGAACAAGACTTGTGCATACCTTGTTTATCTCTCAACTGCACTTTCAATTGGCCAAGTTCTTCTTGGGCCCACTCCAGACTTTGATTTAGTCCGGAGATCTCCACAACATGAGAAGCAGCAGCCGCCATAGACGCCTGCTTATAACAGAAGAGAAATAGATGTCATTCAATGAGTCTTCCTGCGAGCATAATTCGATCCTCTGTCCGGTTCTTTCTTTCACCGAACAGTGTATCAGGGGCTACTATTTATACTATGACACTCTTCGAAAACTCATAAAACATACCTCATAGCCTTTTATAAGGCTGATACAAGCTCCGTTCAGTCCACTCTCAGCAGACTGAACCTTCTCAATCACCACACTCATAAGGGCACGGTGTTCATCGACGATGGAGGCGCCCTTCAGCGCCACCAACAAAGCATCCGATGCCTCTGGTTGGACAGAGGTCGCCGGTATACCTCCTCCAGCCGAGAGAGGCTTCCTGCTTGATTCTGGAGCCGTATTGGTCTCCGGAACGACATCCGGTTGGGAGCCGAATTCAAGATGGCCCCCGCCATCAGCTCCCATGGGAATCTGCTCCCCCATGTGTTCGGCCCCTGAAGTTGGACCTCCAGGCGCTTGTAACGCCCTCGATGCGGCTATATCTCCCACGTGTCGAGGCACGACTTAGAGGCATAACCGCATTGAAAGCAATGTCGCAAGTGAGGTAATCTTCACACAATCCATGTAATAAGTAAAGGGGAAAGATACATAGTTGGCTTACAATCACCACTTCACACAAGTACATAAATAACATCCATCATACAGATTACACTCAAGGTCCGACTACGGTACCAAAATGAAAGAAGACTACCCCAAATGCTAAACAGATCCCCGGATCACCCGACTGGGCTCCACTACTGATCATCTGGAAAAGAAACATAGTAACGGCCACGTTCCTCGTCGAACTCCCAAGTGAGCTCGGTCGCGTCATCTGCACTGGCATCGTTGGTACCTGCAACTGTGGTGATAATATCTGTGAGTCACGAGGACTCAGCAATCTCACACCCGCGAGATCAAGACTATTTAAGCTTAAAGGTGGGAAAGGGGTTTGTGAGGTGGAGCTGCAGCAAGCGACTAGCATATGGTGGCTACAGCGCAAAAGAGAGCGAGAAGAGAAGGCAAAGCACATTCGTGAAACTAGAAGTGATCAAGAAGTGATCCTGAAACGACCTACGTCAGACATAACTCCAACAACCGTGTTCACTTCCCGGACCCCGCCGAGAAGAGACCATCACGGTTACACACGCGGTTTATGTGTTTTAGTTAAGGTCAACTTCGGGTTTTCTACAACTGGACATCAACAAATTCCCATCTGCCTCATAACCGCGGGCACGGCTTTCGAAAGATAATACCCTGCAGGGGTGTCCCAACTTAGCCCATTATAAGCTCTCACGGTCAACGAAGGATATTCCTTCTACCGGGAAGACCCGATCAGTCTCGGAATCCCGGACTACAAGACATCTCGGCAGTAATAAAACAAGTCCAGCAAAACCGCCCGATTGTGCCGACAAATCCTGATAGGAGCTGCACATATCTCGGTCTCAGGGCACATCCGGATAAGTCAAGCTACAAGTAAAACCAGGCCTCGAGTTGCCACGAGGTGGCCCCGCAGGTTGCTCGGTTCGGGCTAGCACTTAGAGAAGCACTGGTCCGGGGGGGCTAAAATAAAGATGACCCTCGGGCTCGCGAAAACCCGGGGGAAAAAGGGGGTAGGTGGTGGCAAATGGTAAAACCAAAGTTGGACCTTGCTGGAAAAGTCTTATTCAAAGCGAACTGTCAAGGGGGTCCCATAAATCACCCAACCGTGTAAGGAACGCAAACTCCGGGAACATAACACCGGTATGACGGAAACTAGGGTGGCAAGAGTGGAACAAAACACTAGGCATAAGGCCGAGCCTTCCACCCTTTACCAAGTATATAGATGCATTAATTAAATAAGAGGTATTGTGATATCCCAACAAGTAAACATATTCCAACAAGGAACAACAAGTCCATGTTCCAACAAGGAACAAACTTCATCTTCACCTGCAACTAGCAACGCTATAAGAGGGGCTGAGCAAAAGCGGTAACATAGCCAATCAACGGTTTGCTAGGACATGGATGGTTAGGGGCTGACATGGCAATATAGGAGGCATGATATAGCAAGTGGTAGGTATCGCAACATAGGCATAGAAAAAGAGCGAGCATCTAGCAAGCAAAGATAGAAGTGATTTTGAGGGTATGGTCATCTTGCCTGCAAGGTTCTCAGAGTTGTCGAAAGCTTGGTCCTCGAAAGCGTTATCAACAGGTTCCTCGTTCAGGTACTCGTCTCCCGGCTCTACTCAAAGCAAGAAAACAAGCAAAGGGGACACATATCAATCACGATGCAATGCGCAAGCAACATGATGCAAAACATGGCATGATATGCGAGATGTGATATGCAATGCATATGCATGCTCCGGAAGGACAAGGATGAACAAGGCATAATCTTGGCAAACCAAGTATGCCACTGGATAGGTGAGGTGATTTCGGTTGAAATCGATATAAAGATCACCGGAATCGGATGCATGGTTTGCAAATGACAAGCAAAACAAGAATGGCACGAACCTGCCATTAACAGCATGATGCTACTTAGCAAGCAACAAATAATTAAGCTACTGCACCCAAACATGGCAACAAAGCATATGATAGTAATCTACACAAGATGCACGATAAAAGATGAACACTGAGCTACGGCTAGTTCACAACATAACAGGTTCAAACAAGCATGGCAAAAGTGCAAAAGATAACAGGTTCACAGACTTAGTGAAATAACAACATAGCAGAAATTAACATCAGGATGACATGTTTAGAGCAATGAAACAACATGCTACAGGAACAGGACATAGAAAAGAAAGGCATGGAATGAATCAACTCATAGCAATTCACAAAAGTCCCTTACTGACTAGAAGCCAAAAAGGATCAGCAAATATGATTACACCCATGTCAAATAAGCAAGTTTCGTTACAGGTTTCAGACTTGGCAGAAAACTGGACATGGCAAAACAGATAACAAGTAGGCATGTTCGTGAGCTCGATGCACTCACTACAGAGCATTGCATGATAAACTAAGCATACATACATCGAGAAGACATGGCATAGGAACTAGAAATGGCAAGAATAACATCATATCATTCAAGGATCAACTACACCAAGCTTGGCAAAATCGAATAACATGTAAACAATCTGCCAGCAACATTTTGTAGCAAAAGTAGAGCTTGATTGACTCAAGCTATGGCACTCCATAATTGCAAACAAAGGCATGGATGGATTGAGAAAATAGTAAAGTCCAAAACTCCCTTACTGATCATTCTCAAATTATGCATAGATCTCTCAGAAACAACATGAATACATGGTATGAAAATAACAGCAGTCAGGGACTTAGTGAAATCACTAAGTCTCTGAAATCAGCAACATCAAGTGACCTAGTTTGCATGCTTGTCCTAGTCACCACATAGATCAAAAAAATACATGGAAAAATTCTATGGATAGGTAACATGGCATGTTACAAAACTCATGTAGGACACAACTTCATAGGAGGTACACAACAATCATGGCAAAAATGACAAAAGTGCATGTTCAGATAAGATTCAGCCACTAACATCAACTAGCCCTCTTCTAACAGCATTTCGGGCATCAAGATGACGTCAAATGAAAATGATGCAATAGAAGACAATTATGTACTCTTCGAGGCGAACAAACTGACATATTACACGCGCGAAACGGAGTTATGTATGCAAAGTTATGGCACTGGGAACATGCGATGATGATGCAAAAGTTAAGGACTTGGAGAAAAAAACGAGAGGGGGGAAGCAACCCTAGATCTGGCCGGCAACGGCGACTCCGGCGACGGCGCACGGCGGCGAGGGCGCGGGAGAGGCGGCGACGCGCAGGAGGAGGCGCGGGAGGCCACGGCGGCGCGGGATCCGGCGGGCGCGGGGCCGCGG
Organism: Aegilops umbellulata; assembly: GCA_032464435.1. Taxonomy (NCBI): domain Eukaryota; kingdom Viridiplantae; phylum Streptophyta; class Magnoliopsida; order Poales; family Poaceae; genus Aegilops; species Aegilops umbellulata. Next base: position 302,215,278 of record CP136057.1, read on the forward strand.
GCGGCGACGGGCGAGGCGGCGCCGGCGACGTGCGACGGCGGGGAGGCGGCGGCGCACGGCGGCAGGCGGCGGGGCGCGGGCTCGGCGCGGGATCCGGCGCGCGGGCGGACGGGCGGGAGCGGCGGCGGCGGCCTAGGCCCGAGGGGGCCAGGAGCGGGCCGGGCGGGCCGCGGCGATGTGGGGCGCGGGGCGCCACGTGGCGGCCTCGGACTGGCTGCGGGGGGCGGCGGCGACGCGTCCGGTCCGGGACGGACGCGTCCGGCGGCGGCGGGGTTATTTCGCTAGGGTTAGGGTGGATTTTTGCCCGTGATGGAGGAGGGGGGGACGTTTTTATAGCTAGAAGGAGCTAGGGAGCTCCAAATGGAGAGCGGTTTTCGGCCACGCGATCGTGATCGAACGGCGGAGGACATGGGAGTGTCTTAGATGGGTTATTGGGCTGTTTTGAAGGGGTGTTGGGCTGCAACACACACGAGACCTTCACGGTTACCCGGTTAACCGTTGGAGTACCAAACGAACTCCGATTGACCCGAAACTTGACAGGCGGTCTTCCGGTGCTATACCGAGGCCACATGTCAAACCTCGGTCCATTCCGAGAATGTTTAATACCCGCTCAAGAAGAAATGTAAACGGGGACGCCGGGAGACGTAGGAGCGCCGGATTGCAAAACGGACAACGGGAAAGATGCTCGGATTCAAGAGACGAACACGTATGCGAATGCGATGCACATGATGACATGATATGAAATGCATGACATGACCAAAATGCAAAACGGAGAGAACCCAACCACGGAGGGAATATCATAACACATAGCCGGAAATGGCAAGAGTTGGATTACAAATATGGCAAGTTACATCTGGGGCGTTACAACACACCACCACTACTAGAGGATCTCGTCCCGAGATCTAGGACTGAAAGAACTCCGGATACTCGGAACGTAGGTGGTCTTCACGCTCCCAGGTGGCTTCTCGGTCTGAATGATGTGACCATTTTACTTTGAGGAATTTGATTGACTTGTTGCGAGTCTTGCGCTCAGCTGTTTCAAGAATAGCAATGGGGTGCTCATGATAGGACAAATCTTCTTGAAGATCAATCTCTTCGAAGTTGATGGTGCGCTCAGGCGTCTTGAAGCACTTGCGAAGCTGTGACACGTGGAAGACATCGTGCACATTTGCAAAGTTGGAGGGAAGCTCAAGTTGATAGGTGAGATCGCCTCGTTTGCCGATGATCTTGAAAGGACCCACGTATCGCGGAGCAAGTTTCCCCTTGATACCGAAGCGACGAGTTCCTTTCATTGGCAAGACACGGAGGTAAACATGGTCTCCGATCTCGAATGTGACATCATGATGTTTGCTGTCGTAATAGCTCTTCTGGCGCGACTGCGCGGCTTTGAGGTTCTCACGAATCACCTTGCACATAGCCTCAGCCTTTGAGATCAAATCATTGCCGAGCAATTGGCGTTCACCGGTTTCAGACCAGTTGAGAGGAGTACGGCACTTTCTGCCATAGAGAATCTCGAATGGGGCTTTGCCCAAGCTGACTTGAAAACTGTTGTTGTAAGAGAATTCAGCATAAGGAAGACAATCCTCCCACTTCATGCCGAAAGAGATAACACAGGCTCTGAGCATATCTTCAAGAATTTGGTTGACACGCTCGACTTGTCCACTAGTTTGAGGGTGGAAAGCTGTGCTGAAGCGAATGTTGGTGCCCATGGCCTTCTGAAAAGAATCCCAAAACTTGGAGGTAAAGATGCTGCCACGGTCTGAAGAAATCAATTGTGGAATGCCGTGCAAGGAGACAATTCTGGAGGTGTAGAGCTCTGCCAGCTGCGCTGCTGTGATAGACTCTTTGATAGGAAGAAAATGTGCCACTTTGGTGAGCTTGTCGATGACGACGAAGATAGCATCATTTCCACGCTTGGACTTAGGAAAACCAGTCACGAAGTCCATTTCGATATGATCAAACTTCCATTCTGGAATAGCAAGAGGTTGGAGAAGTCCAGCTGGTCGTTGGTGTTCTGCTTTCACCCTTCTGTAGACATCACACTCATTCACGAATTGAGCGATCTCACGCTTCATTCGAGTCCACCAATACGACTGCTTGAGGTCATGGTACATCTTCAAACTTCCAGGATGAATTGACAGGAGAGAATTGTGCGCTTCATTCATAATGACTTTACGAAGATCACCCTTTGGAACCACGATCCGGTCCTCGAAGAAAAGAGTATCTCTGTCATCAACTCGATAACACTTGTATTTGGGGATGCTCTTTTCAATACCACGTTTCACCTTCTTCACCATGGTATCCAACAATTGTGCCTCACGAATCTGATCTTCCAAAGTAGGAGAGACGATGAGGTTGGCAAGCAAACCTTGAGGGACAACTTGGAGATTCAACTTGCGGAAAGCCTCACAGAGATCCGGTTGAAATGGCTTGAGGATTAAGCTGTTGCAGTAAGCCTTTCTGCTCAAAGCGTCTGCAATCACATTAGCCTTGCCTGGAGTGTATTCAATACTCGGATTATACTCTTGAATCATTTCGACCCATCGAGTTTGCCTGAGGTTGAGGTGGGGCTGAGTGAAGATGTACTTGAGACTCTTGTGATCGGTGAAAATGTCCACTTTCCTTCCCAACAGGAGATGTCTCCATGTTATCAGTGCGTGGACAACTGCCGCCAACTCAAGATCGTGAGTGGGGTAGTTCCTTTCATTGGGCTTCAACTGGCGAGAGGTATAGGCAACAACCTTCTTCTCTTGCATTAACACAGCACCGAGGCCCTGAAGAGAAGCATCACAGAATACTTCATAAGGCTTGGATTCGTCAGGAGGAGTTAGAACTGGAGCAGTGACGAGTTTCTCTTTGAGAGTGTTGAAAGCAACGTCACACTCAGGAGACCAGACATACTTCACATGATTCTGAAGGAGGTTGGAAAGAGGCTTTGCAATCTTTGAGAAATTCTCAACGAATCTTCGGCAATAGCTTGCAAGTCCAAGAAAACTGCGAAGCTGCTTGACATTCTGAGGAGGATTCCAATTCAAAACTGCAGACACCCTCTCTGGATTAATAGCAATGCCCTTGGCAGAGATGATATGACCAAGATAAAGAACTTCATCAAGCCAGAATTCACATTTGGAGAACTTCGCATATAATTGATACTCTCTGAGCTTGTCAAGTACCAAACGCAAATGCTTGGCATGATCCTCCTTATTCTTGGAGAAGACCAAAATATCATCAAGATAGACCAAGACAAATTCGTTGATGTAGGGGTTGAAGATGAAATTCATCAAGCGAGTGAAATATGGAGGAGCATTGACAAGGCCGAAAGACATGACAGTATATTCATAAGAACCAAAGCTTGTTCTGAATGCTGTCTTGGGAATATCTTCTTCACGAATGCGAATCTGATGATAACCCATACGAAGGTCAAGCTTGGAGAACACCTTAGCACCTTTAAGTTGCTCAAATAGCTCATTGATGTTGGGAAGTGGGTACTTGTTCTTGATAGTCTTCTTGTTCAATGGACGGTAATCGACGCAAAGTCGGCCCGTGCCATCGTTCTTCTTGACAAAAAGAACACCACAACCCCACGGAGAAGAACTCGGTCTGATCAGACCCAGACGTTCTTGTTTATCGAGTTGAATCTTCAATTCCTTGAGCTCATCTGGTCCAAGCTTGTAAGGACGCTTGCAAACGGGTTCCGTGCCAGGCTCAAGCTCAATAACGAATTCAACTGGCCAACGGGGAGGCATACCCGGAAGCTCTTCTGGAAAAACATCTTGGTACTCACAAACGACTGGAATCTGAGAGATAGCCTCCAATTCATCATTCTCATTGAGAGAAAACAACCGAATGGTATCATCACGAGAAGCATAGATGATCACATCTTTAGAAGAGTGAGTCAATTTGATTTCCCTGGCAGCACACTCAAGCTGAGCCTTGTGCTTAGAAAGCCAGTCCATCCCGAGAATAAGATCAATATCAGAATCACCAAGAACAATTGGTTTAGACAAGAATTTGTAGTCACCCATCTTGATGGAAACATTGGGAACCACCAAACTAGAGCTCAAACGTTTACCAGGAGAAATGACAGGCATGGGTCTATCCAAATTTGAAGAAGTGAACTCATGCTTGGCGAAAAATGGTCTTGACATGAAACAATGCGATGCACATGATGACATGATATGAAATGCATGACATGACCAAAATGCAAAACGGAGAGAACCCAACCACGGAGGGAATATCATAACACATAGCCGAAAATGGCAAGAGTTGGATTACAAATATGGCAAGTTACATCTGGGATCCACGGCCACTTAAGTTCTTCTGCTGATAAGGCTGACGGAACGGAGGAGGAGGAGGCAACCAGAACTTCTGTTGCTTAGCTGCCACAAGTGAAGAAGATGAAGACTGGACTGCGTCTCTGACTCTCGTCTTAGAAGCCTCACACTTGAGCTGAGCAGCTTCTTGTTTCGGCGCCATGTTGTAGAATTCATCATACTTTAATGGCTCGAAAAGCACGGGAGCAAGTTGCAGATCTTCTCTGAGACCACGCCTGAACTGGTAGATCATACTCTTCTCATCAGGAATGTCTTGCCTTGCAAAGCAAGAGAGCTTCTGGAACTGAGTGTTGTATTGATAGACAGACATGTTGCCTTGCTTGAGATTGCGGAATTCCTCACGCTTGAGCTCAACAACACTTTCTGGAATGTGGTGCGCTTTGAAGTCACGGCGGAAATCATCCCAAGTAATGACACGACCTCCTCTGGAATCTTTGTATTGCTGGAACCACTCAGCAGCTTGATCTTTGAGTTGAAAAGAGGCAAACTTGACAAAGTCCTCAGGTCTGACATTGCTGCACTCGAAATGCTTGCTGATGTCCACGAGCCAATCATCTGCGTCTGTGGCCTCGACACAGTAGCTAAAGGTTTTTGGCTGATTAGCAAGGAACTAGTTCAGTGAAGCGAAGTGCGGCTGATTGTTCCCTTGGCCTTGATTCTCTTGATTAGCTTGCCCTTGGTTGCGATCTTGCAAGAGCGGAATCAGAATCTGAGCATTGGCATTTGTGGCAGTCATCAAGGCTTGCCAAGCTTCCGGAGGCGGAGGCGGTGGCGGAGGGTTAGCCTGACTTCCTTCATTGCGTTCCGGATTCTGACGCGTTGGCGGAGCCATCCTGAAGAGGGTGACATCCATTAGCATCTTGACAGAGATATATTGAAGCTGAATCAAAGGAACGAAATTGCAACATATAGTCTTCACAATAAACATTCGAACGAGAATGAACGAATGAATTCCAATGTAAACCATCACACTTCCAAAATTGAGAAGCCACTTAGAACATGGTAAGGAGTAAAATCAACAAGGTACGGATGTGAACAAATACTTGGTAAGGATTACCCAATCACAAACCAAATATCTGCAGAAGAAATACTAGAGCTACATGAATTCCCACTTATAAACTCCCGAAACTTTCTGGTTATGCAATCAGGTGTAGGGGATACAGGGGACACAAAATATATCACCCAAACTAACAATACCTAGATCCAGCTGTATCCATCCTTCAACACATAACCAAGAAATCCTCGGAAATCATCTACCTCCAACCTTCGAAAACACATCCGTTATACAAGTCATGGCGATACTCCCGCACTCGCCTCAGTACTGGGCTATCAGGGTTATCTCACCAACAACTGTACAAAAGAGATTTTCGATGTCGGCGTACTAAACTCAGGTATTCCAAAACCACAATGATAAGATTATGACGACAACACCTCGGAGCTCAACTCCCCGGGACACTGCCACAACCCCTAAATGTCAGGAGGCAACCAAGACAATGTTGTCATCATAAAACCATCGGAACGATTGTAATATACCCGCGTGATCCTAAAATTTTTTTTAGTGAAATTTGAGAAGAGAAGAGTCAAAACTCTACGTCAGGATGCCTTACCAGAAGGTCGAAGGGACTGGGGAGTAAAAGAATTCCTAAACTCTCCGATATATAACTCCTAAATGACTCAAAACATTTTTCTAGACACAACTCGGCCACTAAAGACGATCAAACAGTGGGGGCTCCTAAGGTCGGGGAAAGGCTCTGATTACCAACTTGTAACGCCCTCGATGCGGCTATATCTCCCACGTGTCGAGGCACGACTTAGAGGCATAACCGCATTGAAAGCAATGTCGCAAGTGAGGTAATCTTCACACAATCCATGTAATAAATAAAGGGGAAAGATACATAGTTGGCTTACAATCGCCACTTCACACAAGTACATAAATAACATCCATCATACAGATTACACTCAAGGTCCGACTACGGTACCAAAATGAAAGAAGACTACCCCAAATGCTAAACAGATCCCCGGATCACCCAACTGGGCTCCACTACTGATCATCTGGAAAAGAAACATAGTAACGGCCACGTTCCTCGTCGAACTCCCAAGTGAGCTCGGTCGCGTCATCTGCACTGGCATCGTTGGTACCTGCAACTGTGGTGATAATATCTGTGAGTCACGGGGACTCAGCAATCTCACACCCGCGAGATCAAGACTATTTAAGCTTAAAGGTGGGAAAGGGGTTTGTGAGGTGGAGCTGCAGCAAGCGACTAGCATAAGGTGGCTACAGCGCAAAAGAGAGCGAGAAGAGAAGGCAAAGCACGTTCGTGAAACTAGAAGTGATCAAGAAGTGATCCTGAAACGACCTACGTCAGACATAACTCCAACAACCGTGTTCACTTCCCGGACCCCGCCGAGAAGAGACCATCACGGTTACACACATGGTTTATGTGTTTTAGTTAAGGTCAACTTCGGGTTTTCTACAACCGGACATTAACAAATTCCCATCTGCCTCATAACCGCGGGCACGGCTTTCGAAAGATAATACCCTGCAGGGGTGTCCCAACTTAGCCCATTATAAGCTCTCATGGTCAACGAAGGATATTCCTTCTACCGGGAAGACCCGATCAGTCTCGGAATCCCGGACTACAAGACATCTCGGCAGTAATAAAACAAGTCCAGCAAAACCGCCCGATTGTGCCGACAAATCCTGATAGGAGCTGCACATATCTCGGTCTCAGGGCACATCCGGATAAGTCAAGCTACAAGTAAAACCAGGCCTCGAGTTGCCACGAGGTGGCCCCGCAGGTTGCTCAGTTCGGGCCAGCACTTAGAGAAGCACTGATCCGGGGGGGCTAAAATAAAGATGACCCTCGGGCTCGCGAAAACCCGGGGGAAAAAGGGGGTAGGTGGTGGCAAATGGTAAAACCAAAGTTGGGCCTTGCTGGAAAAGTCTTATTCAAAGCGAACTGTCAAGGGGGTCCCATAAATCACCCAACCGTGTAAGGAACGCAAACTCCGGGAACATAACACCGGTATGACGGAAACTAGGGTGGCAAGAGTGGAACAAAACACCAGGCATAAGGCCGAGCCTTCCACCCTTTACCAAGTATATAGATGCATTAATTAAATAAGAGGTATTGTGATATCCCAACAAGTAAACATATTCCAACAAGGAACAACAAGTCCATGTTCCAACAAGGAACAAACTTCATCTTCACCTGCAACTAGCAACGCTATAAGAGGGGCTGAGCAAAAGCGGTAACATAACCAATCAACGGTTTGCTAGGACATGGATGGTTAGGGGCTGACATGGCAATATAGGAGGTATGATATAGCAAGTGGTAGGTATCGCAGCATAGGCATACCAAAAGAGCGAGCATCTAGCAAGCAAAGATAGAAGTGATTTCGAGGGTATGGTCATCTTGCCTGCAAGGTTCTCAGAGTTGTCGAAAGCTTGGTCCTCAAAAGCGTTCTCAACAGGTTCCTCGTTCAGGTACTCGTCTCCCGGCTCTACCCAAAGCAAGAAAACAAGCAAAGGGGACAAATATCAATCACGATGCAATGCGCAAGCAACATGATGCAAAACATGGCATGATATGCGAGATGTGATATGCAATGCATATGCATGCTCCGGAAGGACAAGGATGAACAAGGCATAATATTGGCAAACCAAGTATGCCACTGGATATGTGAGGTGATTTCGGTTGAAATCGATATAAAGATCACCGGAATCGGATGCACGGTTTGCAAATGACAAGCAAAACAAGAATGGCACGAACCTGCCATTAACAGCATGATGCTACTTAGCAAGCAACAAACAATTAAGCTACTGCACCCAAACATGGCAACAAAGCATATGATAGTAATCTACACAAGATGCACGATAAAAGATGAACACTGAGCTATGGCTAGTTCACATCATAACAGGTTCAAACAAGCATGGAAAAAGTGCAAAAGATAACAGGTTCACAGACTTGGTGAAATAACAACATAGCAGAAATTAACATCAGGATGACATGTTTAGAGCAATGAAACAACATGCTACAGGAACAGGACATAGAAACGAAAGGCACGGCATGAATCTACTCATAGCACTTGACAAAAGTCCCTTACTGACCATAAGCCAAAAAGGATCAGCAAATATGATTACACCCATGTCAAATAAGCAAGTTTTGTTACAGGTTTCAAACTTAGCAGAAAACTGGACATGGCAAAACAGATAACAAGTAGGCATGTTCGTGAGCTCGATGCACTCACTACAGAGCATTGCATGATAAACTAAGCATACATACATCAAGAAGACATGGCATAGGAACTAGAAATGGCAAGAATAACATCATATTATTCAAGGATCAACTACACCAAGCTTGGCAAAATCGAATAACATGTAAACAATCTGCCAGCAACATTTTGTAGCAAAAGTAGAGCTTGATTGACTCAAGCTATGGCACTCCATAATTGCAAACAAAGGCATGGATGGATGGAGAAAATAGTAAAGTCCAAAACTCCCTTACTGATCATTCTCAAATTATGCATAGATCTCTCAGAAACAACATGAATACATGGCATGAAAATAACAGCAGTCAGGGACTTAGTGAAATCACTAAGTCTCTGAAATCAGCAACATCAAGTGACCTAGTTTGCATGCTTGTGCTAGTCACCACATAGATCAAAAAAATACATGGAAAAATTCTCTGGATAGGTAACATGGCATGTTACAAAACTCATGTAGGACACAACTTCATAGGAGGTACACAACAATCATGGCAAAAATGACAAAAGTGCATGTTCAGATAAGATTCAGCCACTAACATCAACTAGCCCTCTTCTAACAGCATTTCGGGCATCAAGATGACGTCAAATGAAAATGATGCAATAGAAGACAATTATGTACTCTTCGAGGCGAACAAACTGACATATTACACGCGCGAAACGGAGTTATGTATGCAAAGTTATGGCACTGGGAACATGCGATGATGATGCAAAAGTTAAGGACTTGGAGAAAAAAACGAGAGGGGGGAAGCAACCCTAGATCTGGCCGGCAACGGCGACTCCGGCGACGGCGCACGGCGGCGAGGGCGCGGGAGAGGCGGCGACGCGCAGGAGGAGGCGCGGGAGGCCACGGCGGCGCGGGATCCGGCGGGCGCGGGGCCGCGGGCGGCGACGGGCGAGGCGGCGCCGGCGACGCGCGACGGCGGGGAGGCGGCGGCGCACGGCGGCAGGCGGCGGGGCGCGGGCTCGGCGCGGGATCCGGCGCGCGGGCGGACGGGCGGGAGCTGCGGCGGCGGCCTGGGCCCGAGGGGGCCAGGAGCGGGCCGGGCGGGCCGCGGCGATGTGGGGCGCGGGGCGCCACGTGGCGGCCTCGGACTGGCTGCGGGGGGCGGCGGCGACGCGTCCGGTCCGGGACGGACGCGTCCGGCGGCGGCGGGGTTATTTCGCTAGGGTTAGGGTGGATTTTTGCCCGTGATGGAGGAGGGGGGGACGTTTTTATAGCTAGAAGGAGCTAGGGAGCTCCAAATGGAGAGCGGTTTTCGGCCACGCGATCGTGATCGAACGGCGGAGGACATGGGAGTGTCTTAGATGGGTTATTGGGCTGTTTTGAAGGGGTGTTGGGCTGCAACACACACGAGACCTTCACGGTTACCCGGTTAACCGTTGGAGTACCAAACGAACTCCGATTGACCCGAAACTTGACAGGCGGTCTTCCGGTGCTATACCGAGGCCACATGTCAAACCTCGGTCCATTATGAGAATGTTTAATACCCGCTCAAGAAGAAATGTAAACGGGGACGCCGGGAGACGTAGGAGCGCCGGATTGCAAAACGGACAACGGGAAAGATGCTCGGATTCAAGAGACGAACACGTATGCGATTGCGATGCACATGATGACATGATATGAAATGCATGACATGACCAAAATGCAAAACGGAGAGAACCCAACCACGGAGGGAATATCATAACACATAGCCGGAAATGGCAAGAGTTGGGTTACAAATATGGCAAGTTACATCTGGGGCGTTACAGCGCTGCCTTCACGGTCTTTCCCTCTCCTCCTGGGCCGAGGTCCCTCTGGGACGAAGCCTCGGTGGTATCCACCTGTTTGGAGGAAGGGGCCTTCAGGGGCGTCCCGCTTTCCATAGCATCCGAGCTCAGCGAATCCTCCGATGAGGATTATTCGGTACGGGGCCTCGCCGGACTACAAAAAATGTATGGCTCAGATTAAATAAATTACGCCATGATAAGTCTGGACACATAAGCATGTTCGGACTGTATATACTCACGGATTCACCAGGGGCTGGACCCTGGGGTCCCACGCTGGGCCACTGGCGGTGGCGGTAGCGAACTCCTGTGGGAGAGGAGCTTTTCCCCTTTTGGGCAACTCGACCACCAGGTGTGTGGAGGCCGTCCTTTTCTTTATTTCCCCCACAGCGGATTCATCTTCCTCCTCCTCCTCATCCTCCTCAGAGGCGGAACGAGCATCAGAGCCTTCGGATATTGTGTCCGAAGTGCCGCGGCGACGAAGGCCGCCCCGGGTCTTTTTGACCTCCTTCTCAGCCGTCTTCTTCGGCACCTTGTAAGGCGCTGGGACCAGCATCTTCGTCAGAAGAGGGACAGCCGGTTCTTCAGGCAGCGGGGCCGGAAAATGGATCCGCTCCGCCTTCTTCGTCCAACCCTAGGAGAATTATGGAAAGCACGTTAAGCGCTCCCCTTGGGTTATGTGGGCAAAAAGTACAATTACTCACCAAACTTGCAGGGTGGGACAGTTGGTACCCATAGTCTTCGGAGGAGTCCGGCCATGATTTGCTGGACTTGAAAAAAGCACCTTCCAGATGTCCTTGTGCAAGGAGTCGAAAGCTCCCGCAAGGTTTGGTGCTTGGCCGGATCGAATTCCCATAGATTGCAAGTCCGGTGTTGACAAGGAAGGATCCGGCGAACTAACATCACCTGGACCACGTTGACAAGTTCAATGTTCTTGTCTCCCATATCTCTAACACGCATCTGGAGCATCGACAATTCGTCGGACGAGGACCAGTTCAGGCCCTTCTTGACCCAGGATGTGAGCCGCAAGGGGGACCGAATCGAAACTCGAGAGTAGCAGCCCATTCTGTGCTGCACGGCTCGGTGATGTAAAACCACTGTTGTTGCCACTCCTTGACGGAATCGTTAAAGGTGCCTGTTGGCCATATAATGTTGGGCATCTTGCTCACCATAGCGCCCCCGCACTCGGCGTGCTCGCCGCCCACTACCTTGGGCTTCACATTCAAAATCTTCAACCACAATCCAAAATGTGGCGAGATGCGGAGAAAAGCCTCGCACAAGATAATGAATGTCGAGATGTTGAGGAAGGAATTAGGGGACAAATCATGCAGATCGATCCCATAATAATACATGATGCCGCGAACGAACGGGTGGAGGGGAAACCCTAGCCCGCGGTCAAAGTGAGGGAGGAATACAACCCTCTCGTGGGGTTCTGGGGTAGGGATGATCTGTCTCGTCGTTGGGAGACGATGGCTGATTTTCTTGGCCAGATACCCGGCCTCCCGAAGCTGTTTAATATCCTTCTCCCGGATGGTAGAGGCCATCCATTTGCCTCCTGCTCCAGATCCGGGCCTTTACGGGTGGAGAAGACGAGCGCTTGGGCGCTAGAGCTTGAGCGAAGGGGAATGGATCGGGAAGGAGAAAGCGTGGGTGTGAAAGGGAGTCTTTATCCCCTTATAAAGCCATCAGGGATTCTACGCCTCCCTGCTTGCCTAGTGAAACCGTTTATTCCCCAAGTGCCGTAATTGATGGCGTGGTTGGGTTACCCACACCCGTATTGATGAGAAACCCGTGATAAGGGGACACGATCTCTGCTTCGACAAGACGCGCCAAGAAAACCGCCTCGCAATATGTGCAATAGCTAGTTGAGAAAAACGGTTCGAATAATGACCGGGCCGTGGTATGATGTCATGCTGCCGAACGTGTCACATATTAGATTTGTGGAAGTATTATTCTCTCTACGATGGTATGTGGAATTTGTTTTGCAGAGCCGGACACAGTCCTTGTGTTCAAGATCTTCTATGGAGTATTCGGAGGAAGAACCCGCCTTGCAATGCTGAAGACAAATCTGCGCGCCGGACTCATCGTCATTGAAGCCTGGTTCAGGGGCTACTGAGGGAGTTTTGGATTAGGGGGTCCTCGGACGGCTGGACTATATACTTTAGCCGGACTGTTGGACTGTGAAGATACAAGATTGAAGACTTCGTCCCGTGTACGGATGGGACTCTCCTTGGCGTGGAAGGCAAGCTTGGCAATACGAATATGTATATCTCCTCCCTTGTAACCGACTCTATGTAACCCTAGCCCCCTTTGGTGTCTTTATAAACCGGAGTCCGTAGGACAACAACAATCATACCATCGGCTTGCTTCTAGGGTTTAGCCTCTACGATCTCGTGGTAGATCAACTCTTGTAATACTCATATCATCAAGATCAATCAAGCACGAAGTAGGGTATTACCTCCATCAAGAGGGCCCGAACCTGGGTAAACATCGTGTCCCCGCCTCCTCTTACCATCCGCCTTAGACGCACTGTTTGGGACCCCCTACCCGAGACCCGCCGGTTTTGACACCGAGATTGGCCCTTTAAGCTTTAGTGGGAGGTATTTGATAGTGCGGAGGTCATTTCCGCGGGCCATGTGGATGTGGAGGATAAAGTCCTCGATCCATACCACAGGATCAGTTGTTCTGTCGTATGATTCACTATTCACGGGTTTGAACCCTTCGTGGAATTCGTGATCCGTTACTTCATCAGTGAAACAAAGAGGGTGTGCGGTGCCTCTATATCGGGCCGCATCGCAAGGTAGTTCCGATGGAGTCTGTCTACGGTTGTCGGCCCGGGTGTGAATAGGTTTGTCTCGTCCGAATAGGTAGCCATCATCACGTGTCAAGGAACGTCCCAGCGATCCGTAAATCGACCGGGTGTATCATGCTCTACTATCCAGGGTTTGCCGGAGGTCGTATGTATGACCCCGAGCTGTTTTGTCTCTATTTTTCCGTGGCGGTGGGGCGGGCTGCTGTTCGGCTTGAATTGTCGCTTTATCCCGACCACGAGGTGGTCGGTACACCGCACTATCCCGACCGCGTAGTGTTCGGCCGACCGCCTTACACGATGGAGGTATGGGCTCCAGCGCCTCTTCATCGAACTAAGGTAGCAACCTTCGCTTTGGGTAGCTCTTGGCTGGGCGTCTGAGGCCGTGTTCTTCGGCTGCCAGGACATCAGTCCATCTATCGACGAGCAGATCTTGGTCAGCTTGAAGCTGCTGCTGCTTATTTTTTAGGCTCCTTGCGGTGGCTATTAGCTGGCGCTTGAAGCGCTCTTGCTCGAGAGGTTCCTCAGGCACGATGAAATCTTCATTGCCGAGGCTTTCCTCATCCTCGGAGAGCGGATGGTAACTACCATCCTCCGAGTCATTAGGCCTGGCATGTTCGTCGGGACTGGCGTGCCCATTTTCTTGCTCCTCCTGTTCGGATGTTACGTGAGCAAGGTCTTCCTTGTTTTCAGCGTCATCTGGAGTATTATTTTCTTCGGTGCCAGCATTGTTGTCTCTTGAATGATGTGACTTAGAGCGGCGCCGCGGACGCCGGCATTTTTGCTGTGTCTCAGGAGGTTTATTATCAACTGGACTTTCTTTGTCATCGTCGCTGGTTGTTTTAGGTGTATCCACCATGTACACATCATACGAAGAAGTGGCCGTCCAGCGTCCAGCAAATGGCGGATTTTGGTCTTGCTCCTCATCAGCATCGTCGTCCATGCCGTCGATGTCTTCGGAGTCGTAATCAAGCATGTCGGTTAAATCCTCGACTGTGGCTATGAAGTGGTTGGCGGGTGGGAAGCAAGATTCTCCATCGTCAGCCCCTAGTTCGAACCGAAGATAGTTCGGCTGTGAGTCCCCCTGCCAAGGACAAGTTCTTTAATGAGTTTAGCACCTCGCCCAAGGGCCAGTGTTGGAAGATGTCTGCGGCGCTGAACTCGAAGATCGATAAACGATCAAGTTCGGCATCCACGGGCTCCCATGGTTCGGAACTTACGCCCTGAGACAAGTCCGGAGTTCTGGTGACACATATATTGTGTGAGGTTAAGTCCATGTGCGGCTCCAACGCCGGGGAATCTATGGCCTCCGTGGTGGGGTTGAGCCTCCAATCCTTGGATGGCGCAGTATGCTCCAGATCCAAGGCCAGAGTAGTTGCAGGAGCTATTTCCTGAACGCAGTCCGACGACAGATTTAGGTCATGTTCATCGAGGTGGTTAGGAGCGGTTGCCGCGGTCCCGAATCAGGCGAAGATCAAATCTCCGCGGACGTCCACGACGTAGTTCAAGCTCCCAAATCTGACCAGATGGCCAGGGGCGTAGCTATCGATCTGCTCCAAATGGCCAAACGAGTTGGCCCGCAATACAAAGCCGCCGAATACGAGGATCTGTCCGGGGAAAAAGGTCTCTCCTTGGACAGCGTCATTGTTGACGATTGAGGGGGCCATCGAAACCTTTTGGGGACGGTACAGTGGAACTCTCAATGAAAGCACCAATGTTGGTGTCAAAACCGGTGGATCTCGGATAGGGGGTCCCGAACTGTGCGTCTAAGGTCGATGGTAACAGGAGACAGGGGACACGATGTTTACCCAGGTTCGGTCCCTCTCTATGGAGGTAATACCCTACTTCCTGCTTGATTTATCTTGATGAATATGAGTATTACAAGAGTTGATCTACCACGAGATCGAGATGGCTAAACCCTAAAAGCCTAGCCTGTATGACTATGGTAATGAGTATATCCTCCTCCGGACTAAGTCCTCTGGTTTATATAGACACCAGGAGGATCTAGGGTTACACAAGGTCGGTTAGAAAGAAAGGAATCTACATATTTGATCGCCAAGCTTGCCTTCCATGCCAAGGAGAGTCCCATCCGGACACGGGTACAGTCTTCGGTCTATGTATCTCCACAGCCCATTAGTCCGGCCCATGGCTAACAGGCCGGACGCCTGAGGACCCCTTAGTCCAGGACTCCCTCAACTTTACCTAGCCCGGGACCGTTTGCGCCTTTTGGCTCACGTATATGATAGTGTCGCTAGCATCCATATGACAGAGAACCCGGGCCGACATGACTAGTCGTAAACCCAAAGTGGCATTAACTTACAGGGACAGGCATACATGACCCAACAACGAACGTGTAACGCCCCAGATGTAACTTGCCATAATTGTAATCCAACTCTTGCCATTTCCGGCTATGTGTTATGATATTCCCTCCGTGGTTGGGTTTTCTCCGCTTTGCATTTTGGTCATGTCTTGCATTTCATATCATGTCATCATGTGCATCGCATTCGCATACGCGTTCGTCTCATAAATCCGAGCATCTTTCCCGTTGTCCGTTTTGCAATCTGGCGCTCCTATGTCTCCCGGCGCCCCCTTTTACATTTCTTTGTGAGCGGGTTTTAAACATTCTCGGAATGGACCGAGGTTTGACATGTGGCCTTGGTATAGCACCGGTAGACCGCCTGTCAAGTTTCGGGTCAATCGGAGTTCGTTTGGTACTCCAACGGTTAACCGGGTAACCGTGAAGGCCTCGTGTGTGTTGCAGCCCAAAACCCCTTCATAACAGCCCAATAACCCATCTAAGTCACTCCCATGTCCTCCGCCGTTCGATCACAATCGCGTGGGCGAAAACCGCACTCCATTTGGAGCTCCCTAGCTCCTTCTGTCTATAAAAATGCCTCCCCCGTCCAAATCTGAGAGAGAGAGACACCCCGAAACCCTAGTCTTCGCCTCGAAATCCGTGCCC
The DNA here is from genome assembly GCA_032464435.1 of Aegilops umbellulata. NCBI lineage: Eukaryota > Viridiplantae > Streptophyta > Magnoliopsida > Poales > Poaceae > Aegilops > Aegilops umbellulata. Next base: position 302,231,416 of record CP136057.1, read on the forward strand.
CGAAACCCTCCGCCGCACTGTTCACCCGCGCCGCCGCTTCCCTCCAATCCCGCGCCGCCACGTGGGCTGCGCCCACTTCGCCGCCGCCAGGGCCCGCCCGAGCCCACGCGGGGCCCTCCCCGGCCCGGGACGCCGCCGCCGCCCCGCGGGCGCCCCGCCCGCGCCTCCTCGCGCGCTTCCTCCGCGCCGCCGCCGCCGCAGTCGCCGTTGCCCCGCCGTCCGTCGGCCAACGCCGCCCCTGCCCGAGTTCCCCGGCGCCGCCTCCCTCCATCGCCGCCCGCCGCCGCGCGCGCCGGCCAGATCCGGCTACGGGCCGGCCGGATCCGGTGCTCCGTCTCCCCCCCGCTGCTCTGGCCGGTGCTCCGGCGAGCGCCCACGCCGGCGTACCTCGGCTTCCGAGCCGCGCCGGATCGAGATCCCACCTAGGTTGACTCTCCTCGCCCCCCCTCTTTTTCTCCAAGTCCTTTAATTATTGCAATATCATCGATTGTTCCCAGTGCCATAACTTTGCATCCGTAGCTCCGTTTCGCGCGTATAATATGTAAAATTGTTCGTATCGAAGAGTACATCATTTTGTTACATTGCATCATTTTCATTTGAGGTCATCTCGATGCCCGAAATGCTGTTAGAAGAGGGCTAGTTGATGTTTATTGCTGGATCTTATCTGAACATGCACTTTTGTCATTTTTGCCATGATTGATGTGTACCTCCTATGAAGTTGAGTCCTACATGAGTTTTGTAATATGCCATGTTACCTATCCAGAGGATTTTGCCATGTATTTTTGTGATCTATGTGGTGACTAGCACAAGCATGCAAACTAGGTCACTTGATGTTGCTGATTTCAGAGACTTAGCGATTTCACTAAGTCCCTGACTGCTGTTATTTTCGTGCCATGTATTCACGTTGTTTCTGAGAGATCCATGCATAATTTGAGCATGATCAGTAAGGGAGTTTTGATCTTGAGTATTTGCTCTATCCATCCGTGCCTTTGTTTGCAATTATGGAGTGCCATAGCTTGAGTCAATCGAGCTCTACTTTTGCTTCAAATTATTGCTGGCAGATTGTTTACGTGTTATTCGATTTTGCCAAGCTTGGTGTAGTTGATCCTTGCATGATATAATGTTATTATTTCCATGTCTAGTTGCTATGCCCTGTCTTCTTGATGTATGTATGCTTATTTTATCATTAAATGCTTTGTAGTGAGTGCATCGAGCTCACGAACATGCCTAGTCGTTATTAGTTTTCTGCCATGTCCAATTTTCTGCTAAGTCTGAAACCTGTATCGAAACTTGCTTATTTGACATGGGTGTAATCTTATTTTCTGGTCCTTTCTGGCTTATGGTCAGTAAGGGACTTTTGTCAAGTGCTATGTGTAGATTCATGCCATGCCTTATTTTGCTATATTCTGAACCTGTACAATGTTGTTTCATTGCTCTGAACATGTCATCCTGATGTTAGTTTCTGCTTGTTGATATTTTCTCTGAGAACTTGTTATCGTTTGCACTTTTGCCCTGATTGTTTGGACCTGTTATGATGTGATTTAGCCGTAGCTCAGTGTTCATCTTTTGTCGTGCATCTTGAGTAGATTACTGTCGTATGCTTTGTTGCCATGTTTGGGTGCAGTAGCTTAATTATTTGTTGCTTGCTAAGTAGCATCATGCTGTTAATGGCAGATCCGTGTCATTCTTGTATTGCTTGCCATTTGCTAACCGTGCATCCGATTCCGGTGATCTTTATATCGATTTCAACCGAAATCACCTCATCTATCCAGTGGCATGCTTGGTTTGCCAAGATAATGCCCTGTTCATCCTTGTCCTTCCGGAGCATGCATACGCTTTGCATATCACCTCTCGCATATCTTGCCATGTTTTGCATCATATTGCTTGCGCATTGCATCGTGGTTGATATTGGTTCCTTTGCTTGTTCTCTTGTCTTGGGTAGAGCCGGGAGACGAGTACGTGAACGAGGAACCTGTTGAGAACGCTTACGATGACCAAGCTTTCGACAACTCTGAGAACCTTGCAGGCAAGATGACCATACCCTCGAAATCACTTCTATCTTTGCTTGCTAGATTGCTCGCTCTTTTGCTATGCCTATGCCGCGTTACCTACCACTCGCTATATCATGCCTCCTATATTGCCATGTCAGCCCCTAACCATCCATGTCCTAGCAAACCGTTGTTTGGCTATGTTACTGCTTTGCTCAGCCCCTCTTATAGCGTTGTTAGTTGCAGGTGAAGATGAAGTTTGTTCCTTGTTGGAACATGGACTTGTTGTTCCTTGTTTGGAACATGTTTACTTGTTGGGATATCACAATACCTCTTACTTAATTAATGCATCTATATACTTGGTAAAGGGTGGAAGGCTCGGCCTTATGCCTGGTGTTTTGTTCCACTCTTGCCACCCTAGTTTCCGTCATACCGGTGTTATGTTCCCGGAGTTTGCGTTCCTTACACGGTTGGGTGATTTATGGGACCCCCTTGACAGTTCGTTTTGAATGAGACTTTTCCAGCAAGGCCCAACATTGGTTTTACCATTTGCCACCTAAGCCTTTTTTCCCTTGGGTTCTGCAGACTCAAGGGTCATCTTTATTTTAAACCTCCGGGCCAGTTCTCCTTCGATTGCTGGTCCAAACCGAGCGATGTCCGGCGCCCCTTGGGCAACCAGGGTCTATGCCAACCCGACGTCTTGCTCATCCGGTGTGCCCTAAGAACGAGATATGTGCAGTTCCTATCGGGATTTGTCGGCACATCTGGGAGGTTTTGCTGGACTTGTTTTGTTGCTGCCGAAATGTCTTGTAGTCCGGGATTCCGAGATTGATCGGGTCTTCCCGGTAGAAGGAATATCCTTCGTTGACTGTGAGAGCTTATCATGGGCTAAGTTGGGACACCCCTGCAGGGTATTATCTTTCGAAAGCCGTGCCCGCGGTTATCAGGCAGATGGGAATTTGTTGATGCCCGGTTGTAGAAAACCCGAAGTTGACCTTAACTAAAACACATCAACCGCGTGTGTAACCGTGATGGTCTCTTCTCGGCGGGGTCCGGGAAGTGAACACGGTTGTTGGAGTTATGCCTGACGTAGGTTGTTCAGGATCACTTCTTGATCATTTCTAGCTTCTCGACCGTGCTTTGCCTTCTCTTCTCGCTCTCTCTTGCGCTGTAGCCACCATATGCTAGTCGCTTGCTGCAGCTCCATCTCACTATCCTTTTCCCACCTTTAAGCTTAAATAGTCTTGATCTCGCGGGTGTGAGATTGCTGAGTCCCCGTGACTCACAGATATTATCACCTCAGTTGCAGGTACCAACGATGTCATTGCAGATGATGCGACCGAGCTCACTTGGGAGTTCGATGAGGAATGTGGCCGTTACTATGTTTCTTTTCCAGATGATCAGTAGTGGAGCCCAGTTGGGTGATCCGGGGATCTGTTTAGCATTTGGGGTAGTCTTCTTTCATTTTGGTACCGTAGTCGGACCTTGAGTGTAATCTATTTGATTGATGTTATTTATGTACTTGTGTGAAGTGGCGATTGTAAGCCAACTATGTATCTTTCCCCTTTATTTATTACATGGATTGTGTGAAGATTACCTCACTTGCGACATTGCTTTCAATGCGGTTATACCTCTAAGTCGTGCCTCGACACGTGGGAGATATAACCGCATCGAGGGCGTTACAGAACGTGTCGGTCATTAGCAAGTGAATCCAGTCTGTAGCAACTGGGCTAACAGGACTTCGGAGAATCTGGGCTGTAGCAGGCTAACCGGACTCCGGTAGACACCGCATGACATTTCCCCGAAGGGACAGACACAGGAACGAAGAAGGACACATGCCGGCCATCCAAAGTTTTCCGGAGCATTAGCAAGCTACCATGGCTCAGTGGAAGCACTAGGAGACATTTCCTAGTAAGAGAGGCTACCAAGGATAAACAGTTAGGTTGTCGGATTCCACACATACCAAGCATTTCAATAACATACACACAATATGCCCGATATGTGCAAATACAACATGGCATCACAACAAAACTCTACGACTCAAGTATTTATTCATTAGGATCCAAGGAGCCAGATATTACAAAAATGGATCTGATGACCTAGCATTGAAGTCATACAAGAAATAAGCACATGCAGAAGCTTAACTTGTCTGAGTACAGACAACTACAAATGAAAAAGGCTGAGAAGCATGGCTATCTACAAGACCCTACCGAGGGCACAGGATCATAGCTGAGGTAACAAGCTAATCGTCAAAGTCCACGCGAAACTACTAGTGAGACTGAAGTCTCTCTACAAAAACATAAATTAAGCAAACGTGAGTACAAATGTACCCAACAAGATTTACATCAGAACTAGCTACATATGCAACAGTATCAACGAAGGGGGGGGGGTGGTGGAGTTTAACGGCAGCAAGCCAGCTTTGACCCAGTGGCTATCCTGAACTACGACTGCAAGTAACTCTTTTGAGGTGGCGCACACGAGTCCACATATTCACCAATCAATACACCACTATGGACCCGCTCCCATCTCCCTACGAGAACGCCATCCATAGCACTCACGCTTATCTTGCGCATTTTAGAGTATCCACTTTCACTTGTCTATGAACTGTATAGGCAACCCAGAAGTCTTTTACCGCGGACACGGCTATTTGAATAGATCATTTATAACCCTGCAGTGGTGTACTTCTTCACACATGTTTCCACCACTTAGCGTCTGCACACGACATGTGCTCGGAAGACTTCAAGCAAAAGCCAACGTGTGTGTAGACCACGACCTGACTAACCACACAAGTCCCTAGTACAGGTTTATCGCCTATTCAGGTTCCATCCGAGGGGAGTCCGGCCGAGGTTTCCACTTACGGCCCTGAACGATGTGTGTAGGGTTCCCGTGGCACCAAACGGGCGTCCCGGTACACCATGCCATGTGCCTACCGCATCACAGCCCACCCCTCGGGTCAGCACTGCGCATGGCCTCCAGCATACTACAAACACCAGCAACTACTTGCAACTCCTGGACAGAGGACAGGGGGGTTAATAAGTCGAGCAGGGTCATATTTCAGGGCCCAACGTGTGGTAGTAGCTGTTCATGGATCACAAACACAAAACTCACTTCCTGAGGATGTCTTCAATGAGACAACCCACCATGTACTCCTACATGACCTCTCACCGCTACCTTTACCAAATCGTGTTCACACACTTAGCTCTCAACAGTAGGACATGTTCACCACATTCCAATTCATCCCCGATGAATCGGACCTCACTCAACTCTAAGCAGTAGCAGGCATGACAAACAAGCATGAATGAGTAGACACATCAGGGCTCAAACAACTCCTACTCATGCTAGTGGGTTTTATCTATTTACTGTGGCAATGACAGGTCATGCAGAGGAAAGGGGTTCAACTACCGCAGCATGTAACAGTTGAATTGTTGTTGTCCTAATGCAGTAAAAGAGAGCAGGAGCGGGAGAGTGGGATTGTATCAGAATGAACAAGGTTTTTTTTGCTTGCCTGACACTTCTGAAGATAGTATAGCTCTTCATCGGTGTCATCGAACTCATCGTCGGAACAACGTCTATTGAGGGGGAACAACACCGGCAAACAAAGAAGGAACACAATCAATGCAATGCCACAATATGATGCATGATCATGACATGTCAATATGCTGTGATTTGATCTAATACAACTAGCAATGATTTAAATGGAGTTGCTTTGAACACTAAATTCAAATTCAAACTCCATATGTGATCATTCAAATGTCATTATTTGATTTTTCCAAATCAGTAGCTATAAGTTGTTCTATCATGCATGAAAATGGTACAGATGGAAAGATTGGATTTTCTTGATCATTTTTCATATATAAATTATTTTTGGAGTTACTGACTATTTTCTATGAATTTTTGAAGTTTAGGGTATTTTCTGAAAATAAATAAATCATTTAGATTTATTTAAATTCCAGAAAAGGCTTTGTGACATCAGAGTGACATCATCACTACGTCAGCAAGTCAAAGGCGCCAGCCCAGGTCAAACTTGACGGCTGGGATCCACATGTGAGTGTAACAACTAACTAACAGAGTTAATTAGTGCTAGGTTAAACACTAACCTAGGTTAATTAGAACCCGCACCCACATGTCAGTGATTCATTTAGTTAACCAGGGTGCTTAGCACTAATTTATCCTAAACTAAAGGCTGTCAGTGGCCGGGCCCACATGTCATTGACCCAGGGGAGGTCAAACCCTGGTCAACCGGGCCTAATACGCGGCCGGCTCGTCGCCGGCGACAACGAGCACGGCGGAGGCTCGGGTCTTGCCCTCCGACGACCAAACAAGCACCGAAGAGGCTTTACGCGGTGCTGGGACTCGTGCGCATCCAACACGACTAGCGGCAGCAGCTGGGGTGGACCGAGCTCGCTGGAAAAGAGCTCGTAGCGGCGGCCGGAGTTGGGCGGGGTCAGGTTTGGCGCTATGGTGTGGGGGTGAGCAAAAGGAGAGAGAGGATACGCAGTGGAGCTCACAGCGAGGGCGATGAGGTGGTCAGCGAGCTCGGGGATGCGCTGGGGTCGCCGAATCGACGACAACGATCTCCGGCGGCCGAAGCTTCAATACGAGGTCGGGGACGACGATATGGGGCTTCCAGCGCTATGTTTGTTAGCGGAGAGCTTCAGGGCAACGCAGCGGAGCCGATGGATACATCGGGGAGGCGAGGAGGTGGCTCAGGGCGCGGCAGCACCGAGCGGCGGTGACGGTGGTGCTCGGGTGTGCGAGAGAGAGAGGCAGGGAGAGAAGAAGGGGGAGAGTGAGGGGGTCAGGGGGTCCAGACGGCAGCGGCGAGTCATTGGCGGCATCACGCTAGCCAGGGGAGGGCCAGGCAGCCAGCTGCGTGCCAGCGCGCGCGGGCACCGTGCTCGGCCTTGCCTGTGCCAGTAGGTAGAGGTTGAAGACAGGTTTGCCCCTGGTGGGCTGGGCTGCCAGGTCAGTCCTTCTCTCTCTTCTGTCTTTGTCTTTTATAATTCTTTCTATTCTCTATTTTTTTGAAGTATGTTTTGATTTAGTTCAAATACCAAATCACTTTATAAAATTCTGCAAACTTTTGTGGGCACTATCTGATTTAAACCAAAGGCCCTCACCAAGTTACAGAATATTTGGAGCTACCAAATATTTTATAGGAATTAATAGCTCCAATTCAAATACATTAAGAGTTAATTCAAAAATCCAGGAATGACCTAGAAATATGTTCATCATTTTTGGCAGAGGTTTTCACCTTTATCTGAAACCATGAGTATTTTCAAATTGCATTTTGGGTTCATTGAAAGTATTTTTTTATTTGAACCTAGTTGAATTCATTTTGTGCTAGGGTTTCAACATACCCAATTCAAATTCATTTAAGGTTAGACATGATGCACAGATGCTTGATGCAACTAGTTACAACATTATTCAGGGCTGTGACAACTCACCCCCACTAAACAAGAGTCTCGTCCCGAGATTCAAGACGTGAGGTAAGAGGAAAGGGGTCACAAAACTATCACAATCTTCATGATCCATTTGCTCTTCTCGAAGACGTTGATTCATTGCATCATCTTGATCTTGACATCTTTGCTTTTGAGACATTCATGCCAACACTATGTCGACAAAAGGAAACTCTACATGAATTGATCTTCTTGGATATCGAGCAACTCATGATCAACTCATGGAATGAGGCATTGAATCATCTCTTGAGATGAGACCCAAACACACACCAAGAGGGATGGAAAGAAAGAGATGACAAAGGTTCAATTTGGTAGGCAACAGTTCCAAGCTTTAGTGAGATGGTGCATTGGTTTCAAATTAGTGAGGAGATAATTGCCATGATTCCATAAGGGGACACCTTGGGGAGTTGACTCATAGAAATATTACCTTGAGTGGCAAAAAGAATTACTTTTGATTCAGGGATCATTGAAATTCTCTATACCAGCCTAAGGCAATTCACCAACAATCATTGGTGGAGTTCAAAGGAATGGCATACTCAGATCGGAAAGGAAACTATGGTTATAGAACAACTCAGCAAACGGGAGGCACATCCCAATTGATACCGAGGATATAACCTAGTGACTGATTGTGCTCTCAAGAACTTGAGCATTTCCATACTCATGAAGGTCTTACCAACATTCGTGCCGAGGATCCTGGCAACACATCTTACTACCATGATGAATAGTGATGGACAATGCAGGTGCAAAGGAAGACAACACTTTCTCATATTTCACCTTAGCGAGGCCAAGGGAACGAAATCTGGATGATCGACTGGGAGACATTTAGCACTCCGCTTCTAATGTTCTCCCCTATGTTCTAGCTACCACTGTCATGCTTAGAAGCTCAACATGGCAATCAAGTGAAGGTTGGACTTCGGGAGCACAAAGAACCCATGAGGAACAACTTATAGACTAAGTCATACCAACTCCTGATGGAAGAATGGCCAAATTGCTGAATCAAGATACTACATTAATAGATCACCTGGATAAGTGTGTTAACTATGACATCCACTTATCGGTTCAAAAGACCAAAATTATAATTCTTGGGAATGTCCCAACCATCATATCTGCCTGAGATTCATATTTGGTTGGTGTCATGATATTCCAGACTCATCATGTCTGAAAGTGAAAGGTTGCAACACAAATCGACGGGATGACGTTGCAAGATTCTCGCGAAACGAACTACGGTGATAAGCTCCAAAACATAAGCTAGTTCTGCTACACACATGTGAACACGCTGTCCCAGACAAACATGACCACATGGTAGTCTTACAACAAAACACTACCGAGTTCTAGTTGGGAGCCATCATCGAGGATAAAAGAATCTTGTACAAATCCGTCTGGTACCTTCAGGACTAGCACTTAGAACTTATTATCCTTGAACAAATCAATCAGTGGCTTGGTGTGCTAGGAAATACATGTGGAATGGAGGTAGCTAATTTCTCAAACCAAAGTATACTTCGCACATGCATGACTGACTTGAGATGATTCCAGAGGAGGCAAAAATAAACTTTCTCTAATTCACGACGGCAACTTGCATCGGATGCACGTGAATTGCAGGAAATTACTTCTTTCATCCAAGCATAGGCTTCATGAACGGAACATGAAGATAACGCTCAAAAAAGTTTCCAACACTAGCTTGATGTTCAACATGACTCCTGGAGGAGACAAAATGCTGCTGATGGGCTCAACAACAACTCATCGGAATTTCGGTATCACTGGACTTCCACCATTATGTGAACAATGTGATAGTATTGGTCAGACCAAAAGATCTAATGGTGTATGATCGCGGGATCAACCACGAGTAAGACAACATTACAAATATTGTGGTTCTATTTTTATTTGATGATAGCCCACACTCAAATCAAAGATTGGATAAGAGAATAGTGCCGGCAACTGATCACGAGGATCAATCAATGAGGATACCATCTTTCTTAAACGCACACCCACAGAAGATATCCCTTGGAATGAACTAAGTTAGGCAAGAGTTTATCTTCAAACTCTCCAAGTTGTTGTTTAGCTTAACCAACTAGCTGGGGTATTCAACACAGATTCTTGGAGAATGGCTGGTTTAGAGAAAAACCAACATGATCACGAACTCAATATAGCGGTCAGGGAACAACCTGTTAATACTTCCAAGAAGATATTCGGAAAATCACGAACCACCGATATGTTATAAAGTTCGAGAACAATCTTGCTTTTTAGGGCAAGACGATATGATCAAAAGAGTGAGGGATTGACACAATCCTAACTCACTGTCTGAAGATCGCACCAGAAATAAGGACTAGGTAGCACGATTAATCTTAGAATGATAATTCAATAACCAACACGCTAAGAATGAAATTATTGTCCATTAGCTACCAAGCAACGGGGTTGCTGGGAGTATTGATTTCACACATCACGGTTCACTTGTCGGCATTCCGGTTACGACAATACGGGACCGAGGAACGAATAATGCTGGCGAGAGGTATCACTACAACAAGAATTCGTAAGAGGTTGTGCAATTCTCATGATATTCCTGACATAAAAGAGGGTAATACTCAAGGGTAGAATAGAGCAAAAGTTGGATTGGCATTTTGATCTGCAGAATACAATTGCTTTGACCCAATCCTAGATATGGATGAGGTACTAGAGTTTGTTTCTCCTAGTCATTCCAGAATAGAATGGCTTGACGGACTACAAGAGTAAAAGGCATCAATGAACACGAATGCACAACTACTCCTGACTATCAATTGATAGACGAAGGTCAGAAGACAACTAACGAGGGACAACTCAAAGGGACCTACGATTGTCTGAGTTGTGGGTGCATAGATTAGCATGTCGAACGAGTTCAACATATTTCTTCCGGATAACCCATGCAGAAAGGTAGAACTGGCAGAGTCACAACATAGAATCGAGAACTCATCAAGAGCACTCTGGTTGTGATCTTTCGGTTCAGCGAGGAACTTCTGACATAAGTAGTTCATGGTATTTGGAAGAAGGAAATACCACGGACCTCGAGGACTATCACAAAGGTTACTAATATCCTAAAGGAACGAGCAAACACTATCTACACGAATTAAGTAGAGTGAATCTTGGGTTCAAGAACCCAGGAATAGAATGCCTACTAACTAAATGGCATCACGGGATGCTTTCGAGAATAATGGCCAGAATCATCACACTGGGAATACAATTCAGAGCTAGATTACTGGATGGTTCCCTAAGACACCTAGGGTCATAATAATAGCTTCAACATATATGTCAAGGCAATGGAGTACCTCAACATGGCGATTAGTGTGGTTAATCTGGCCCAAAGGAACATCGAGAACGGAAAGAAGGGATTTACAAATGTATCAGACTATTTAGAAACCTGGGATGACTCGGACAGCATAACAGCTGTAAATGCTCAAAAAGATTTGAGACATCCTGCAAAAAGGTGGCATAACCACTCAACATCACAATATCAAGGTTCCGAGACCAACTGTTAACACACATAAGTACTAGAAACTGAACTGAGACTTGAATCCATCAATCCTATAAGTCTCTATCATAGTAACTCGTCATCCTGATAGATAGATGAGAAGGCCTAGTTCTTAATCTCCGTAGAAAAGAAGAGGTTGACTCAGATCAGAAGGGCATAAGGTAAAGGAGTAAAAAGAGCCTTACGTTCCCTTCCACAATCAATTCGCTTATATAACTAAAGCATTTCTAGACTCGACTTCGACCAGTTTGGCTTGGTAATCCTACAGACAGTTAGGCTCTGATACCAAAGCTGTCAGGACCCCGATCCTAAGTCACACCGATCTAGCATGTAACACATCATATCACTTTGCAGCCTCACGCACGGTATTCCCACAGGTGCCACCTTACCTGGCCCGGGATCGTTTGCGCCTTTTGGCTCACGTATATGATAGCATTGCTAGCATCCATATGACAGATAACCCGGGCCGACATGACTAGTCATAAACCCAAAGTGGCACTAACTTACATGGACAGGCATACATGAACCAACAAAGAACGTGTCGGTCATCAACGAACGAATCCAGGCTGTAACAACTGGGCTAACAGGATTCCGGAGAATCCGGGTTGTAGCAGGCTAACAGGACTCCGATAGACACCGCGTGACATTTCCCTAAAGGGACAGACACAGGAACGAAGAAGCACACATGCCGGCCAGCTAAAGTGTTCCGCAGCAGTAGCAAGCTACCATGGCTTAGTGGAAGCACCAAGAGACATTTCCCGGTAAGAGAGGCTACCAAGGTTAAACAACTAGGTTGTCGGATCCCACAGATGCCAAGCATTTCAATAACATACACACAATATGCCCGATATGTGCAAATACAACATGGCATCACAACGAAATTCTACGACTCAAGTATTTATTCATTAGGCTCCGAGGAGCCAGATATTAAAACATGGGTCTGATGACCCAGCATTCAAGTCATACAAGCAATAAGCACAATAAGTCATTCAAGTCATCAGGGCTCAAACAACTCCTACTCATGCTAGTGGGTTTCATCTATTTACTGTGGCACTGACAGGTCATGCAGGGGAAAGGGGTTCAACTACCGCAACATGTAACAGTTGAATTGTTGTTGTCCTAATGCAGTAAAAGAGAGAAGGAGCGAGAGAGTGGGATTGTATCGGAATGAACAAGGGGTTTTTGCTTGCCTTGCACTTCTGAAGATAGTATAGCCCTTCATCAGTGTCATCGAACTCGTAGTCGGAACAACGTCTACTAAGGGGGAACAACACCGGCAAACAGAGAAGGAACACAATCAATGCAATGCCACAATATGATGCATGATCATGACATGTAAGTATGTTGTGATTTGAGCTAATGCAACTAGCAATGATTTAAATGGAGTTGCTTTGAACACTAAATTCAAATTCAAACTCCATATGTGATCATTCAAATGTCATTATTTGATTTGTCCAATTCAGCAGCCATAAGTTGTTCTATCTTGCACGAATATGGTACAGATGGAAAGATTGGATTTTCCTGATCATTTTTCATATATAAATTATTTCATTTGGAGTTATAGATTATTTCCTTTGAATTTTTGAAGTTTAGGGTATTTTCTGAAAATAAATAAATCATTTAGATTTATTTAAATTCCAGAAAAGGCTTTGTGACATCATCACTACGTCAGCAAGTCAAAGGCTCCAGCCCAGGTCAAACCTGACGGCTGGGACCCACATGTCAGTGTAACAACAAACTAACAGAGTTAATTAGTGCTAGGTTAAACACTAACCTAGGTTAATTAGAGCATGGGCCCACGTGTCAGTGACTCATTTAGTGAACCAGGGTGCTTAGCACTAATTTATCCTACACTAAAGTCTGTCAGTGGCCGAGCCCACATGTCATTGACCCAGGGGAGGTCAAACCACTGGTCAACCGGGCCTAATACACCGACGGCTTGTCCCCGGCGACAGCGAGCACGACGGAGGCTCGGGTCTCGCCCTCCGACGACCAAACAAGCGACGGAGAGGCTTTATGCGGTGCTGGGACTCGCGCGCATCCAACACAGCTAGCGGCAGCAGCTGAGGTGGACCGAGCTCGCCGGAAAAGAGCTCGTGGCGGCGGCCGGAGTTCGGGCGGGGTCGGGTTTGGTGCTACGGTGCGGGGGTGAGCAAAAGGAAAGAGGGGAAACGCAGTGGAGCTCACAACGAGGGCAATGAGGTGGTCAGCGAGCTCGGGCATGCGCCGGGGTCAGCGAATTGATGACAACGATCTCCGATGGCTGAAGCTTCAAGACGAGGTCGGGGGTGACGATACGGGGCTTCCGGCGTCGTGTTCGTTGGCGGAGAGCTTCAGGGCGACGCGGTGGAGCCGATGGATACGTCGGGGAGGCGAGGAGGTGGCTCAGGGCGCGGCAGTGGCGAGCGGCGGCGACGGTGGTGCTCGGGTGTGCGAGAGAGAGGCGAGGGAGAGACGAAGGGGGAGAGTGAGGGGTCAGGGGGTCCAGAAGGCAGCGGCGAGTCGTTGGCGGCATCACGCTGGCCAGGGGAGGGCCAGGCAGGCAGCTGCGTGCCGGCGCACGCGGGCGCCGTGCTCGGCCTTGCCTCTGCCAGTAGGCAGAGGTTGAAGACAGGTTTGCCCCTGGTGGGCTGGGCTGCCAGGTCAGTCCTTCTCTATCTTCTGTCTTTCTCTTTTATAATTCTTTCTGTTCTCTATTTTTTGTATTATGTTTTGATTTAGTTTAAATACCAAATCACTTTATAAAATTCTGCAAAATTTTGTGGGCACTATCTGATTTAAACCAGAGGCCCTCACCAAGTTTAAGAATATTTGGAGCTACCAAATATTTTATAGGAATTAATAGCTCCAATTCAAATACATTAAGAGTTAATTCAAAAATCCAAGAATGACCTAGACATATGTTCATCATTTTTGGTAGAGGTTTTCACCTTTATCAGAAACCATGAACATTTTCAAAGGGCATTTTGGGTTCATTGTAAGTATTTTTTATTTGAACCTAGTTGAATTCATTTGGTGCTAGGGTTTCAACATCCCCAATTCAAATTCATTTAAGGTTAGACATGATGCATGGATTCTTGATGCAACTAATTACAACATTATTCAGGGTTGTGACAGCGATGGCCTTGAGCTTGTCTACGGTAGTCTTGGCGGGGTGCTTGCGCTTCTTCGTACCCAGAGCCTCGACAGTTTCGGCCAGAGGCATAGACATCACTTCGACCGGTGCTCTAAGGTCCATCAAGAAACTGTCAAATAGAAATAAAAGAAAAGAAACCAAAATCACAAACCCAAAAGAAGAATAAAGAGGGAGTTAGGATCGGTCGCGGGGTTGCAAGACCGGGCCTTGGCCAGAAGCAACACCATTGATGCACTCACCTTTCCTTCTTTGCGAGAGAAGAACAATGGCAGAAACTTATCATGATTTTCTCGAAGAAATGAGGAACTAAGATGAGGGAGAAGTGAGTTGCGGTTTTCTTCAAGCGAGGAAGATGAGGGATAAGAGTGAAATGATGGTTGCTTCGTCCGTCCAACTTACTGCTGGAAAGGTGGGGGTTTTGTGATTTGACGGCTCATTGGGCATTACTGCGACGATTCAACCGGTGTAGTCTACCGTGTAGTTGTGCACTCTAGTACGGAGTAATTTAGTGCATGGCAAGTGGACCCCGATGCTGGTTGTCCCACACATCGGCAAAAGTGAGTAGCAAGGTTCGCGACGACCGTCGAGGAGGACCCGTGCGGTAGAGCGTGTCCACTATTTCTGAAAAAATGATTACAACAAGCATTTCCACTCTTACGACGGAGGAGTGTGTCGGGGGCTACGACACCTATGGGACCACGAAGAATCCCTTTTGCTACAATTGGCGGGGGCGAGACGATACGTCCATTTTGCATCATGCTTTTATATCGATATTTATTGCATTATGGGTTGTTACTACACGTTATGTTACAATACTTATGCCTATTCTCTCTTATTTTACAAGGTTTACATAAGGAGGGAGAATGACGGCAGCTGGATTTTTGGGCTGGAAAAGGAGCAAATATTAGAGACCTATTTGGCACAACTCCAAAAGTCCTGAAACTCCACGAAAGTCATTTTTGGAAATAATAAAAAATATTGAGCGGAAGAAGTACACCAGAGGGGGACCCACCTGGCCACGAGGGTGGGGGTGCCCTACCCCCCAGGGCACGCCCCCTGCCTCGTGGGCCCCCTGTTGGCTCTCTGATGGCCATCTTATGCTATGTGAGCTCTTTCGTCTAGGAAAAAATCATAAGCAACCTTTCGGGACGAGACTCCGCCGCCACGAGGCGGAACCTTGGCGGAACCAATCTAGGGCTCCGGCAGAGCTGTTCTGCCGGGGACACTTCCCTCCGGGAGGGGGAAATCATCACCATCGTCATCACCAATGCTCCTCTCATCGGGAGAGGGCAATCTCCATCAACATCTTCACCAGCACCATCTCCTCTCAAAACCCTGGTTCATCTCTTGTATCCAATTCTTGTCTCTAAGTCCGGGATTGGTACTAGTAGGTTGCTAGTAGTGTTGATTACTCCTAGTAGTTGATGCTAGTTGGTTTATTTGGTGCAAGATCATATGTTCAGATCCTATATGCATATTAATACCCCTCTGATTATGAACATGAATCTGCTTTGTTTTACGTTTGTTCCTGAGGACATGGGAGAAGTCTCGCTATTAGTAGTCATGTGAATTTGGTATTCGTTCGATATTTTTATGAGATGTATGTTGTCTAGCCTCTAGTGGTGTTATGTGAACGTCGACTACATAACACTTCACCATTATTTGGGCCTAGAGGAAGGCATTGGGAAGTAATAAGTAGATGATGGGTTGCTAGAGTGACAGAAGCTTAAACCCTAGTTTATGCGTTGCTTCGTAAGGGGCTGACTTGGATCCATATGTTTAATGCTATGGTTAGGTTTACCTTAATACTTTTGTTGTAGTTGCGGATGCTTGCAATAGAGGTTAATAATAAGTGGGATGCTTGTTCAAGTAAGAATAGCACCCAAGCACCGGTTCACCCACATATCAAATTATCAAAGTACCGAACGCGAATCATATGAACGTGATGAAAACTAGCTTGACGATATTCCCATGTGTCCTCGGGAGCGCTTTTCTCCATATAAGAGTTTGTCCAGGCTTGTCCTTTGCTACAAAAAGGATTGGGCCACCTTGCTGCAATTTATTTACTTTTGTTACTTGTTGCTCGTTCCAATTATCTTATCACAAAACTATCTGTTACCACTTATTTCAGTACTTGCAGAGAATACCTTGCTGAAAATCGCTTATCATTTCTTTCTGCTCCTCGTTGGGTTCGACACTCTTACTTATCGAAAGGACTAAGATAGATCCCCTATACTTGTGGGTCATCAAGACTCTTTTCTGGCGCCGTTGTCAGGGAGTGAAGCGCCTTTGGTAGGTGGAATTTGGTAAGGAAAAATTTATATAGTGTGCTGAAATTTACTGTCACTTGTTACTATGGAAAGTAATCCTCTGAGGGGCTTGTTCGGGGTATCTTCACCCCGACCAGTAGAGCAAAGAGTTGCTCCTCAACCTACTGAACCTACTGAAAATGAAAATGTTCCCTTTGAAGCTCCTTCTGGTATGTTAGAAAAGCTGCTAGATAATCCTTTTACAGGAGATGGAACAAAGCATCCTGATGAACATCTACTCTATGTGGATGAAGTTTGTGGATTATTTAAGCTTGCAGGTATACCCGATGATGTTGTTAAGAAGAAGGTCTTCCCTTTATCTTTGAAGGGAGATGCATCGACATGGTATAGGCTATGTGATGACACGGGATCATGGAACTATATACAAATGAAATTGGAATTTCATCAAAAGTATTATCCTATGCATCTTGTTCATCGTGATCGCAATTATATATATAATTTTTGGCCTCGCGAAAGAGAAAGCATCGCTCAATCTTGGGGGAGGCTTAAATCAATGTTATATTCATGTCCCAATCATGAGCTCCCAAGATAAATAATTTTTAAAAGTTTTTATGCTCGGCTTTCTCATAATAATCAATCCATGCTCGATACTTCTTGTGCTAGCTCTTTTATGATGAAGACTATTGAATTCAAATGGAATTTATTGGATAGAATTAAATGCAACTTTGAAGATTGGGATCTCGACGAAGGTAAGGAGTCAGGTATAACACCTAAGTTTGATTGTGTTAAATCTTTTATGGATACCGATGTTTTCCGTAAATTTAGCACTAAATATGGACTTGACTCTGAGATAGTAGCTTCATTCTATGAATCTTTTGCTACTTATGTTGATCTGCCCAAGGAGAAGTGGTTTAAATATCATCCTCCCATAGAAGTAAAAGTAGCTGCACCTATTAAAGTTGAAGAAAAGACTGTCACTTATAATGATCCTATTGTTCCTACTTCTTATGTTGAGAAACCACCTTTCCGTGTTAGATTAAAGGATCATGCTAAAGCTTCAATTGTAGTTCGTAAAAGAAATATTAGAACTTATACACCTCCTGAGCAAGTCAAATTGATCCTAATATTGCTATTGTTAAAGATCTCTTGGCTCATAATATCGATGGGCATGTTATTTATTTCTGCGGTGAAACTGCTAGAATTGCCAAACCTTGTGCTAAAGATAAACATAGACCTATGGTAGGCGTGCCTATTATTTCTATTAAAATAGGAGATCATTGTTATCATGGCTTATGTGATATGGGTGCTAGTGTTAGTGCAATACCTTATGACTTATATAAAGACATTATGCATGATATTGCACCCGCTGAGATAGAAGATATTGATGTCACAATTAAACCTGCCAATAGAGATACTATTTCACTAATGTGAATTGTTAGAGATGTTGAAGTCTTTTGTGGGAAAACTAAATATCCTGCTGATTTTCTTGTTCTTGGTTCCCCACAAGATAGCTTTTGTCCCATTATATTTGGTAGACCCTTCTTGAACACTGTCAATGCTAGAATAGACTGGGAAAAGAATGTTGTTACTATTGGTTTCGGTGATATGTCTCATGAGTTTAATTTCTCTAAATTTAGTAGACAACACCGTGAAGAAGAATTGCCTAGTAAGGATGAAATTATTGGTCTTGCTTCTATTGCCGTACCTCCTAGTGATCCTTTAGAACAATATTTGCTAGACCATGAAAATGATATGTTTATGAATGAAAGAGGGAAAATAGATGAGGTATTCTTTAAACAGGAACCTATTCTGAAACACAATTTGCCTGTTGAAATCCTAGGGGATCCTCCTCCACCCAAGGGTGATCCCGTGTTTGAGCTTAAACCGTTGCCTGATACTCTTAAATATGCTTATCTTGATGAAAAGAAGATATATCCTGTTATAATTAGTGCTAACCTTTCAGAGCATGAAGAAGAGAGATTATTGAAAACTCTGAAGAAGCACCGTGCTGCTATTGGATATACTCTTGATGATCTTAAGGGCATTAGTCCCACTCTATGTCAACATAAAATAAATTTGGAAAAAGATGCCAAACCAGTTATTGATCATCAACGACAGCTGAATCCTAAAATGAAAGAAGTGGTAAGAAAGGAAATACTAAAGCTCCTTGAGGCAGGTATAATTTATCCTGTTGCTTATAGTCAGTGGGTAAGTCCTGTCCATTGTGTCCCTAAGGAGGGAGGTATCACTATTGTCCCTAATGATAAAGATGAATTGATTCCACAAAGAATTATTACAGGTTATAGGATGGTAATTGATTTCGGCAAATTAAATAAGGCTACTAAAAAGGATCATTACCCCTTACCTTTTTTCGATCAAATGCTAGAAAGATTATCCAAACATACACATTTTTGCTTTCTAGATGGTTATTCTGGTTTCTCTCAAATACCTGTGTCAGCCAATGATCAATCAAAGACTACTTTTGCTTGCCCTTTTGGTACTTTTGCTTATAGACGCATGCCTTTTGGTTTATGTAATGCACCCGCTACCTTTCAAAGATGCATGATGGCTATATTCTCTGACTTTTGTGAAACGATCTGTGAGGTTTTCATGGACGACTTTTCCGTCTATGGATCTTATTCTGATGATTGCTTGAGCAACCTTGATCGAGTTTTGCAGAGATGTGAAGAAACTAATCTTGTATTGAATTGGGAAAAGTGCCACTTTATGGTTAATGAAGGTATTGTCTTGGGGCATGAAGTTTTTGAAAGAGGTATTGAAGTTGATAAAGCCAAGGTTGATGCTATTGAAAAGATGCCATGTCCCAAGGACATCAAAGGTATAAGAAGTTTCCTTGGTCACGCCGGTTTTCATAGGAGGTTCATTAAGGCTTCTCAAAAATTTCTCAGCCTCTGACCAATTTATTACAAAAAGATATACCATTTTTCTTTGATGATGATTGTGTAGAAGCATTTGAAGTACTTAAGAAAGCATTGGTCTCTGCACCTATTGTTCAGCCACCTGATTGGAATTTACCCTTTTTAAATTATGTGTGATGCTAGTGATTATGCTGTAGGTGCTATTCTAGGGCAAAGAGTTGATAAGAAATTAAATGTTATCCATTATGCTAGTAAGACTCTAGACAATTCTCAAAGAAATTATGCTACTGTAGCGACCCGACCTCAAACGGTCAAGTCTCTGTGCTTCAGTGTCATCCCTGGACCGGTAATGCTGACACACACAGTACTCGAAGGATTTATAACAGAGTAGCAATCACACACTTATTACATTGAATGTCTCAAAAGAGAACTTATTACAATAAATATGGCTTAAGGCCATCTAAATCGATAACAACGGATGGCTTGGAAGATAAAGCGAGTCCATCAATTCCAACAGCATAACTGAGCTGCACGGCAACGACCTAACGAACCTTACTCCTCGTCTGAAAAGTCTGCAACATGATAAGTTGCAGCCCGAAAACGGGTCAGCACATGGAATATGCTACCAAAATAGCACAGTAAAGCAAGAACAAAATAATTCTACCATTACAAGCATATTTGGCTAGTGGAAAGCTCTAGGGTTATAGTTTTTGCGAAAAGCAAAATTTTCCCTACAACAAAGGAATATATTTTAATTTAACTATCATGGTGGTTGAAACATCATTGAGAAGGTACCTCCAACTCAATCCCAATTAAAGTGATTAACAACCCAACAATATTAATTAAAAGTGATGAGATACTTAAGATACTCCAAGTACTAGATACTCAAGATTGTCCATAACCGGGGACACGGCTAACCATGATTAGATTGTACACTCTGCAAAGGTTTGCGCACTTTTCCCACAAGACTCGATCGCCTCTGTTGGATTTCTCGCACTACATGGTGTTTGAGAAATGGATGACCGAGGCACAGTCCTTCAGACACATTAACTCTCTAGTTCGGACAGACCATACCAAACCTACATCCCACTACCTGCTGATCTGCCTCTTCAAGAGCTTCACGTAACTTACTCAACTATGCTAGAGCCCATAATAGCTTGCGACTGCACATAGAAGTTTCTAGCATGAATCATCTCAGTTCCCTTTGAGCCTGGGCGGCGGTCCATAGGAAGATCACACGGGTACTCCGGGATTTCCAAAAAAAATACAGGTAACACTGGGTTCCCTAGGTGCCTCAATCCACCCAGATGTTTGTTTAAGTTGCCACCTTAAGTTGAAACATTAATTAACACTCACATCTGTCATGGATTCACTCAAACCCAAACCACGTCTAAGAGCATGGCATAGCAATATAAGCGACGCATAAGAGTAACTCCCAAGGGTTTGAATATAACAGGGCAATACATTCTACCTCAATAACTACTTCCCAACACACATGTTAATGACATCCTAATCATGTAATGTTTGAGGATTGGAACTAATGCATAAAAACTGGGTATGGAAAGAGTATGATCAATGTGTTACTTGCCTTGCTGACGATCCGCGAATCCTAGGGACTCGTAGTAACACGCTTCACACTCCGGAAATTCTATCGCAAACAAACAATAGCATACATAAGCATCAAGAAAAGATGCACAAGCAAAACTCAAATAAGAGAGGTTGACCAGAAAGTTCAACTTAAGAACTCCGATTTGCAAAAAGAATCAAATCAAACGGAGCAACGAAACTCAAACGGCGAAAGAAACAAGATCCGTTTACTAATTTGAACCAGAGTCAAATTTTACTGTACCATAATCTTGTTTAAGTTGATTAAACAGAAAGAGGGTCTCGAGATGAAGATCTAGGCGCTTGAATCGTCTGATTCCGACTAACGAGCGTAAAGATAAACAGAAATGAAAATTGGATCAGAAATCTCGATTGAGAATAATCGCGGAAAAATCCGATAAAAGAAAACTGACGAACAGACTAACGAACGAGCGTTCGTTAGCTGTAACTAACGGGCGAAAATCGTTCGTTAAAACAAACGTACGGACAAACGTCCGCAAAATAGAAGAACCGGGAAAAAACCGGTGAATCGATCTAAAAAAATGAACTAGGGTTTCTAAAAAAACCGAACGGTTTAAAAAAAACGGCGGCGACGGATCGGCGCGATACCTCGGCGAGGCGGCTCCGGCGAGGCGGAATCGGGCGGCAGGGCGGCGGGGCTCGGAGACGGCAAGGCGGCGGCGCGGGCGGCAGTAGGCGGCGGCGCGGGCTGCGGCGGCGGGGTTGGCGGCTGGCGGTGGTGGTGGCTAGGGGGCGGGGCGGCGGCTATATAAAGGGGGGGCGGCTTGCTTGGGCGAGGGGGCACCCGGGATGGAGTCCAAGACAGACTCTCCTCGGCATCCGTGCCGCGCACGGCGCGCACGCGAGGGAAGGCGGTGCGCGGGGTTGGGCCGGCCTGGCTCGGCTGGGCTTCGGCCCAGTCGGGCACATGAAGTTTTTTTTAAATAATTTCGCCAAACAGAAAAAAAATCCTATAAAATAAAATAAAAATAAAAAAATGCCAAAACAAAATTTCGCCATCTAAATAGAATATTTAAAACGAGATGAACATTTTCTTGGCCCTAAAATGCAATTTTGAAAACGTGCAATTTTTTTTCTAATTGCAAATAAAATGCAAATAAAATCAAATAAATGATTTTAATATTTTTCCTCCAATATTTCAATTATTTTGGAGAAGTCATATTATCTCCTCTCATTTATTTTAATATGAAATATTTTTTTGGAAAGGAAAATAATGAAAACCAAAAATCCTCGTTTCATTATTTGATAAAAATCAAATATGAAAACCGGGAAATCCCCAACTCTCTCCGAGGGTCCTTGAGTTGCTTAGGATTTTTTTGAGGATTGGGAGACGAAAATGCAATAAAATATGATATGCATGAATGACCTATGTATAACATTCCAAATTGAAAATTTGGGATGTTACAGCTACTACTGAAAAGGATTTCTTAGCAGTTGTATTTGCTTGTGATATGCTCAGACCTTATATTGTTGATTCTAAAGTAACTATTCACACTGATCATGTTGCTATTAAATATCTTATGGAGAAGAAAGATGCTAAACCTAGACTTATTAGATGGATTCTCTTGCTACAAGAATTTGATTTGCATATTGTTTGTCACATCCTACCTAGTTCATGCATTAGAGTGTGCATCATGTTTTCTTTTGACAAGAAAATTGAAATGGGGAAGGCAGAACCCCCAGCACCCCTCCTGAATCAACTAGGGTTTACTAAAAATATTTTCAATGAACCTGAAATGCCCTTCTAAATGTCCATCATTTTTTGCCTTGGTTCAGAACCTCTGCCAAAAGTGGTGCATAATTTTCTAGGTCATCCTAAGGTTTTTGAATTAAGTTATAAGTATTTGAATTTGGGCATTTAAAATTCATAAAATATTTTAAATGTTCAAATATTCCTAAACTGAAATGTTTCATGTTGTTTATACTTTAAATAGTATGCATGAGCAGTTTGGGGATTTTTGGAGTTGTTTAAGTATTTTAAATAAGTCCACAAAGTTGCAGAAATAATAGAAAAAGAAAACAGTTAATCGGAGGAAAACTAACCTGGACGCTACCCACCTGCCGGCCCACCTGGCGGCCCAGCACTGTGCTGGCCCGCGCCAGCCAGCTGCTTCGTCCCCGCCAGGCAGGCAGGGAGCTGACGCCGGCGAGCGCGAGCTCGCCACGGCGCCAGCAGCTTGCCGCCTCGCGCGCCTGGACGCTGGGCGACCCCCACGTCACACCCCGACCCCGTGGACACCTCACTCCTCCCCCCTGCCCTCTCTCTCGCTCCCTCTCGGTCATGGCCGACGCTGCCGCGCCCGCGCCGCCGTGAAACCACGCTCCCCGTCGCCCCCATGCCACTCCACCGTGTCCTACAGCTCCGCCACTCCCTCTTGCTTCGCCCCACCGAGCCACACGACGCCGGAGCCTCTGCATCGTCCTCACCGCCGTCGTCTTCAACCTCGGGCCGCCAGATCGCCGTCGCCGTCCCGACCGCACCAAGGCTTCCCCGAGCACGCTGACCCTCTCTGCTGCTTCTCAGTGAGCTGCTGATCCTACCCATCCTCTCCTCTCTCCTTCTAACGCCACATAGCAAGTACTCGGAGCTCGCCGCACGCACCGCCGCGGAGCTCGTCGCCGACGTGTCTCCGGGCCAACTCCGGCCACCTCACCATGTCTAACATACTCACCGCACACCCAGGGCCCTGAAGCATCACTCCACGCGCCTCGCCGTGCCCCGCAGCCCCGGTTTCACCTTCACCCGAGCCCCGGCGCCGCCAAACTCGTCGCCGGCGCCAACTCCGGCCACCCCGACCCCAACTGACTCCACCAGTAGCCGCGGTTCATCCCCAGGAGTGTGTAGATGCCTTCCGCGCTCCATTTGGTGGCCGGAACGGCCAAATCCACTCTGCTCCGCCGCGTCTGGCCTCGCCGGCGGCTAGACGCCGGCGAGTTGACCCTGACCGTTGACTGGTGGGCCCTGGTTGACTCTGATGAGTCAATGACAGGTGGGGCCCTCTTCTGTTAATCACTGGATTAGTTTAAAACTAATTAAACATGTTTAATTAATCACTAACCCCCTGGGCCCACTGGTCAGTTGACCTGGACCGGCTGTTGACTTGCTGAGGTCAGCATGACCTCATGCTGAAGCAGTAATTTTATTTACTGGAATTAATTTTATACAGGAAAATCCAGAAATTAGTTCAAACTTCAAAAATTCATAGAAATTAATCTATAACTCCAAATGCAAAGTTTTATATATGAAAAATTATCAGAAAAATCCAACCTATCCATTGGTACTGGTTTCATGCATGTCAGAACAAGTTAAACCCACTGTTTAGGCTTTGCAAGTTGATACACTAATATGATCTTCATTAATGAGCTACCATTTGAATCTTTGGTTCAAATGGGTTCATTCCCTTCTGGTTTAACTTGCACTAGGTCAGGACACATCCATATTGCCATGTCATAGCATGCATCATATTGTTGCATATTGCCATGTATTGATTGTGTTCCGATGTGTTCATCGTGGTAGGTTCTGCCTCCGAGGATATCTCCGAGTATCCAACTGAAGGGCAGTATCCCACGACCACTTCATCAGGCAAGCAACCCATTGATCATTCCGATACAAACCCATGTTCTCGCTTCTGCCCTTGTTTACTGCATTAAGACAACGCGTTTCAAACTGCTGTGTGTTGCGGTAGTTGAACCCACTTCCTTTGCATGACCTGTCATTGCCACAGTAACTAGATGAAACCCACTAGCATGTGTAGGAGTTGATTGAGCCAATACATGTGTGTGTGTTCCTACCATGCTATGCTTGCTATGCTTAGAGTTGTGTCAGGTCTGGCTCATCGGGATGATGAACTGGAGTGAAAGGTTGTGTCGGTGACAAGAGTGAAGTGTTGAACACGATTTGGTAAAGGAATCGATGAGAGGCCATGTAGGAGTACATGGTGGGTTGTTTCATTGAGGCCGTCCTTAAGAACTGAGATCTGTGTTTGTGATCCATGATACAGCTACTACCACACATTGGGCCCTGAAATATGACCCCGCTCGACTTCTTATCCGCCCCTGTCCTCTGTCCAGGGGTTGCAATTAGTTTCTAGTGTTTGTAGTATGCTGGGGGCCGCACGCGGCGCTGACCATCGGGGTGGGCTGTGTTGCGGTAGGCACGTGGCCGGGTCAACCGGGCGCCCATTTGGTGTCTCGGAACCCTGTTCACATCGTTCGGGGCCGTTAGTGGAAACCTTGGCCGGACTCCCTGCGGATGGAACCCGAATAGGCGATAAACCTGGACTAGAGACTTGAGTGTTTAGGTAGGTCGTGGTCTACACCCACGTCGGCTTTCGCTTGAAGTCTGCCGAGCACATGTCGTGTGCAGACGCTAAGTGGTGGAAACATGTGTGAAGAAGTACACCCCTGCAGGGTTATAAATGATCTATTCGAATAGCCGTGTCCGCGGTAATGGACTTCTGGGTTGCCTATATCAGTTCATAGACAAGTTAAATGGATACTTCTAAAACTCTCAAGATAAGAGTGAGTACCGCGGATGGCCCTCTCGTAGGATGGCGAGAGAGGATCCACGGTGGAGTATTGTGATGGTGATAGTGGACTCGTGTGCGACAAATGTTTTACAAGTGGTGTCTTTCGTAGGATAGCTTAGCCAAGAGTCAAAGTTGGCTTGCTGCAATAACCCCACTACCTTCTTGAGAATGTGCATGTATAGTAGGTTCCTGTTGTAAGACTTGCTGAGTACCTCCGTACTCATGTTGCTTTAATCATGTTTTTCAGACGACTGCACCAACCCCTCTGATGGGTTCTATGTAGACCTCGACGTTGACGAGTGACTTATCACCCAGGTGGTGATCCAAGACTTGTGAAGGGTCGTTGTAGATAGACAGGCTTCGTCAAGCCTTCTTTCTTTCTAGTGTCTGTACTCAGACTACTTTGCTTCCGCATGTGCTTGTATGTTTGTATGACTTGAGTGTTGGGTCATGTGACCCCTATCTGTATGGATGATATGTATGGCTCCTCGGAGCCTTCTAAATAAATTACTTGAGTCGTAGAGTACTGTTGTGATGCCATGTTGTATTTACTCATATCGGGCATATTGTGTGTATGATTGAAATGCTTGGTATGAGTGGGATCCGACTATCTAGTTGTTTATCCTTGGCAGCCTTTCATATGGGGAAATGTAAGTCTTGTGCCTCTGAGCGATAGTAGTCCGCTACAGCCCGGTTCACCAGAGTCCTGCTAGCCCAGCACTACTGCTTGGACACTTGACTGGCCGGCATGTGTTTCACGTCGTTCCTATGTCTGTCCCTTCAGGGAAATGTCACGCGCTGATATTCGGAGTCCTGCCTAGCCTGCTATAGCCCGGGTTACCGGAGTCCTGTTAGCCCAGTGCTACAGCCCGAATAGATACGTTGATGACCGACATGCTCGATGTGATTCATGTATGCCTGTCCTCATAGGCTAGCGCCGCTTCGGGTTCACGACTAGCCATGTCGGCCCGGGTTCTCTGTCATATGGATGCTAGCGACACTATCATATACGTGAGCCAAAAGGCGCAAACGGTCCCGGGCCAGGTAAGGTGGCACCCGTGGGAGTACCGTGCGTGAGGCCGCAAAGTGATATGACGTGTTACACGCTGGATCGATGTGGCTTAGGATCGGGGTCCTGCCAGCGTTGGTATCAGAGCCGGACTGCCTGTAGGTTCGCTAAGACAAACTGGTCGATGTCAAGTCTAGAAATGCTTTAGTTATATGTAGGGGAATTGATTGTGGGAGGGAACGTAAGGCTCTTTTACTCCTTTACCTTATGCCCTCTGTTCTGAGTCATTCTCTTCTCATTCTACGTGGGTTAAGGACTAGGCTCTCTTCTCTCTATCAAGTTCACGTGTTACTAAATCCGTAGTAACTTATAGGATTGTTGGATACAACCCAGTTCAGTTCTACTAAAGTTTAGTATGTTGCCAATTGAACCAGAACCTTGATATGTTGTTGTTGAGTGGTTTCGCAAACTGTTGTGGATGTCTCAATTCTTTTTCTGAGCATTTACAGCCGTTATGCTGTCCAATTTCATCCAGAAATTCTAATGCCTTTGCACTATTTTGTGCTTTCAGATGGCTACCCGTCCCCAAAACCAAGTGGTTCGTCTGACCCGTTGCATCGGTGTATGTGGTCATACCGCCATGTTGGTTCGAGTGATGGTTGAGGCAGGTTACCGATGGTACCCTGAATACACCGTCGAAGAGCAGTTTAGAGATTTCAACCAGAGCCAATATCTGTGCACGGTCAGGATATATCCATCATATCCCGGAGCCACGGAACCACTCCACCGTTCTTATGGACTCGGGATCACTATTGGGATGTCCGTTCAAGATGCAGCCTACTCGATGATGACCATTATGCGAAACTGCTTTGTTGAACAACACTGAATTTCGCTACATGCCAGCATCCCTCCCTGGGGCGCATGGTTACCTTCAGGGCATGTACAGTGATGCATCCCATGAGGACTCACTCCTTTGCACCACTACTGAGATGTTGGAAGATAAGGACCGTGAAAACCGGGCCTTGCGTATGGAGCTCTTTAATGCTCGTGCTGATCATTGGGCCACCTTGACGAGGTTTGCACCTGCTGTGCAAGCCGGATACATGGACACGAGAGACTTGTACCCTGTGCGGGCTAGTCTGCCAGACTTCATGGAATGGCGTGAGGTGGGAGGCATCACCCCTCCTCGTGGGCCTCTTCTACCGCCATCTGTTGGACCGAGGCCGCACCCAAGTCCCTATGGTCCACAAGCACCGCAGGACCGTCTGTTCCCAGATGACCATGTTCCGCTTCCAGGTCTGGGTGGTGATTTCTATGAGGACTTCTACGGAGCCGTCTGAGCTAGTAGCAGTCTCGCTGGTATTGTAATAGTTGTATGTCCACCGTCCTGCGTGATTGTGGAATATAACTTAGTGTGTATCAATTCCGGAGGTGTAGAAAAATAATGTATAGGAGCCTGGAATGCCTCCGATGAGATGTAACGTCTTTCGTCTTAGTTGTACCTCAGCTTGAGCTTGTACTAAACTATGTATGATGTGTATGACCGTTGGTATATATATGGCAGTTTCTATATTACCATGTCATACGGATGATCATCTCTGCATTCCTTGTTACCCATTACATTCCGCACTTCCTTGGCCAGATTTTGCCATCCTGGTTTAAATCGTTGTTTTGTTTTCCCAGGATGGTCAACACCCGCAGCAACCCTGCTGCTTCGGAGCAGGGAGAAGCTAGTGCACCTAGAGAGGAAAGTCTGCCTCAACCACCTTCTCTGGCCGAAGTGATGCTGGAGGCGGAGCGCAACAGGCGCGACACCAACCGCTTGTTAGAGCGGATTGAGCAGAACACTGCACGCCAGCAGAGGATCAATTCGGTGTCCATCAATGACTTTGTCAAGCTGTACCCGCCAAAGTTCAATCATTCCATCGAACCTCTCGATGCGGATGACTGGCTCCGCAGCATCGCCCACAAGCTACGTTCTGCCAACGTGGCTGAAGATGATAAAGTCACCTTTGCTGCCTATCACCTCGAAGGCCCTGCCAGCCTTTGGTGGGAGAATTATGAAGCTATGCGTCCGGTCGGCCAACTCACTACTTGGGCTGATTTCAGTGCCGCTTTTCGTGAGCATCATATTCCGTAAGGTCTCATGGATCGTAAGAGGGAGGAGTTCTGTAACTTCACCCAGGGGAAGCTGACTGTGGATGCATACAGTCGCGAGTTTGGAAAGCTTGCACGCTATGCTCCCTAAGAGGTATCAACCGATGCCAAGAAGCAGGCAAGGTTCCGCAAGGGACTTAGCCCTAAACTCCGCCGTGACCTTCGTCTGCATGAATGCACTTCTTTTCCGAAGCTAGTCAATAAGGCCATCAGTGCCGAGACAGGGCAGAATGATTTTGAAGCCTCACGCAAACACTCCCGTGACTATGGATCTTCATCCGGCTCTGGATCTCAGAAGCGCCGGGTCTGGATCCCAAATTCTGCCATGCCACCCAGGTATACTCCGAGGCCATCCTTTGAGGCGCCTCGCCCCAATCAGCGGTATGTGCCGCCCAAGACTTTTGGTGGTTCCCCTGCCAATGCTGCTCCACGCCCCACTTCGATAACTTGCTTCAAGTGTGGTGAGCCGGGCCACTACATCCGTGAGTGTCCCCAGAACAACCCCAGCCAGTTCGGAAAGTCTGTTGGCCGTGGTAAGTCAACAGCAAAAGTGCTTGTCGCCAAGCCAGCCACCACTGCTCGTGGCCATGTCAACTACGTTTCAGCTGAAGAAACTCAAGAGGACCCCAACGTCGTTCTCGGTACGCTCCTTGTTAATTGCCACCCGGCAACTGTTCTCTTTGATACTGGAGCATCTCATTCATTTATTTCTGAGAGCTATGCTCGATTGCACAACACTACCTTTTGTGACATGCCCACCTCCATGGAAATTCAAACTCCCGGTTCTAGATGGCAAACCTCTAGGATCAGCCATGGAAATGAAATTCTTGTCGACAGATTGGTTTTTCTCGCGTCACTAATTGCTCTCAAGTCTTCGGACATAAACATCATCTTGGGTATGGACTGGATGTCAGCCCATTACGCCAAGATTGATTGCTCAACTAGAACTGTCCAACTTACCCATCCATCGGGCAACACAGTCAATGTTTTGACCCGAGTATCGGAGCGTCAGCTCTACTCTCTAAATGCCAATCCCCTTCCAGACCTCGAAGATATTCCGGTAGTCCGTGACTTCCCGGATGCCTTTCCAGAGGAATTGCCAGGTGTTCCACCTGACAGAGATGTCGAGTTCGTGATAGACCTTGTTCCAGGAACCGTCCCAATCTCTAGAAGACCTTATAAGATGGCACCCCTAGAACTAGCTGAGCTTAAGAAACAACTCGATGAGTCCTTGCAAAAGGGTTTCATCTGTCCTAGTTCATCTCCATGGGCTTGCCCCGTCCTCTTCGTCAAGAAGAAGGATGGAACGGATCGGATGGTTGTAGATTACCGACCTGTCAATTTGGTCACTATCAAGAACAAGTATCCGCTCCCCAGGATCAACGACCTGTATGACCAGCTCGCTGGATCCTCAGTCTTTTCCAAGATGGATTTGAGGTTGGGCTACCATCAAATCAAAATCAAGAACGGGGACATTCCCAAAACGGCCTTTGTCACTCGTTACGGCCAATATGAGTACACCATCATGTCCTTCGGTTTAACCAATGCTCCAGCCACCTTCTCTCGGTTAATGAACTCGAT
Organism: Aegilops umbellulata; assembly: GCA_032464435.1. Classification (NCBI taxonomy): domain Eukaryota; kingdom Viridiplantae; phylum Streptophyta; class Magnoliopsida; order Poales; family Poaceae; genus Aegilops; species Aegilops umbellulata. The sequence continues at coordinate 302,261,549 of CP136057.1, forward strand.
CTTCATGGAGTACTTGGATAAATTCGTCGTGGTATACCTTGATGATATACTCATCTACTCCAAGAATGAGGTAGAACATGCTGAACATCTAAGGCTAGTATTGATGAAACTTCGAGAGCATCGCCTTTATGCCAAATTCTCCAAGTGCGAATTCTGGTTGCCAGAAGTGACCTATCTGGGCCATGTAATCTCTGGCAAGGGCATTGCTGTCAATCCCGAGCGAGTTCAAGCTGTCCTTGACTGGACTCCACCTGAAACGGTCAAGCAAGTTCGGAGTTTTCTTGGTTTAGCGAGCTATTGCCGCCGCTTCGTCGAGAATTTCTCCAAGGTTGCTAAGCCTCTAACTGAACTCCTCAAGAAAGATAAAAAGTTCGAGTGGACCCCACAGTGCGAGTTCAGCTTTCAGGAACTGAAAAGACGCCTGACGTCTGCTCCCGTACTGGTACCACCAGACTTCTCTAAGGACTTTGTTATTTACTGCGACGCCTCGCGACAAGGACTAGGTTGCATACTCATGCAAGATCGTCATGTGATTGCCTACGCTTCTCGACAGTTGCGTCCACATGAGGATAATTATCCCACACATGATCTAGAGCTTGCAGCAGTAGTCCATGCACTCAAAACCTGGCGACATTACCTTCTGGGTAATCGTTGCGAAATTTACACTGATCACCAAAGTTTGAAATATATCTTCACCCAACCGGATTTGAATCTCAGGCAAAGACGTTGGGTCGAGTTGATCTCGGATTACGACTTAGGAATAACTTACACCCCAGGCAAAGCCAATGTCATGGCTGATGCGCTAAGTCGTAAATCTTATTGTAACAACCTGATGTTACAACAAGGTCAACCACTTCTCCATGAGGAATTTCATAAGCTTAACCTTCACATTGTTCCTCGAGGATTCCTTTCCACCCTGGTGGCGAAACCTAACCTTACGGATCAAATCATAGCTGCCCAGAAGCGCGATAAGGGCATATCTCGGATTAAGGAAAACATCGCTAGCGGAGTTGCTAAATGTTTTTCCATGGATGAACGAGGTGTTGTCTTCTTCGAGAACCGCTTGGTGGTTCCCAAGAAACAACATTTACGACAATTGATCCTTAAGGAAGCTCATGAATCCCCTCTCACCATTCATCCCGGTAGTACTAAAATGTATCAAGACCTACGCCAGAGGTTTTGGTGGACTAGGATGAAGAGAGAAATCGCTCAATACATTGCAACTTGCGACGTCTGTTGTCGTGTTAAAGCAGAGCATCAACGGCCTGCTGGCACCCTTCAACCATTGGAGATTCCTGAATGGAAATGGGATAAAATCGGTATGGATTTCATTACCGGGTTTCCCAGAACCAATAGAGGGAATAATGCTATCTTCGTTGTTGTCGATCGTCTTTCCAAAGTAGCCCACTTCTTACCTGTTCGCGAGAGTATAACCGCTAGCCAGCTAGCTGATTTGTACATCTCTCGAATAGTGTCTCTCCATGGTGTTCCATTAGAAATTAACTCAGACCGTGGAAGTCTTTTCACCTCACGATTTTGGGAGAGTTTCCAAAATGCTATGGGAACTCGTCTCTCCTTTAGCACCGCCTTCCATCCTCAGTCAAGTGGTCAAGTAGAACGAGTCAATCAAATTCTGGAGGATATGCTCCGAGCTTCTGTTATCTCTTTCGGTATGAATTGGGAGAAGTGCCTTCCATTCGCCGAGTTCGCTTATAACAACAGTTATCAAGCTAGCTTGGGTAAAGCTCCTTTCGAAGTTCTTTATGGACGAAAATGTCGGACGCCTCTTAACTGGTCAGAAACCGGCGAGAGACAACTCTTTGGCCCGGACATGATCCAGGATGCAGAAGAGCAGGTTCGCATTATTCGTGAGAAGTTGAAGACCGCCCAGTCTCGACAAAAGAGTCAGTATGATCGCAAGCATAAGCCCATGGCTTATGAAGTCGGCGGGATGGCTTACCTTCGGGTTACACCTTTAAAGGGGACCCATCGATTCGGTATCAAAGGCAAATTGGCTCCTTGTTACATTGGACCTTTTCGCATTCTTGCCAAACGAGGGGAAGTTGCCTACCAACTAGAACTACCTCCGCATCTCTCCAGAGTTCATGATGTCTTCCACGTTTCTCAACTCAGGCGTTGCTTCTCGGATCCTATCCGCGGAGTGGACCACGAAACGCTTGATCTCCAAGATAACCTCACTTATCGGGAATACCCCGTTCGTATCCTTGATCAAGCCGAGCGTACCACTCGACGCCACAACATCAAGTTTCTCAAGGTTCAATGGTCACACCATTCCGAGCAAGAAGCTACTTGGGAAAGGGAGGATCGTCTTCGACTTGAGTACCCCACCTTCTTTCCGACAGATCCTAAATCTCGGGACGAGATTCTTTTGAGTGGGGGTGAGTTGTCACATCCTACCTAGTTCATGCATTAGAGTGTGCATCATGTTTTCTTTTGACAAGAAAATTGAAATGGGGAAGGCAGAACCCCCAGCACCCCTCCTGAATCAACTAGGGTTTACTAAAAATATTTTCAATGAACCTGAAATGCCCTTCTAAATGTCCATCATTTTTTGCCTTGGTTCAGAACCTCTGCCAAAAGTGGTGCATAATTTTCTAGGTCATCCTAAGGTTTTTGAATTAAGTTATAAGTATTTGAATTTGGGCATTTAAAATTCATAAAATATTTTAAATGTTCAAATATTCCTAAACTGAAATGTTTCATGTTGTTTATACTTTAAATAGTATGCATGAGCAGTTTGGGGATTTTTGGAGTTGTTTAAGTATTTTAAATAAGTCCACAAAGTTGCAGAAATAATAGAAAAAGAAAACAGTTAATCGGAGGAAAACTAACCTGGACGCTACCCACCTGCCGGCCCACCTGGCGGCCCAGCACTGTGCTGGCCCGCGCCAGCCAGCTGCTTCGTCCCCGCCAGGCAGGCAGGGAGCTGACACCAGCGAGCGCGAGCTCGCCACGGCGCCAGCAGCTTGCCGCCTCGCGCGCCTGGACGCTGGGCGACCCCCACGTCACACCCCCGACCCCGTGGACACCTCACTCCTCCCCCCTGCCCTCTCTCTCGCTCCCTCTCGGTCATGGCCGACGCTGCCGCGCCCGCGCCGCCGTGAAACCACGCTCCCCGTCGCCCCCGTGCCACTCCACCGTGTCCTACAGCTCCGCCACTCCCTCTTGCTTCGCCCCACCGAGCCACACGACGCCGGAGCCTCTGCATCGTCCTCACCGCCGTCGTCTTCAACCTCGGGCCGCCAGATCGCCGTCGCCGTCCCGACCGCACCAAGGCTTCCCCGAGCACGCTGACCCTCTCTGCTGCTTCTCAGTGAGCTGCTGATCCTACCCATCCTCTCCTCTCTCCTTCTAACGCCACATAGCAAGTACTCGGAGCTCGCCGCACGCACCGCCGCGGAGCTCGTCGCCGACGTGTCTCCGGGCCAACTCCGGCCACCTCACCATGTCTAACATACTCACCGCACACCCAGGGCCCCGAAGCATCACTCCACGCGCCTCGCCGTGCCCCGCAGCCCCGGTTTCACCTTCACCCGAGCCCCGGCGCCGCCAAACTCGTCGCCGGCGCCAACTCCGGCCACCCCGACCCCAACTGACTCCACCAGTAGCCGCGGTTCATCCCCAGGAGTGTGTAGATGCCTTCCGCGCTCCATTTGGTGGCCGGAACGGCCAAATCCACTCTGCTCCGCCGCGTCTGGCCTCGCCGGCGGCTAGACGCCGGCGAGTTGACCCTGACCGTTGACTGGTGGGCCCTGGTTGACTCTGATGAGTCAATGACAGGTGGGGCCCTCTTCTGTTAATCACTGGATTAGTTTAAAACTAATTAAACATGTTTAATTAATCACTAACCCCCTGGGCCCACTGGTCAGTTGACCTGGACCGGCTGTTGACTTGCTGAGGTCAGCATGACCTCATGCTGACGCAGTAATTTTATTTACTGGAATTAATTTTATATAGGAAAATCCAGAAATTAGTTCAAACTTCAAAAATTCATAGAAATTAATCTATAACTCCAAATGCAAAGTTTTATATATGAAAAATTATCAGAAAAATCCAACCTATCCATTGGTACAGGTTTCATGCATGTCAGAACAAGTTAAACCCACTGTTTAGGCTTTGCAAGTTGATACACTAATATGATCTTCATTAATGAGCTACCATTTGAATCTTTGGTTCAAATGGGTTCATTCCCTTCTGGTTTAACTTGCACTAGGTTAGGACACATCCATATTGCCATGTCATAGCATGCATCATATTGTTGCATATTGCCATGTATTGATTGTGTTCCGATGTGTTCATCGTGGTAGGTTCTGCCTCCGAGGATATCTCCGAGTATCCAACTGAAGGGCAGTATCCCACGACCACTTCATCAGGCAAGCAACCCATTGATCATTCCGATACAAACCCATGTTCTCGCTTCTGCCCTTGTTTACTGCATTAAGACAACGCGTTTCAAACTGCTGTGTGTTGCGGTAGTTGAACCCACTTCCTTTGCATGACCTGTCATTGCCACAGTAACTAGATGAAACCCACTAGCATGTGTAGGAGTTGATTGAGCCAATACATGTGTGTGTGTTCCTACCATGCTATGCTTGCTATGCTTAGAGTTGTGTCAGGTCTGGCTCATCGGGATGATGAACTGGAGTGAAAGGTTGTGTCGGTGACAAGAGTGAAGTGTTGAACACGATTTGGTAAAGGAATCGATGAGAGGCCATGTAGGAGTACATGGTGGGTTGTTTCATTGAGGCCGTCCTTAAGAACTGAGATCTGTGTTTGTGATCCATGATACAGCTACTACCACACATTGGGCCCTGAAATATGACCCCGCTCGACTTCTTATCCGCCCCTGTCCTCTGTCCAGGAGTTGCAATTAGTTTCTGGTGTTTGTAGTATGCTGGGGGCCGCACACGGCGCTGACCATCGGGGTGGGCTGTGTTGCGGTAGGCACGTGGCCGGGTCAACCGGGCGCCCGTTTGGTGTCTCGGAACCCTGTTCACATCGTTCGGGGCCGTTAGTGGAAACCTCGGCCGGACTCCCTGCGGATGGAACCCGAATAGGCGATAAACCTGGACTAGAGACTTGAGTGTTTAGGTAGGTCGTGGTCTACACCCACGTCGGCTTTCGCTTGAAGTCTGCCGAGCACATGTCGTGTGCAGACGCTAAGTGGTGGAAACATGTGTGAAGAAGTACACCCCTGCAGGGTTATAAATGATCTATTCGAATAGCCGTGTCCGCGGTAATGGACTTCTGGGTTGCCTATATCAGTTCATAGACAAGTTAAATGGATACTTCTAAAACTCTCAAGATAAGAGTGAGTACCGCGGATGGCCCTCTCGTAGGATGGCGAGAGAGGATCCACGGTGGAGTATTGTGATGGTGATAGTGGACTCGTGTGCGACAAATGTTTTACAAGTGGTGTCTTTCGTAGGATAGCTTAGCCAAGAGTCAAAGCTGGCTTGCTGCAATAACCCCACTACCTTCTTGAGAATGTGCATGTATAGTAGGTTCCTGTTGTAAGACTTGCTGAGTACCTCCGTACTCATGTTGCTTTAATCATGTTTTTCAGACGACTGCACCAACCCCTCTGATGGGTTCTATGTAGACCTCGACGTTGACGAGTGACTTATCACCCAGGTGGTGATCCAAGACTTGTGAAGGGTCGTTGTAGATAGACAGGCTTCGTCAAGCCTTCTTTCTTTCTAGTGTCTGTACTCAGACTACTTTGCTTCCGCATGTGCTTGTATGTTTGTATGACTTGAGTGTTGGGTCATGTGACCCCTATCTGTATGGATGATATGTATGGCTCCTCGGAGCCTTCTAAATAAATTACTTGAGTCGTAGAGTACTGTTGTGATGCCATGTTGTATTTACTCATATCGGGCATATTGTGTGTATGATTGAAATGCTTGGTATGAGTGGGATCCGACTATCTAGTTGTTTATCCTTGGCAGCCTTTCATATGGGGAAATGTAAGTCTTGTGCCTCTGAGCGATAGTAGTCCGCTACAGCCCGGTTCACCGGAGTCCTGCTAGCCCAGCACTACTGCTTGGACACTTGACTGGCCGGCATGTGTTTCACGTCGTTCCTATGTCTGTCCCTTCAGGGAAATGTCACGCGCTGATATTCGGAGTCCTTCCTAGCCTGCTACAGCCCGGGTTACCGGAGTCCTGTTAGCCCAGTGCTACAGCCCGAATAGATACGTTGATGACCGACATGCTCGATGTGATTCATGTATGCCTGTCCTCATAGGCTAGCGCCGCTTCGGGTTCACGACTAGCCATGTCGGCCCGGGTTCTCTGTCATATGGATGCTAGCGACACTATCATATACGTGAGCCAAAAGGCGCAAACGGTCCCGGGCCAGGTAAGGTGGCACCCGTGGGAGTATCGTGCGTGAGGCCGCAAAGTGATATGACGTGTTACACGCTGGATCGATGTGGCTTAGGATCGGGGTCCTGACATTGTTGATAGAAAGGGAGCTGAGAACCCCGTTGCAGACAACTTGTCTAGGTTAGAAAATGTTCTTGATGACCCACTACCTATTGATGATAGCTTTCTTGATGAGCAATTAAATGTCATAAATACTTCTCATAGTACTCCATGGTATGCTAATTATGCTAATTACATTGTTGCTAAATTTATACCACCTAGTTTCACATACTAGCAAAAGAATAAGTTTTTCTATGATTTGAGACATTACTTTTGGGATGACCCACATCTTTATAAAGAAGGAGTAGATGGTGTTATTAGATGTTGTGTACCTGAGCATGAACAGGAACAGATCCTACGCAAGTGCCACTCCAAAGCTTATGGAGGACACCACGCGGGAGATAGAACTGCACACAAGGTATTGCAATCCGGTTTTTATTGGCCTACTCTCTTCAAGGATGCCCGTAAGTTTGTCTTGTCATGTGGTGAATGCCAAACAATTGGTAATATTAGTAGACGTCAAGAAATGCCTATGAATTATTCATTTGTTATTGAACCATTTGATGTTTGGGGCTTTGATTATATGAGACCTTTTCCTGCCTCTAGTGGATATACACATATTTTAGTTGCTGTTGATTACGTAACTAAGTGGGTAGAAGCTATTCCAACTAGTAGTGATGATCATAACACTTCTATTAAAATGCTTAAGGAAGTTATTTTTCCGAGGTTTGGAGTCCCTAGGTATTTAATGACTGATGTTGGTTCACATTTTATTCATGGCGCTTTCCGTAAAATGCTTGCTAAGTATGATGTTAATCATAGAATTGCATCTCCTTATCACCCACAGTCTATTGGTCAAGTATAATTGAGTAATAGAGAACTCAAATTAATTTTGCAAAAGACTGTCAATAGGTCTAGAAAGAATTGGTCCAAGAAACTTGATGATGCATTATGGGCCTATAGAACTGCATATAAAAATCCTATGGGTATGTCTCTGTATAAAATGGTTTATGGAAAAGCATGTCACTTGCCTCTCGAACTAGAACATAAGGCATATTGGGCTATTAAAGAGCTCAACTATGATTTCAATCTTGCTGTCGAGAAGAGGTTATTTGATATTGGCTCACTTGATGAATGGAGAACCCAAGCTTATGAAAATGCCAAGTTGTTTAAAGAAAAAGTCAAAAGATGGCATGATAAAAGGATACAAAAGCGTGAGTTTAACGTAGGTGATTATGTATTGCTATACAACTCTCGTTTAAGATTTTTTGCAGGAAAACTTCTCTTTAAATGGGAAGGCCCTTACGTTATCGAGGAGGTTTATCGTTCCGGTGCCATAAAAATCCACAACTTCGAATGCACAAATCCGAAGGTGGTGAACGGTCAAAGAATCAAACATTATATCTCAGGTAATCCTATAAATATTGAAACTAATGTTATTGAAACTGTAACCCTGGAGGAATACATAAGGGACACTTTCCAAAACGTTTCAGACTCCGAAAAGGAATAGGTATGTGGTACGGTAAGTAAACCGACTCCAAAACAGTTTTTAAGGCAATATTTCTCCGTATTGGAATATTTAGAAAAATAGAAAAATAAGAAGCGGTACGGGAAGGACACGAGGGACCCATGAGGGTGGAGGGCGCGCTCCCCTACCTCGTGGGCACCTCGTGTGCCCTCCGGACTCTGGTTTCTTGCATGATACGTATTTTGGTTGGTAAAAATTCATTATATATTCTCTCGAAGGTTTTGACTCTTGTATCACGCAATTATCCCCTGTTCTTGTTTCGAGCTATTTTTCTGACAGATCTAGATTATCATGACGTCCCCAAGTGCCTCCAAGGACAAGTTCTTCAAGAAGGTCATGAACCCTTACCTCGTGGAGGTGCAGCGACACCCTCAAACCATTGAGATACGTGATGGGTTGCTGCACATCCACGATGTTGAGGGACCGAAGGGGACCGGAAGCGTGGAGACGAGGCTCGAAGCAATGGAGCAACAAGTTTTCAAGTGCCAGGGGATGGTGGAACATGGACTCAACTCCAACCACATGATGATCGCGGAGTTCACCAACAAACACAAGCTAGATGCCGACAACATCGGGGAGGCCATCTTCAAGCTTCACGAGAAGATCGAGCACCTTCAAGCCCAAATCTATGACCCGCAAAACCAAAACTGTGAGTATGAATATAGATTCAAAAGGATGAGTTTGGCTGCAGATTTGAGGATCCCGGAGACTCGATCATCCTTGTATGATGGTGAGCCTATGCCTTGGACGATGGACGACAAGCCCGCATCATCAACAACACCTCCACCTTCTTCACCGACAAAGAAGGAGATATAATCACATGGGTATGGGCACTCCCCTTGGCAAATGCCAAGCTTGGGGGAGGTGCCCCGGTATCGTATCACCATCACACTCCTATCTTTACCGTTTTTCTTAGTTCGATCCTATCAGTAGTATCTTGATCTAGTAGAATAAAGTTTATGGCATGATATAGTTTTGAGTTTTGCTTTATGATCTCTCTATGTAATCGAGTCTGTGAGCTATATAATAAAGATTAGTGTTGAGTAAAGGGCTTGATTATTTTTCCATGATCTTGAGTGAATAAAAGAGAAGAGAAGAATAAAAGAAACAAAGAGATCATATTGATCTTATTGAGAGTAATGACTTCACATAGAAAGAGTATGATGATTAAAAGTTGTTGGGAGTTGGCAGACATAGCTTTGGTCATCGTTGCAATTAATAGGAAGTAATAAGGAAAGAGAGGTTTCACATATACATATACTATCATAGACATCTTTTATGATTGGGAGCACTCATTAAAATATGCCATGCTAAAGAGTTGATGTTGGACAAGGAATACAACGTAATGGGTTATGTTTTCTTATATCTGTGATAAAGTATGCTGTCATGGATCATCCTACATGTTGAGCCTGCCTTTCCCCCTCATGCTAGCCAAATTCTCAGCACCAAGTAGAGATACTACTTGTGCTTCCAAAAACCCTTAAACAAGTTTTGACATGAGAGTCTACTATACCTACCTATGGATTGAGTAAGATCCTTCAAGTAAGTTGTCATCGGTGCAAAGCAATAAAAATTGCTCTCTAAATATGTATGACTTATAAGTGTGGGAGAAAATAAGCTTTATACGATCTTGTGATGTGGAAGAAATAAAAGCGACTGACTACATAATAAATTTTCATATCACAAGGGGCAATATAAAGTGACGTTCTTTCACATTAAGAGTTTGTGCATCCAACCATAAAAGCGCATGGCAACCTCTGCTTCCCTCTACGAAGGGCCTATCTTTTATTATTATCTTCTACTTTATGCAAGAGTCATGGTGATCTTCACCTTTCCTTTTTATCTTTTATCCTTTGGCAAGCACATTGTGTTGCAAAGATCCTGATAAATATATCTAATTGGATGTAGGGGAACATGAGTTATTATTGTTGACATTACCCTTGAGGTAAAAGGTTGGGAGGCGAAACTATAAGCCCCTATCTTTCTCTGTGTCCGATTAAAACTCCGTAACCACAAGTATCGCGTGAGTGTTAGCAATTATGAAAGACTAAATGATAGTTGAGTATGTGGACTTGCTATAAAGCTCTGACATAGACTCTTTCTGATGTTATGATAAATTGCATTTGCTTCAATGACTGAGATTATAGTTTGTTGGTTCTCAATAAAGTTTATGATTCGTACTTTGCATTGTGAATAGATTATTACTTGAGCATAAGAAATCATAAGAAAATATCTATATATGTTGCTGTTATGAGAATAATCATGATGCCTTCATGTCCGTATTTTATTTTTATCGACACCTCTACCTCTAAACATGGGGACATATTATCGTTATCGGCTTCCGCTTGAGGACAAGCGAGGTCTAAGCTTGGGGGAGTTGATACGTCCATTTTGCATCATGCTTTTATATCGATATTTATTGCATTATGGGCTGTTACTACACGTTATGTTACAATACTTATGCCTATTCTCTCTTATTTTACAAGGTTTACATAAGGAGGGAGAATGCCGGCAGCTGGAATTCTGGGCTGGAAAAGGAGCAAATATTAGAGACCTATTATGCACAACTCCAAAAGTCCTAAAACTCCAAGAAAGTCATTTTTGGAAATAATAAAAAATATTGAGCGGAAGAAGTACACCAGAGGGGGACCCACCTGGCCACGAGGGTGGGGGGCGCGCCCCCTGCCTCGTGGGCCCCCTATTGGCTCTCCAATGGCCATCTTCTGCTATATGAGGTCTTTCGTCGAGGAAAAAATCATAAGCAACCTTTCGGGACGAGACTCCGCCGCCACGAGGCGGAACCTTGGCGGAACCAATCTAGGGCTCCGGCAGAGCTGTTCTGCCGAGGACACTTCCCTCCGGGAGGGGAAAATCATCACCATCGTCATCACCAACGCTCCTCTCATCGGGAGAGGGCAATCTCCATCAACATCTTCACCAGCACCATCTCCTCTCAAAACCCTAGTTCATCTCTTGTATCCAATTCTCGTCTCCAAGTCCGGGATTGGTACTAGTATGTGGCTAGTAGTGTTGATTACTCCTTGTAGTTGATGCTAGATGGTTTATTTGGTGGAAGATCATATGTTCAGATCCTATATGCATATTAATACCCCTCTGATTATGAACATGAATATGCTTTGTGAGTAGTTACGTTTGTTCCTGAGGACATGGGAGAAGTCTCGCTATTAGTAGTCATGTGAATTTGGTATTCGTTCGATATTTTGATGAGATGTATGTTGTCTAGCCTCTAGTGGTGTTTTGTGAACGTCGACTACATAACACTTCACCATTATTTGGGCCTAGAGGAAGGCATTGGGAAGTAATAAGTAGATGATGGGTTGCTAGAGTGACAGAAGCTTAAACCCTAGTTTATGTGTTGCTTTGTAAGGGGCTGATTTGGATCCATAGGTTTCATGCTATGGTTAGGTTTACCTTAATACTTTTTTTGTAGTTGCGGATGCTTGCAATAGAGTTTAATCATAAGTGGGATGCTTGTTCAAGTAAGAACAACACCCAAGCACCGGTCCACCCACATATCAAAATATCAAAGTACTGAACGCGAATCATATGAACGTGATGAAAACTAGCTTGACGATATTCCCATGTGTCCTCAGGAGCGCTTTTCTCCATATAAGAGTTTGTCCAGGTTTGTCCTTTGCTACAAAAAGGATTGGGCCACCTTGCTGCACTTTATTTACTTTTGTTACTTGTTGCTCGTTACAAATTATCTTATCACAAAACTATCTGTTACCACTTATTTCAGTACTTGCAGAGAATACCTTGCTGAAAACCGCTTATCATTTCCTGCTGCTCCTCGTTGGGTTCGACACTCTTACTTATCGAAAGGACTATGATAGATCCCCTATACTTGTGGGTCATCACGAGGCTGTGGGAAGAGCGAGATTAGAAGAACAACTCAGGGGATTATCCAGGTTTGGGCCGCAAGCGATGCGTAATACCCTACTCCTGCTGGTTTATGTTTACATGGTGTTCTTGGACTAGCTACAAGGTGTGCAGGGTCCAAAGAGTCCGAATCCTCTCTCAGTATGCTGCGGGCCTCCTTTTATAGACAAAGGGGCTGCCACAGTGGCACACAGGAGGTGGAAAGCTATACAATGGTCGAGTCTATCCTCTGGCACCGTAGGACAAAACGCATTTAATGCGGTGCCGACGTGCCCTTCTTGCTTTATAGGGGACGACAAGGAAGCTTGTTGTCGGTGTCAAAACGGCGGATCTCGGGTAGGGGGTCCCGAACCATGCGTCTAAGGTCGATGGTAACAGGAGACAGGGGACACAATGTTTACCCAGGTTCAGGCCCTCTCTATGGAGGTAATACCCTACTTCCTGCTTGATTGATCTTGATGAATATGAGTATTACAAGAGTTGATCTAGCATGAGTTTGTAATGTCTAAAACCCTAGAAGTCTAGCCTGTATGACTTTCCGGACTAAGCCCTCCGGTTTATATAGACACCAGAGGGGACTAGGGTTGTACAAAGTCGGTTACAGAGAGAGGAATCTTTATATTTGGCCACTAAGCTTTCCTTCCACGCCAAGGAGAGTCCCATCCTGACATGGGAGAGAGTCTTCGGTCTTGTATCTTCACAGCCCATTAGTCCGACCCATGTCCAACAGGCCGGACACCCGAGGACCCCTTAGTCCAGGACTCCCTCAGTAGCCCTTGAACCAGGCTTCAATGACGAGGTGTCCGGCGCACAGATTGTCTTCGGCATTGCAAGGCGGGTTTCCCTTTCCGAATACTCCAAGATAGTCTTCGGACGCAACGAACGTGTCCGGATCTGCAACACAAATACCACACACACAGCCGTAGAGAGTATAGTATTTCACGAGTCCCATCCGCTGACATCTTTTTGCAAGATGACATCACGTCTGCCCGGTCATTATTTCGAATCGTTTTCGTCTGCCGTTCCGCGTTTCGAGATGCGGTTTCCATTGGCACGTCTTGTCAAAGAAGAGATCGTGTTATTGCAGTCCCACCCATGACAGCTCCCCGTGAACCTCGTTGGGAGGTTCGCTGGATTCAAAGGTGATGGCCAGCGAGTCACCGCCGACCGCTCACTCTCCCAAGGCCAAGGGCGACGACGAGGTGCTGTCCCAAAGGACCTTCCTAGGCCAAGGAGAGGTTCAGGAGCCCGTCAGGGTGGCGCCGGAGGGCGAAACCTCGGTCGCCGAACACCTGGGGGAGCGGGTCCCCATGGAGACTGGTGATGAGGGCCGTGTTCAGTTGGGACCCCAGTCGAACACGGATCCGGAGACCCATACGGCTCCGGAATCCGGCAAGGAGCCTCCTCCGAGAGAAGGAGGTGTGCCTGTCTCGCCGGTGACCTCTGTCGAACCAGAGGCACCAGATAATCTGCTGGAAGCGCTACGAGGCGCTTCCATTGTGGAGGAACATCATATCCTCATGGGTACGGTGATTGAGAGGGTCCAGTCCGTCAAGAGCAGACTGACCGAAGCCTGCAGCGGCCTGCTGACAGGTTTTGAGGTAAGCGACGCAAAAGAGAAAATTCCAATATAGACAGTAGCCCCTGAGACACTGTCCGGTGTTCGGAGAGAAAAGCCGGACAGAGGATCAATTAAATTTTGCAGGAAACTAACTGAATATGTCTTATGTGAATAAGCAGGCGTCGTTGCTAGTCGCTACCTCACACACTGCCGAAGTCTCCGGACTAAAGCAGAGACTGGAGCGGGCCGAGGAAGAGCTCGGCCAAGCGAGGAAGCAGCTAGAAGACCAGCAAGGTATGCAATGACTCGCTATACATTCGGAAAGAATAAATGATGTGTATTGACCGTAGTGTCATGACATGTGTAGGAGCGATGACTGAGGTCGAGGCCTTTAAAAGGGCCCTGGGCGAAGCCGAGGAGAAAGCTGCCAAGGAGCAGGCCGCCCGTAAGAAGCTCATGGCCAGGCTTAACGAGGTCCAGCAAGAGCTCTAGGACACTGTTTGAAAAATGCGATGCCTTGGAGTGTGATGTTTGGGCTCGAGAAACCGAACTCGCCAAGGCTTGCCAAAGCACTGAAGAGGCCCGGGTTGAAGCCCAGGGCGCCCTCCAGGAGATCCAGGGGGCCAAGAAAATCGTGGCGGGTAAGGCGTTTAGTATGCATTGCAAGTATGTGAAGAATAAGTACTTCTTACTAACCCGGATTCGAAGTTCTCCAGGGGCGTTTGCGGATCTTCCACACAGTGTCTCTGATGCTGCAGAGTTCTTTCGAGCCGAAGAAGGGAGCTCGACGAAGAAGTTGTTATGGTCACAATACCTTGCGCCAGAATATCTAGTGCCCTTTACCGACCAGCTAAAACTGCTGGTCGAGCTGCATAGGGTGGCCGAACTGGCCATGAAGGATTTGATAATCCGGTTTTGGCTTGCTGAAGCTATACCCGGCAGCTACTTTGGTCTCGTGAAGCGGCTGGTAGATGCCTGCCCTCGGCTGGACGTTGTCAAGTGGTCGGCCTGAATCGAGGGCGCGCGCATGGCCTTTTCCTGCGTCAAGGTGTGGTGGGCAAAGATGGATGCCGTCAAGCTTGTGACCGAGGGGCCGCCCGAAGGCAAGGAGCACCGCACGCCCGAGCGGTACTTTGAGGACGTCCTGGAGGGGTCTCGCATTGTGGCGACGCAATGTGCGCGAGACATTATCTTTGAATGAATATATTCATGTTGTCCCTATCTTGTATGATGAAACAAAGTTGTTATGTAATATAATGTTTGTTTTAAAAAAATTCACCTCCTGTGCGGCCGTGTTGTATGAAATCTGAGAGTTGGCCAGTCGTCGACTTCTGCCCCCACGTAGGTAGTACGGGGGTGTTCGGGATGTAATCTAAACACTCTTGATCCAATTGTTTGGTCCTTGAAGGAGGTGTTTAGTGCAACGAACTAGGCAATCAGACTATTCGGCTTGAACACCCTCACTTAGCCATCGGATTTTGACAATAAAAATTTAGGCGCAGCCCCTGGTATCCAAACTAGGAAGTTGTAAACACCTGATCAGGCAAGTACCATGTAACGCCCCAAGTCCGATGCTCCAGTTGCCTTCCATTAATTTTAGTTGTTGCCATGTGTTTATTGTGTGTGGCATTGTCATAATTGTTTTGCATATTTCTTTTCCCTATGTTTGTTGCCATGATCATGTTGAGTGCCTTGTCATATTTGCTTCTTACTTCATGATCATCCTTGTTTACATTGCATTGTGCCTTTTGTCATTTTGCATTTCATCGTAATCAGCATGTGCATCACATTCTTCATGATGTTGTCTTGCTCTATGCATGTTGCATGTGACCAAACCCCTTGCTATGTCTCTCAAATCTACCCATGCATCAACACCTCCTTCTTCCTTCTTATTCCTTTCATTTTTGCTAGTGCCATTTTCTGTCCTCCATAAATGTTCATTCTTTTCCTATAAATCCTGCTCACTGCCTTACACCTCTCTGCCAAGTTTCATCCCATTTGGAGTTGTTTTGGTTGGGTTCAAAAATGGCTCAAGTTTGAATTTAATTCAAACTCGGATTATTTTTCTACCTATTAAAATTGCCAAGTCAATTTATTCAAATCCCGCACAAATTTTGGACCCCAGGCATATTCTCATATCTATCTCAACCCTCTCCATTATTCCTGTGCTTTTCTGCCTTATTTTTCTGTCTGTAGAAAAGAGAAGAAGGGAAGCAGCAGTGGCAACAGCGCAGCCTACCAGCACCCACTTCCCGCAGCCCAACTGGACCTCCCTCCTCTAAGCCAGCCCAACCCCTCATCCTGACGCCTACCTGCTCCATTGCTCGCCGTCTCCCTCTTCTGTCTACAAGAGCGCCCGGCGCTGTGAGCCTGAGCTCACGGACATCGAGGGCAGCCGTCCCTGCGCCCCTATATTACCAGTGCGCCCCTAGGGTTTCTTCCTCCTTCCTCCTTCCCTCCTCGCGCCGCCATCTCTCTTCCTCCCTTCTGTTTTCCCTTCTTCTTCAAGAATAGAGAACAGCCGAGAGCTTCGTCGTTGTTTGCGTGGTTGGAGGCTACCACGGTCTATTCTGTCATGTCCATCTTCTTCCCCGACGTCGCCTTCGTCGACTCCGACCACTACGGCGCCGCGGGACGTCAAGACGGCGCGCCGGTGTCCTCTGCTTCCCCTGCGACATGGACACCAAGCCGGAGGCCGTTCTCTGCTCGTCGTCGTCTCGTCTTCTTCCTCGGGTGAACTTGTCGCCGGCCGTTTTCGTCGCCCCTTGCGTCCCCGAGCTAGAACGACTTCGTCAAGCCCCTCAATGTGAGCAGACGCACATCCCCACCAGATCTTCTCGTCTGATTGTGCCCTGTTTCGTCCATCTCTGTCGAGCCCGAGCCCGAGCGCTCCCACGTCGGACCTCGTCTCTGGCGAGTGTTCTGATCTCTCCTCGTTGCCCGTGTGCATCCAACAGGGACGAATCGTTCTGTAGAACCGATTCCCTCTTTCAGTTTGCCGTTTTGATCCCTGGTTCGTCGGGTCCGACCTCCTCCGCCGCTCCTTGTGCATAGCGCCGCCGCCTCCCCTGTCTTGCTCTGCTTCGCCCGCAACCCGCGCTCGTGTGGCAGCTCGCCCGTCGCCTCGCCTCGCTGTGCTTCGCCGCATGGTAGCAGGTTTCTGCCCGCGTTCATGCACTGCCACTGCCTCGCCGTGCCTCGCTGCCATGGCCGAGACGAGCTCCTGCCTGAGCTTGTTCTCGAGCCCTTTCTCATGCCGTTTCCCGGCCCCTCTTGTAGCTCTCCGCAAGCACGCGTGCACTGTCTTCAGTTTTCCGCACGCCCGCCGCAGGTTCTTAACCCCAACGGCCGTCGCTTTTTCTTGCCCTCGCGGTCGGCTGTCGCCGTGCAGCCATGGCCAAGCTCGAACTATTCCCAAATAGCTCAAAAGAGCCTGGGAGCTAGTTGTACCACGAACTCATACCTAGCCCAGTGGCTAGCGCAGCCACTATCCAACCAGGAGGTCCGGAGTTCGAATCTCAGGCGCCCCCTATTTTCTTTGGGTCGTGCTAACTGCCACACGTGTGGCGTGGAGGGCAACCCGCCCGCACGCATCATGTGGCATGGACGGGAACCGCCCCGCACGACCCCGTCCGCGCGCACAAAAGCGCGCCCGCACGTCCGGTGCATGGCAACCCCGCCCGCACTGCGTCGTCCGAGCCAGACGAGCCGCTGCCCGCACGACCCAGCCGTTCCCGGCCTCCGATCCATCCCCTCTCTCGTCTGTCGCCCTCGTCCCCCGCCTGTCGAACCCCGACCTCCATCGCCGGCCATCTCTGGTTGCCATGGCAACCAGGGATGATCCGTAGGGCGCTCCCACCGCAAACCACACCACTTATCTCCCCCCACCCCATCCCACCCCCAAACCCCCACTCCAACAATGCCCTCCAACGACGACCAGCTAAAAGCAGGTGAATCTCCCGATCTCCCTACTGCTTCTCATCCTCCTTCTGGGCAGAAAATTGCAAAATTACCGATGAAGTTGGCAACTAGATCCATCATACAGGGTTAAAACACTACATACGTTGTGTGTCTTCGCAGTTGCCAAGCAGAATACACTAGATCTGCCATGTAGTACGCTAGAGATAACCGCGAGTTCTCAGTAGATTGATGCACGTAGTTGGTGAATGGATGGATGTGCAGGAATCCATAAAAAGGGAGAGAGAATTGATAAATTTGGAATAATGGGGGTGTGAAAATTAATTGCCATTGGTGTCTAACATCAGTTGCCACCTGTCATTGTCGTCAACTGCCACCATGTCAACTTATTGCTTGCCATCCTATTGTAGAGCCTGATGCCGTCGAATCAAACGGATAGCTAGCACCCAGATTTTAGAAAAGGATAGTGGATGTGCATGTCCTACTAGCCATGATATGTTGGTTGCCAACGCATGAAAATGTGATAACACTGACGTGTTAACTTCTACATGCAAGCTGCACAATGATATTTTTTTTTGGATTGTTGATGCCTTCTTGTTCATCCAGTGATTGAGAACACATCGGAACAGAAGCGAGACACGGAAAAGAATGAATCACTAAGATGGCGCTGATGATTGGGGTTCTCAAAGGCTAGAAACGCCGCCACCTTTGGATGCATCAGAGTACAGTTAGCTCATATCTGCAGGGCCATTGCTGCCGCTGCTAGAACAGTATGCAGGCGTAGGTACGATGCGTGCTAAACAATGAAGAGAAACATTTGCCATCTTTGCGACGATGGACATGACATTCTACTTATGTCGTGCACTGTCATTTTTCTTGCAGGTTCTTATGACCAGAACACTCTTAGGGGGCCCCCGTGGCAAGTTCAGTCACAAGGCGCTAACGCTGACAAATGTACGGGCAGCCAACTCCAACTAGCTAGTATGTCTAATCAAGGTAATGCAAAAACGAAAAAAGAGCACATAGTGTTGTGGACATGAAAAATGAACATGGAAAAAAGATGGCAAAAGGACTCACGAGTTATCACGGGTGTAAAATGCAGAGCCTTCATGCAGCACGTGGCATCGGGCAGCACCCATGTACCTGCCATCGACGTCATACACAGGTGAGTCCATAAACATAGTGAAGTTGCGGATGCTCAATTAGCACAGGGAGCATAGTTGACAACTACAAAAAATGCCATGACTGGACATCTATGGTTGCCATGTATTAAAAACAACATTTGCCATATCTGCACACCTGCAGTTGCCATGTAGGAAAGCTGCAGTTGCCATGTCATGACAACTACAATTGCCATCTAGGAACAAACTGCGATTGCCATACCGATGCAACTTCAGTTGCCATGCAAGCAAAACTGCATTTGCCACATAAGGGCAACTGCAGTTGCCGTGCTAGCACGAAATGCTTTTGCCGCGAATTGACCAACCACTACTATGCTTGTAGGTTATTACGCTGGCAGTGACCCGGCAAACGTCTCCTGGCAAGCTTCACAAATTCCAGGTGGATCACGTCATTATGGTGTCATAGACCACACAAGATGGTCAAATACAGCACAACAAGGTAGAGGGAAAAAATATCTGAACCACAAAAACAGTGCTACATTTGCTATTTGTAGTTATTTGTTGAAAAAAACAATGGTTGCCATGTTTGCTGAATAGTAGCTGCCATGTCTGCACACCTACAGCTGCCATAAAAATGTCCACCCACAGACTGACGACTTGCTGTCTGTAAATGATGTCATGGAAAATCACTCGAAGATGGTGTGATCCGTTGCGATGCACATGTTATCCAACACAAAAATCTTAATCTCGTACCTGTTTTTCCTGTTACAGAACCTACAACTACAATGCACAGCGGTGCAGGCACATCTACTGTGGGGAGCTCTGAGCACACGGAAGACGCGTTCCACCAGCCAGCAGACAAACATGCCGCAAACAATTTCGAGTCAGAGTCGGGAATGGCAATCATTCCAGCAATGCCGGCAAGCACCCCTTTGAACACAAGCACTGGCAACACTCAGGTAGATGGGACTGCCACCCCTACTGAAGTGAATGATGAAACCGACGACGACGCGCAAGGGGATGAAGATGGTGGGCAATCAGAGATCGTGGTGCCTCAGCCACCGTACATTGGGCAGAGATTTGAGTCGTTTGAAGCAGCAAAGGAATACTACCAGACATATGCAAAGTTCCATGGATTTGCGGTCAACACCGAGTACCATAGGAAAATTAAGAAAACTAACGAGTACAACAGAGGTGAGATGAGGTGCCACAAGGCACGCAGGAACAAGAAGGGGAAAGGCGATGCGCCTGTCGTTCCGGAACGAAAGAGAGGTATCATTCAGAAGACTGAGTGCCCTGTCCGGTGTAAGCTAAACGTAGATGGAGGACAGTGGGTGGTCAATGAATATTTTGACGAGCACAACCACCAACTGATAAAGAAGTTTGACCTGGTGAAATTTCTGACCGCCCACAGAGGGTTCACCCCCGTCGAAAGGCAATTCGTAAAGCTCCTACATGATTGTAACGTCGATCCATCGAGAATGGTGCAGATACTATCTCTCATCCACAGCAAAAAGGGGACTTTGAGTAGCATGCCGTACATACCAGCTGACGTCACAAACCTACAGGCCAGGTACCGTAGAGAGAGCGAGTTGGCAGACATAGAGGCCACAATTGCCTACTTTGATGAGAAAGCCAAAGAAGATCTAGATTTCTTCTACAGGATAAGGTTGGACGATGAGGACCGTGTTAGGAACATGTATTGGGTGGATGGTGCTGCAAGGAGAGCCTACAAACATTTCCGAGATTGCATTTCATTCGACGCGACATACCTCACCAACATGTACAAGATGCCGTGCGCTCCGTTCATAGGAATAAATGACCACGATCAGTCGCTGCAGTTCGGCAGCGGGCTCGTCCGGAACGAAGACACGGATGGGTACGTTTGGCTGTTCAAGACCTTCTTGGAGTGCATGGATGGACTTGCTCCGATGAACATAATAACGGACCAGGATTTCAGCATGCGTGCAGGCATAGAGCAAGTCTTTCCGTTGGCAATGCACAGGCACTGCAGGTGGCACATTATAAGGAAGGCTGAGGAGACGCTAGGACCATTTTTTGCTGAACGTCCAGATCTGCACAAGGAATTCAAACTGTGCATGGACCACAGCTTGACGGTGGAGGAGTTTGAAAGGAGCTGGATGGCCATGACTGAAACACATCAAGTCCAAGACAACGAGACTCTTGTATGCCTGTGGGAGAAGCAAATGTACTGGGTGCTGGCCTACTTCATGCAGTGCTTCTTCCCCTTTCTGCAGACTACGCAACGCAGCGAGGGATTCAATGCTGTTTTGAAGCGGTACGTCAGTCCTGGCAACTCATTGCTACAGTTTGCCAAGCAGTACACAGCTTTGCAACAAAAAATTATGGGATCTGAGCTGCAGCAAGAAGCGAACACCGCGCTAAAGCAGCCAAAATTGCTAACGTACTTACCGATGGAGAGGCAAATGAGCAAGATATACACCAACAAGATCTTTAACAAGTAAGTCAGTTGCGTTACAGTCTTATTTGCAGAAAAAGCACCAAGTCAGTATGTGCCTTATGGAGTGCGATGCAGTTGCCATGATTTTGCGGTTGCCATGTTTAATAAAGTACTGTTTGCCATGCTTACTCAGATGCAGTTGTCATATTCAATAGAAAATTCTATTTGCCATGCTTACCCGGATGCAGTTTCCATGTTCAATGAAATGCAGTTGCCATGTTTAATGCAATGTACTTCCACTGGGCATGTTGGTGTGCAAATGCCAGTGTCAAATGGAAAATGTTATGTTGTTGCCATGCCTACTGAAATGCAGTTGGCATGTTTACTGAAATGCAACTGCCATGTTTGCTGAAATGCAATTGCCATGTTCACTCAACTGTACTTGCCATGTTTAATAAAATGCAGTTGCCATGTTTAAATAAGATGCATCTGCCATGTTTGTTGAAATGCAGTTGCCATGTTTACTCAACTGTAGATTCCATGTTTAAATAAAAGGGCAGTTACCATGTTTTGTGCAATGTGCTTCCATTGGGGAATGCTGCTGTGGAAAAATGACGATGTCACGTTGAAAATGTGCTACAGTTGCCATGTCTAGTGTACTGCATTTGCCATGTCTAGTGTACTGCATTTGCCATGTATAGCGTACTGCATTTGCCATGTTCAACGTACTATATTTGCCATGTTCAATGAATTACGTTTGCCATGTTCAAACAAAATGTATTTCTATTTTCCATGACAACATAAGGTGGTACAGGAAAAAAGCGCACGATAGTTTAACAGAAAACACACAAAATTTGCAGATTCCAGGAAGAAATAAAGCGTGCCAGCATGTTCACGGCTTTCCAGGTGGACGAACGTACGTTCAAGGTGTGCTCTATTTTGGGCATGTCAGATTCAAAACCTGAAGACCCGGACAATGGAAGGAACTACTTCGTCACAGCCTCAATAGGCGAAGGCGAGTTCTACTGCCAATGCTGCAAGTTCGAACGGGACGGCATTGTGTGCTGTCACATACTAAAAGTAACAGACGTGAACGTTGTGACACGGATGCCCCGCCATTTCATAAGGCGGCGATGGACTTGGGACGCTGACGACGCGTTGGCGCCGCAAACAACACACGCAGTTCTGGCTGTGCATGACGAGAGACCAGAGTCAACCATGGAAGCCGTGAGGCACGTTGTGCTGACAAAGAACTATGCTGAGCTAATTGATAAAGCGTGCAAGAGTGATGACACAGCGAGAGTCGCAGAAAAACACAGGAAGGCACTGAAAAGAGAGCTTGATGAGATCAAGAAGAGGAAAGCCGAGGAAGCCTTACACCGGTTCCCCCGCACATCAAGCGTGCCTTCATCCACGGGGCCGTCGTCCGAAAACTCGGAGATAGGATCTGGAACAGCAAGCACACAGGCCCAGGTCAGGAACCCACCCCGTTCCATCACAAAGGGTCGTCCAAGAGAGATAAGGTACAAGTCGGGATTGGAGATCCAAGCAAAACACAAGAAAACGAAGAAAGGGGCGGCCAATCCATGAGCAAAAATTGTGGCCATGTGGCATGGTCCTTGTGGACATTTTGTTTTGTACCCCTAGATGTTGAGAATTCTTTTTTAAAACAGTTGGGGGAATAACTCTTCAGGGGCATCAGAAGTGCGAGGGAGAATTCATTGAATGGTTAAAATGCAGTTGCCATGTTATGGGTACTTAATCTGCCATGATGTATGCAGTTAATTTGCCATGTTATGTGTTGTTAGGCTGCCATGCTTTTTTATACTAAACATGCCATGCTATTTTATGCTAAATATGCCATGCTATTTTATGCTAAATATGCCATGCTATTTTGTACTGAATATGCCATGCCAGTTGTAGTGGATCTGCCATTTTAATTGTACTGGATCTGCCATCTTAGTTGTGCTGTATTTGCCATGTTAATTATGCTAGAGCTGCCATGTTGTTTGTACTGTATCTGCCATGTTAGATATACTGGACATATGCCATGGTATTCCTGATGACTCTGCATGGCATATAGTCACATGACAAATACGACGCGGTTTACAGACACGTAGTGTGTTGTGTGCAAGTGTATGGGAAACAAGTTGGAAAAACAGCGTAACGTGCATAAACCCCAGCAAAACGTTGTGGCTGCATGATCAACCTAACCATGCTAGCCGGTGCAGTTAGCGATGAAAATGAAGAAGCAAAACAGCCAAAAATGTAAAAACGACGATGACTTCCACTACCCATGTCTGATGAACTACATTTGCCATCGTTTTTAAAACATCATAGACGCGTTCGAAGCGTCAAACCGGTGCTAGAAACGATGAAACCATTGTAATAATTACGCCTAAAAGTAGGTTCACGTCCACACATATATTACAGGAAACTATTCAAATGTCGCTCACACACCACCACTACATAGTAGCCTACGCGGGGTTGTAGCCACAACATAGCACACAAACATAGCTTTCAGCGAGAAACAAGAAGAAAATACCTTACATTCCTCGGCAACAGAATGTAAGGTATGCGTCTGGTCTGTCACGCCACGTGATCACTTGTACTTCTTGGTGACTTTCTTGACAGCTTCCTACACAAACTCGCGAGCTCCTAACCGCTTGTTGTAATATTCATTCGTCAACCAGTTCCATGTGTGGATTTTCCGGAGCTCAACAACCGTTGCAGCTGTGATAGCGGGGACAATTCTGCCTTCCCACTTTGCAAGGTACTCCAGCGCGTGAAAGCCACAATCCGTCCTGCACGAGGAAAAGAGTCACGTGACCACACAAAGAGGACATACGTAACGAAAGATAGACTTGAATTTCAGATCTGACAAACAAAACAGGGATTGGATTGATGTAAATGGCAGACGAAAAGGGAGGAAGAAATTACGTGTTCCCTTGCTTCGCAGTCGCCACATACTCAGTCGAGAAATGCCTGATCTGGACCTTTGAGTGTTCGTAGTGACGGTGCCATGTCTCTTTGAGGTTCTTAATGAAGAATTCAGCATGCGTGGTGAGGTCTGCATCATCTTCCGAACGGATTGAATCAAGCACCTCAACACGTTGGTTCTTCAGGTCAAGACAGATCGCGTAGTGGTGACCACACTTGTCGTGTGGGTCATGTGGTGCAAGCTCCTGGAACATGGGGAACATGACCTGCATTTAAAAAAGTGAGGAAAATGAGAATCAGCGTTCGCGTAAAGAACATCGGAGGGACAAAAAAAATTAGAATCACGTAGAAAAACTCTAGTTATGGGTGGGGGTAGTTGAAATACAGTTGCCGTCCATGTGTGAACAAAAGTATGCCATGTATTTTACTGTCAAGTTGCCACGTAGTTTGCGCGGCATGCAAAAATCAATAATTCAGTGTGCACGGCAGCTGTTGCAACATGAAAACAGCTGCCACGTAAAACACAAATGCAGATGATGGCAACAAAAAGCACACCTTGTAAAAAGAACAGTGCAGAAAGTGAAGGAGCACTCACGTATTTCTTCAGTGTGAGCTTGAAATCACCGTGTTGGGCAAAGTTCTTCCTCAGGATTTTGTGATGGAAGTCACCATCCCATATTTTGCAGGTCACACTGTAATGCATGATTGTCTTGTCGGCGCACACATCGGTGTGGTTGTTGATGTAGTCAATCCCGCATGCAACTACATTCGTCGACATTTTGCCGTTTGGCCTCACGGACTCAGCAAGATCACCAAGGTCGACGTACGTCGCTCCGCATTGAATGACTTTGGTTCTGTCCAAACATGAGCTGTATGAAAACAATATAACATGGAAGAATCATGCCTATTAAGTAAAAAAAAATTATGAAAGAACTAAAACAAATATAACATAGAAAGTACGAAGGAGGTGAATTGTAAAAAAAGGAGCAAAGCAAAATGAGATATTATGGGGTGTGGTCGTTAATGCTTTCAGCTCCTTCATATGCTTGCTGCTGGACCTCGCATTTCCAAACCGCTTGACGATATCATACAGCTGGGTCTGCTCCTTAGTGGCCCTGAATTCGGGCTCGTAGTCTTCCGCGGGAGGTGGGTGCACTACCCTCTGCTGCCTCACAGAACCAGGAGTGGCACTCCTAATGGTCTCCTCAGATATCGTGTCTGCAGACACGTTGGAACTTGATTGCCCTTGCCCTCGTGATGACCTCCTCTGCAATGCTGCCTCCTCAAGCATGCTGTAAGTTTCCTCAAGTGACGGTGAAATCTCCTCAGGGGTGGCTGCAATCATAAAAAAAGTCGGTTAGGATACCTAGAAAATCAAAAAACAGATGGATTGTGAGAAAAGATGGGGTGCATGATGTGAGTTGTAGGTAGGAAAAAGTGGGGCAGTTGCCATGTGTGGTCCAGCTGTAGTGACCATGTCATATGAACTACAGTTGCCATGTAGTTGGAATGTAGTTGCCATCTAGTTGGACTGTAGTTGCCATGTCACAACAACTACAGTTGCCATGATATGTCAACTCCACTTGCCATGTGATTGCCATATGAAAAAAATGCATCATGGAAACAAAAAAATGCAGGTGACATGGTGTTGAGTCAATTCCAGTTGCCATGTGTGATGCACTGTGTTTGCCATGTGACAGAGACTACAGTTGCCATGTTGAATCAACTTCAGTTGCCACGTGGTTGCCCAAATGTAAAATCCAGCATGGCAGAAAAAAATGTAGGTGACATTGTGCATCAAATCCATTTTCCATGTCATCACATGTCAGTTGCCATCACAGGTGAGAACCCCCAAGAAATATATGATTGGGACAACAGTGAAACTACAAAGACGTATACAAGAAAAATCATAAGGACATGGCAAGTGTACCTTGCACAATCGGCTCTGCAAACTTGACAGCCTTCCTGCCCTCAACCATTGGCTGCGCCATCATTGCAGGCATGCCTCCTGGGAAAGCAAAGGCAACTGGCATAGGATCTTGCACAACCGGTTGGTCTTGACTGATGCCAAGGCTGAAACTCAGTGGGGTAAAGGCCATTGGGTGCCTCTCATTCCTGCTGGCCGGACCACGAACGACTTGCGGCGCAGAATCCAAGGGTGAAAGATTGACAAACATGTCTGAATCGGCCGCTGCAGAATGATCGGCCTTATTTGCAGGGCGGGGCGTGTTGTCGGCGCTATCAGCCGCAGCTTTCATGACAATCTTCTTGTTCGGGCTGTAGGGGACACCGACGTTGACTGGGAGCCTGGAAGTGCGCAGATTTATGCTGGGGATTTCCACTGCGGGTAAAGGCGCAGTCTGCTCCGGGTTGACACCTGCATCAGTTGTGCTTCGGTCTTCCGGTTTCTCCGTCACATTGCTTTTGGCAGGTGGCGGGAACAGTGTGGACGCAGGAACAAAACCAGACTCGTCTCTCCTGCTCCTGGCTACTGCCGGTGCGTTCGGTATGTCTGTTGGTTGCTTGCGGGGGCTATGACGCCTAGGTGGTAGACAAGCATGCGAAACAGTCGCCTTAGCAGTATCTGCACCATCAGGAACTGGAGCTGTTGTGCCAGGACTCTCACCTGTATATGGCATGTCCTTGTGAACTGCCGCCTCCACCGCTTCTGCCGTGGACACAAGAGTGCCACCACTCACGTGCTTGGAATTAGTGTTAGATGAGTGGGAATCTTCCTTGCCTAGGTTCGTCTCGGGGGCGTCCACTTCAACGCTTGCTGATGGGGTGGCATGGCTCACAGCAGCATCCTTCATTACCAGAAGGGTTGGCAGTATTTCAGCTGTCCTGGCAGATACCGACTCGTCACTCCCCGATGTACGGATGCCTGTTGTTGTAGGCTGCACATCTGCAGCCGGCGGAGATGGTCGGCCACTTGCATCAGAGTTGGTGGGAGCGGTCAACGGTGCAGCAGCAGTATTGTCGACTGGTGCGTCATGTACATCTGAGTTGCCCCCTGTTGACAACTTTGAATGCATGCGTTCGAGCGGGTCCTTACTGATATGCTTGGACCCACGCGTAGTAGTCTTCTTCTCCCTGAAAAAACGAAGAACATGAAAATAGGTATTTACAAATGAAACAAAATTATGTTTTCCTTGGTAGAAATCTTAAAAAAAATGTAAAACAAGGTGGAAAAAGCTAGTAGTTGCCATGTAAGGGGACGTAAGTTGCCATCTATAATAGTTAGCAGTTGCCATCCAGCAGCAGTTGCCATGTTAGCAACCTTGAATGATGATAAAAATGTCTGATCTGCCATGAATGCAGATTCAACCTATGCGTGGGATGAGCTCACAAGCCAACGGTAAAAAGATGGCAGTTGCCAATAGGTACATTAAAGTTACCATTTGGCCTACATTCCACCTGCCATGTGAAAAACAAAATAGGAGTTGCCACACGATTGGAAATGAAAGAAAGAACCATTTGGTAAAACAGCGGTTGCCACGTGGGGGGGGGGGGGCGATGACAGAAGCTAAACAAATGCATTGTAAAATCAAGAAAATATAGCGCTATGTCAATGAAAGCGGATGAAATAACCTACTTCCTGACTGCCTTCCTAAGGTCTGGCAACACGACAGGATCCCCGGTGTTGGTTGTCGTCGTGCGAGGAGATGTCCTGGTGGAAGTGCTGTCACCGGCAATGGGGGCACCTTTGTTCAACCGAGCAGAAACACGGGTTGGCGTTGGCGCCTGTTTCTTCGTAACTGCTCGTCCACCAGCTGTCGGCTCGCTGCACGTATGAGATGGAGGTAAAAAGGAAAGGTGGCAATTGTCAGTCAGCAATCTCCCTGCACGTATGTGTTCCGCGTTTGACAGAACACAAGTGCAAAAAAGAGGATGAGTCTGTTCGAAGAAAATAGACAAAGCAAAAAACTATGATGAAAGTCGAACCTCTTCCTGGCAGCTACAGGGTCGGTCCTAGACCTCTTGCCAGCAGAAACTTGCCCAACACCCTCTGGAGCCACCCCCCTCTTTGATGGCAAAACCCCCTCGCCTCTCACAGCCGTGTGTTGTTTGACTTTATCCGGTTGGGGGACATCTGTTGCATCCTTGCCCTTGTTACCACCTGCGCGAACTTCAGCATGTTCGTCATCATCAGTGTCCTCTTGCACATTATCCATGACATCGTCGTCATCCTTGCTGAGACCAGCGTCTCCACCTAGTTCATCTTGTGTGTCAGCGGGCTCCTGGGAACTGTTGTAGTCATACCGGCCACGGCAACCGGTTGGCCGGTGTGTACGTTCTGGGACAAATGAAGT
Organism: Aegilops umbellulata; assembly: GCA_032464435.1. NCBI lineage: Eukaryota > Viridiplantae > Streptophyta > Magnoliopsida > Poales > Poaceae > Aegilops > Aegilops umbellulata. Next base: position 302,289,704 of record CP136057.1, read on the forward strand.
GAATTGCCTCGCAACCGCGTCGCTGTCAGAACCGCTTAGGGACGTCCACCCCTCAACCAATTTCCCAAGCAAGCCGGTCATTCCAGATGCAAACTGCCCTATCAGCTGCTCAACAGGTGCCCTCGCCTGTACACGAAACAAAGAGGCATCAATGACAACACCGTATTGCAATCACTTGCACGACATCGAAAAATACTCCACGGAAAACCATATATGTAGATCTTTTGATTACCTCTGCAGGGCAAGACGGAGCTGAGTGCACGTCCATCCACTTTCCAAAGTTTTGAGGCCCCCCAAACACGCTGTAGTCTATAGCATGATTGGCCATCAGCTGGGGAGAAAAAAAAGTAGCAACGATATAAGAGAGAGAATGATGAACACTAACTAGCAGTTCATGTGTTGCAAAAAAAAAGCAGAACTAACCTGCAATTTTCCATATTTGGTATCAGTTACCCTGTCTGCAGCAAGCACAGCCTTGATAGCATCGATAGTCCATGCAGAAACAGCAAACTTGTGCATAGGCGGCGGGCCTCCTGTCCCAGTGAAATCCACGGTGGACAGATCAAGGCAGTCGACGTACATGAGCTGATGTACAACAATTTTAAAAAGAAAGAAAAATCAGTTGCGATCATGGTATCTTGCAAAAAAAACAGGATAATGTATGGTATTTTGCGAAGAAGTTGCCATCTGCATGTGCTAGTTGCCATTATAGTGTGATGGCAGTTGCCATCATAGTATGATGGCAGTTGCCATATTGTCATGATGGCAGTTGCCACATAATCAACATGGCAGTTGCCATCTTGTTATGATCATGTTGCCATGCATGAATAAAAAGGTGTTAAGAAAAGAGTGTTCACAGAAAGGACCGGTAAAAAAAATACCATTAAATGCAGTTAACAACCCTTATGGTACACCTTGCTTGCGAACGCATCATGCAGGAAGTCGGCAATGAACTTACACCAGTTCATTTTCTTCACATCTTTCAGTTTCGCCTGCACCGCATAAAATTCAGGACAACGAGTTGCCGCGTCAGAATTCCAATTGAAAAAACATCAAAAAAAAACTGGCAGTGACTAGCTTGCACATGACATCGGATAAAAAAAATTGAAGGAAAAATAATGTAGTAAAGATAGATCATTCACCAGGATGGGGAAGCATTTGTTGCTTGGGCGAAGAGACGTGGTCGGCACGAAAACGGCTGAGATGAGGTACATGAGTAGCTTCATCTTGAAAACATCTCCATGCGTCGTCATTGCCTCCAGCGAATCTGCCACTGCAGATGTGTTCGGCATGGATTCCAACCCAGGAAACAAACGGGGGAACAACGCCTCCTCGATCTCATTGTTGACCTCGTACGGGACTTTGATATCTCCACGGGGCACACCCAAAGTGCAGAACATGGATTCCTCATTCAGCGGTAGTCTTCCACGCCCCGGGATCACAAATTCTCTGGAGGCGGGGTCGTAGATCTCACCAAGCCAATCGCATACAGGGTTGACAAGGTTCGTGCACCGGACAACCATCATAGACTGCATACCCATCTCAGCAGCAGCCCCCTTCTGATCGTCGCTGAATTTGTCAGTCGGCGCAGTCAGTCGTTCTTGGGAGGCTCTGTTGCGAATATGTTTCTTCTTCTGCAAAAAACAGACATAAAGTGATCAGTTGTTGCCATGTTTTTGCAAACAAAAGAGATCAGTTGTTGCCGCGTTTTGCAATGTCAAGAAATTTTAGTTCGTGCCAGACGACTGCGAGCTCAAAGGTGTCAACCATTGACATACATCAGGAAGAAGGGGTGTGTGTGTGTGTGTGAACATTTACCTCATCACCCTCTTTTCTCCACCCAGTTGCCCGATTACGCTGTGGTGGATCCATGAAATCATCATCGTCGTTTTGACGATCACCACGAGCCATTCTGCTAAGATGGGAACAAACCAAATTGTCATGGTGGGAATGTAAATGCACGGAGATCAGCAAACACTTGCCACATGCCACGCATACGTATGGCATCTGATACATTTGATATGCAAATTCGGTTGCCACATTGTGCAGCCAATTTGCCACACTGTCTTATATGCAGAATGGCAACAGGTAGTGTGTTCACACTCTATTTGCCACACTGTCTTATATGCAGAATGGCAACAGGCAGTGTGTTCACACTCTATTTGCCACATGAATGTACTATCCAGATGGCAACAAGCACACTTTAAGTGCACAGTGGTTGCCATCCGGTGCACTTGTCTCTTGAATGCACACTGACTACCGATTGTGGCAACTGTCATACTGTGGTTACTATCACATATCATTCGGAAAACACACTGGCCGCAATGAAAATAGCATGATTGTGGCGCCTAACACATGAATTCAGCAACCTTAGTTGCCACACAGAAAAGAAGAGCGTGTGTGTGTGGCAACTACCATATTACTTCAGCAAAATTAGTTGCCACATGGAAGAGCGTGTGTGTGGCAACTATCACATTACTTCAGCAAAATTAGTTGCCACATGGAAGAGCGTGTGTGTGGCGACTATCACAGACACTTAATGCAAAAATAGTTGCCATGTGCGAAAGCTTACATGTGGCAACTAACACAGTCGTTTCAATAATTTGTTGCCGCAAGGTGAGACACATTTGTGGCAACTATCAAATTTGTGCAGGGAGTTAGTGGTCGCACGATCATGATAGTTAGTCTAATTATCAAGTTCGCCTCATACTGCATTTTCAAAACCAAACTAACTAGATCTAGGGTTCAATGGCAACTACTTCGACTTCAAATTCACCCTCGAAATTCTCCCACGAACTGACTGCAAACACGAAATCGAACCAATGCGCATCAAAAATAACCTGGAAGACACCTGTTCAATCCATAGGCAAGACTAGTGCATGCCTTCGAACAAGCAGAACCACGCCGATGATGCCGCCGCCGCGGCCGCGACAAAACTGACCAATGCAACCAAAAACGTCTAGCAGACGACTTCGGCGCCGGCGGGAACGCCGACGCATCGACGAATCGCCTGAATCTCAACGAATCTCGATCAAGGAATCGAACAGGGAGGGAAGGGGAGTAAATGCAGGAAGGGATTGCGATGGTTACAGAGAGCAGTACCTTCAACCCGCAGGCGCTCCGGCGAACCGCTCCGTTCCGGCAAGCACCACCGACGGTCCCGAACACTGTCGATTCTTCCGCCTTCACCGTCGCCTTCTCCCCTCGCCTTCTCCTTCGATGGTTGGAAATGCGAGTGGGTTCTGCCAGTAACTGCGGTGCGGGTGAGTAAATGGAAGCGTGAGGGAGAGGGGGGCAGAGGCGTGCGACGTGTTTGATGTCAACCACGGTCGAAGCGTGGCGTGCGGGCGCATTGCAGTTCCACCGCACGACTCCGATGGCAACTGCTGACCGCGGGGTGGCAACCAACATGCGGGCGAACCTACTCTCACACCACACACGCGCCTCGTCCTACGTGGCACAAAAAAACGCCCGGTTTGTTCCAAGTTTCGTGCACACACCTGCCAACGGTGATGCCTGCGTGTGGTCGGGGTGGTGAACGCCCACACGTGTGGGCGTTAGCATTTCCGTTTTCTTTTTATTGCCCTGCTTAGTCTCTCTCACACGCAATGGGTCCGATCTGCTACTGGGCTTGCAGAGTGCTTTCAATCTGGCCCGTGCATATTTTTTTCAGTCTGTGCATTTTACCATTATCCAATGCATTCTTATTTACAGAAAATGCCCCTGTTTTGTATTGCTAATAACTAATTATGCATGCATCCAAATTAAACAAACTATATATGTGAAATGCTTAGAATTTTATCTAGTTTCACAATATACAACTTTCATCCCTATTAAAAATATTTAAAATTGCTGTTCGCATTAATTTGCATAGATGAGATGTTAAAATGGTTTATTTCATAACTAAATAATCGTAGCTCGGAATTAAATGTCCTTTATATGTAAATGGGGTAGAAGAATGCATAGATTAACTTGATGCACTTTATTTTTCTGTTTAACAACATTAAAATTGTGTATAGGGCAGAACAGTACCAAATTCATCAATTGCATATGAGGATTTTTCGGAATTGTTGTTTGTGGTTCCGGTCTCATTTAAACTTGCCTAAATAGTTACTTTACTTATACTTCACCTCTTGCGATGTTAACAACATTTAATCTTGTCATGCATCATACTTGGTTGTGCATCTTGCCTTGTTCATGTGTTGTTTGTTTACTATGTTGTTTGCTTCTTTCCGGTTGTGCTTCTTCTAGATAGTTCCCGTTTCGTTGCGATCATGAGGATTTGTTCGTCTACGCTTGGTTCATCTTCGTGGCATCATCTTCTTCATGGACTCGTTCTTCTTCCTTGCGGGATTTCAGGCAAGATGACCGTCACCTTGGATCTCATTACTATCATTGCTATTCTAGTTGCTTCGTTCTACCGCTTTGCCGCGATACCTACCACTTGCTTATCAAGCCTCCCAATTTGCCATGAACCTCTAACCGTTGTCACCCTTCCTAGCTAACCGTTGTTTGGCTATGTTATCGCTTTTGCTCAGCCCCTCTTATAGCGTTGCTGGTTGCAGGTGAAGATGAAGATTGCTCCATGTTGGATTATGTTTATGTTGGGATATCACAATATCTCTTATATTATTAATGCATCTATATACTTGGTAAAGGGTGGAAGGCTCGGCCTTATGCCTGGTGTTTTGTTCCACTGTTGCCGCCCTAGTTTCCGTCATATCGGTGTTATGTTCTTGGATTTTGCGTCCCTAACGCGGTTGGGTGATTTATGGGACCCCCTTGACAATTCGCTTTGAATAAAACTCCTCCAGCAAGGCCCAACATTGGTTTTACCATTTGCCTACCACCTATACCTTTCCCTTGGGAGTAGCTAACCCGAGGGTCATCTTTATTTTAGCGCCGCCGGGCCAATGCTTGTCTAAGTGTTGGTCCGACTAGAGTCCTTTGGAGCGCCACCTCGGGGAAACTTGAGGTTTGGTTTTAGTTGTACGGTGTGCTCATCCGGTGTTGCCCTGAGAACGAGATATGTGCAGCTCCTATCGGGATTGTCGGCGCATCGGCCGGTCTTGCTGGACTTGGTTTACCATTGTCGAAATGTCTTGTAAACGGGATTCCAAGATTGATTGGGTCTTCCCGGGAGAAGGAATATCCTACGTTATCGCGAGAGCTTATCATGGGCTAAGTTGGGACACCCCTGCAGGGTTTGAACTTTCGAAAGCCGTGCCCGCGGTTATGTGGCAGATGGGAATTTGTTGATATCCGGTTGTAGTGAACTTGAAGTAAACCCTTCTAAAATACACCAACCGTGTGCGTAACCGTGGTGGTCTCTTTTCTGGGTTGATCGAGAGGAGAACACGATTTCTGGGTTATGTCTGACGTAAGTAGGAGTTCAGGATCACTTCTTGATCATTACTAGTTGACGACCGCTTGCTTTGCTACCCTTCTCTCTCTCATTTGCGTAAGTTAGCCACCATACATTGCTTAGTCGCTGCTGCAACCTCACCACTTTACCCCCTCCTTACCCATTAAGTTTTGCTAGTCTTGATACCCATGGTAATGGGATTGCTGAGTCCTCGTGGCTAACAGATTACTACACCAACAGTTGCAGGTACAAGTTATGCGATGATCGTGACGTGAGAGCGATGTTTATCTTTGTTGGAGTTCTTCTGCTTCTTCTTCGATTGAGGGTTAGGTTCCTGGTTGGCAGCTGTCGGTGTTCTGGGAACGGGGGTCCCCAGACTTGCCTGCCTGCGGCCTGCGGCGTGGCTCGAGTGGGGGCCCAACGTGGCCCATCTTCACCAACACAAGGCTCAAGACCCTCGCGAGGGGCCAAGCCTCGCGAGGAGGACGACACGGCGCTTCCTCAAGCACGACCTCCTTAGGCTGGCTCGCGAGGAGGCGGAGAGATCAAGGTGGGGTACCTCGCGAGGTGCCCATGACGCAAGCCATGACGATTGAGGGTGCCAGGCGGGCGCCAGCCCATGCAGCGTCTCCCTTTCCTCTTTGGTGCAAAGGGGGCAAGCGCAGGCAAGACGATCAAGCAAAGGCACCCATTTCGGTGCAACGAGACCAAGACCAGTCCAACGGTGGGAAGGAGGTCACCATGGAGCCCAGGACGGCGTCACCACAGGGCCTTTGGCAGGCGAAGACAAACTTTAGTCAGGATAAGTGTACTAGATGTTCCCCTTCAAATTGGCCAATTGTTGGCGCCCTTCCTGCTCAATATTTGGGAAGAGGCCCAGGGCCTTTGCCTATAAATAGGACTAGCCACCCACAGAGAAGGGGGGATCGGATTGAGCATCTAGAGGCACCTGATTCGGGATGGAATCCAGCATCTAGAGAGAGAGAGAAGGGCGATAGAACTCCCCCTAGCAGTTCATCCCCTAGCCAAGAACAGGCCCTCGCGAGGCCGTTCTCCCTTGTATTGTTCTTCCTTATCAGCCCGAGAGGCAATCCACCCACCACACTGGAGTAGGGTATTACACCACAATGGTGGCCCGAACCAGTATAAACCCTGTGTCTCTTGTGTTGTTCTTGCAGTAGTTTAGATCCTTACGAGACGGAGAGGTAGAGGGCACGATCTCCGCGCGCACCCCAGAGTTCGAACCTTAAGGGTCTGTCGGAACCCCAGAATCCGACATTTGGCGCGCCACGTAGGGGTGCGCCGGAATCAGTCTTCCACCGCTCCGCTCTCCTCCGACCGTCGCATCCATGTCTGACGCTTGTCGGGCCCGCGCCGAGCGCCGGGCCGCCATCGCTTCTCGCGCCGTCCAGACGCCCCCCCTCGGTGGGCGTCCTCGTCGTTCCCCGTCGCCCTCTGTCAACGCCGCCACCGGGCCGGCGGGGAACGAGCAGCAAGCATCCTCTCAGCACCCGTCCATGCGGCGGGATGGCCGCACCGCCACTCCGTTGCTCACCCCGGCCGGTTCTTCGTCGCACGCGCTTCGCGCGCCCTTGGAGGCTCGGGCTGCGCTCCTCGCGGCGAACGAGCTCCTGTGCTACCGCCCCGTTGACGACGTCTACGAGGAGTGGCTCGACCGCGTCGCCGAGCTCGTCCGCGCCGCAGGGGGCTCTCCCGCGCCTTCTGCACCACTGCGCCGCACTCCGCCCGCCTGGGCAATGAAGCCCCGGGGGCGTTCCAGCCGCCACCTTTCCAAGAAGATGCCATGGCCCCAAGGCGCGCAGCTCCTGGGCGGAACCCGCTCCGTCATGCGCCGGCCCAGCAGGAACGGAGCTGCCAAGAAGTCCCGCGACCGCAAGAGGGCGCCCGGGCGCTCCCATCCCCGGCTCGCCGAGACCCCGCTCCAGCTCCGGCATGTCAAGACCCCGCGCTGCTCCCAGCTGCAGCGCAAGGGGACCCACAAGGCCAAGCTCTCCCTCAACCAAAACCTCCCGCGGCCACCGCAGGCTGCCGCGCCTACACCCCCGAGCTGCGTAGCGTCGCGTGGCCCGGCAAGTTCAAGCCGGACCTGCCTCCTCGCTACGACGGCACAACAGATCCCATAGAGTTCCTCCAGCTCTACGAGCTGGGAATCGAAGCTTCCAGCGGGGACGAGAAGGTCATGGCAAACTGGTTCCCCATGGCGCTGAAGGAAGGTGCTCGCACTTGGCTCCTGAACCTGGCCCCAGGCACGATCTCCTCCTGGGACCAGATGCGTGCCCGCTTCATCGCCAACTTCCAAGGTACCCGCGACCGGCCTCCCTCCGTGAGCGACATGCACCGCATCAAGCAGCAACCTGGAGAGACCCTGCAAAAGTACATCCAGCGCTTCAACAGTGCGCACCTCAATAGCCCCAAGGTGTCTGAAGAAGCTATCATTTCGGCCATCTCCGATGGCGTGCGCGACGTCAAGATGAAGGAGGAGTTGGCGATGCACGAAGACCTCTGCACCTCCCTGGAGTTGTTCAACCTGGCGACCAAGTGCGCCAGAGCTGAGGAGGGATGCCTCTCCCTCCTCGAGCTGCCTGCCGCAGACCCAGAAGAGAAGAAGCCCAAGGCCAAGGACGTGAAGCGCAAGGGGGCTGCCGTGCTCGCGGCAGAGCCGGACACCAAGCGGGGCAAGGATCTGCCCGAATCCTCCAGGGCAGCCGGTACTGCGTGTACCACGACCTCCACACCCACAACACCAATGAATGCCAAGAAATCCGTGCCGTGCGGGAAGGAAGAGTCGGCCGACGCCCTGACCGTGCTGACCGGGGCGACGCCGAGGAGGAGGAAGGAACCCGGGATGCTGGGAAGATCGTGGCCCACGTCAAGGCTGGCATGACGAACCTCGCGAGGACCGCTGGCATGACCAACCTCGCGAGGACCGCTGGCGTGACCCGCCTCGCGAGGGGGACTGGAGGGACTAGCCTCGTGAGGATCGCCCTCATGGCAACCCAGGCCTGCCGCCTCAGCCAAGAAGGAATGAAGACCGCCACCAAGACGAAGGGGCTGGGGGCTTCCAAGAGCCTCGCGCAATCGCCTGCATCCTAGGCGGAGCGCAAGCCCCAGCCTCTCAACGTATCTTCAAGCAGTTTGCTCGCGAAGTGAATGCAGTTCTCCCCAAGCTCAAAGCAACGCGTCCCCTCAGGTGGTCGGCCTGCACCATCACGTTCAGCTTAGCAGACCAGCTCAAGTGCGCGGCCACAGCCGGAGTCCTCCCAATGCTTTGTTCCCCTGTCATCAGCAACGTTCTGGTCACCAGGATCCTCATCGACGGAGTGGCGGGGCTCAATGTCTTGTCCGTGGAAACATTCAACAGCCTCCAAGTGCCCTATGACCAGCTCGAGCCAACCAAGCCCTTCTCCGGAGTCACCGACGGTTCCACGGTCCCGATCGGGCAGGTCCGCCTGCCGGTCACCTTCGGCACCTACGACAACTACCTCACCGAGCTCATCGACTTTGACGTCGCCCACATCCGCCTTCCGTACAACGCCATCCTCGGGTACCCGACGCTGGCCAAGTTCATGGCCGTGACTCACCACGGCTACAACGTCCTCAAGATGCCAGGAAGCGGCGGCGTCATCACGGTGCCATGCCAAGAGAAGGACGCAGTGTGTGCCCTGGAGCGAGCCTTCCAGGCCGCGTCACTAGAAGACCCAGATCGCGGAAGCAGGAGGCTTCCTGAGACCACCCCCAAGAAGAAGAAGACAACGTCAGGCTCAGCCCCACAAGAGGCAGACCCTTCAAGGCCCGCGTTTGCCCAGGGGGACCCTCCTTCAATCGCATAGGAAAGCGCGCCCGGCGCCCTCCTCGGGCAGCGCTCGGGGGATCTCACCTGGAGGGCCACCGACCTCGCCAAGGTCACGAGGGAGGCGTTGGGGCACCATGTGGAGGCGTGCTTCGAGGCACGTTTCCCTCGAGAGGATACCAGGGAAAGAAGGTCAGACCAGCAGGAGTTTGTTAGCAAGGCCATTCAAGAACTACAGAAGTCAAGGATCATGAGAGGTTGCCGTCGCCCACCGGCTATGGCTCCCCATCCAGGCGAGGATGGTGGGCTGCGCGTCTGCGTCGACGTACCAGGGCTCAATCACATCGCCACGGCGGAGCGCCTCTGGCCCTCACAAGCGGGGCGCTGCGGAGGACCACCCCACAACTATGTTCGCATGCCTTATGGCCTGCCGAGCGTGGCTGCAGCATACCAGCGCATCATGAGGAGCATCTTGGAGGCGCAGGAAGGCAGGCGTTCCGCAGCCCTGGCGGAGATGGAGGCTGCTCAGGAGGAGCCACCAGTGCCTTCGGAGCCTCTCGAGGCCCCTGGGCCAGGGGGCTCGTGAGGATCGGCTTCCGCAGCCCACCGAGTCTACTGCACCAACGCCACTGCCCCGATGACATCTTCAGGTGACATCTTTCAAGTTTCATTCCCAGCTGGGAGCGCCCTCCCAGGGTTGCGTCATTCCCAGGCCGCGTGGGTCCGTCACTGTGGCATGTATCTGTCGGCGTTCTGGGAACGGGGGTCCCCAGACTTGCCTGCCTGCGGCCTGCGGCGTGGCTCGAGTGGGGGCCCAACGTGGCCCATCTTCATCAACACAAGGCTCAAGACCCTCGCGAGGGGCCAAGCCTAGCGAGGCGGACGACATGGAGCTTCCTCCAGCACGGCCTCCTTAGGCTGGCTCGCGAGGAGGTGGAGAGATCAAGGTGGGGTACCTCACGAGGTGCCCATGATGCAAGCCATGACGACCAGAGGTGCCAGGCAGGCGCCAGCCCGCGCAGTGTCCTCCCTTTCCTCTTTGGTGCAAAGGGGGCAAGCGCAGGTGAGAGTATCAAGCAAAGGCACCCATTTCGGTGCAACGAGACCAATACCAACTCCACGACAAGGAGGAAGTCACTGTGGAGCCCAAGCCGGCGTCATCACCAGAACCTTTGGCAGGGGAAGACCGACTTTAGTCAGGATAAGTGTACCCGATGTTCCCCTTCAAATCACCCAATTGTTGGCGCCCTTCCCGCTCAAATATTTGGGAAGAGGCCTAGGGCCTTTGCCTATAAATAAGACTAGCCACCCCCAGGGTACAAGGACGAACGCAGGCACGGAGGAATCAACACAGTCACACACATAGAGAGAGAGAGAGAGAAGGGCGATCGAGCTCCCCTTAGCAGTTCATCCCCTAGCTGAGAACAGACCCTCGCAAGGTCGTTCTTCCTTGTATTGTTCTTCCTCATCAGCCCAAGAGGCAATCCACCACACCACACTGGAGTAGGATATTACACCACAATGGTGGCCCGAACCAGTATAAACCCTGTGTCTCTTGTGTTGTTCTTGCAGTAGTTTAGATCCTTACGAGACGGAGAGGTAGAGGGCACGATTTCCGCGCGCACCCCAGAGTTTGAACCTTAAGGGTCTGCCGGAACCCCTGATCCGACATTTGGCGCGCCAGGTAGGGGTGCGCCGGAATCCGTCTTCCACCGCTCCGCTCTCCTCCGAGCACCGCATCCATGTCTGACGCTCGTCGTGCCCGCGCCGCCGGGCCGCCATCGCTTCCCGCGCCGTCCAGACGGCCCCCGTCGGCGGGCGTCCTCATCGTTCCCCGTCGCCCGCCGTCAACGCCGCCACCGCCCGGCGGGGAGCGAGCAGCAAGCGTCCTCTCAACACCCGTCTGTGCGGCGGGATGGCCGCACGGCCACTCCGTCGCTCACCCCAGCCGGTTCTTCGTCGCACGCGCTGCGCGCGCCCCTGGAGGCTCGAGCTGTGCTCATCACGGCAAACGAGCTCCTGCGCTACCGCCCCGTCGACGACGTCTACAAGGAGTGGCTCGACCGCGTCGCCGAGCTCGTCCGCGCCGCAGGGGGCTCTCCCGCGCCTTCCGCACCACTGCGCCGCACTCCGCCCCGCATGGGCAATGAAGCTCCGGGGGCGTTCCAGCCGCCACCTTTCCAAGAAGGAGCCATGGCCCCAAGGCGCGTAGCTCCTGGGCGGAATCCGCTCCGTCATGTCCCGGCCCAGCAGGAACGGAGCTGCCAAGAAGTCCCGCGACCGCAAGAGGCCGCTCGGGCGCTCCCGGCTCCGGCCCGCCGAGACCCTGCTCCAGCTGCGGCATGCCAAGACCCCGCGCTGCTCCCAGTTGCGGCGCAAGCAGACCCACAAGGCCAAGCTCTCCCTCAACCAAAACCTCCCGCGGCCACCGCTGGCTGCCGCGCCTACACCCCTGAGTTGCGTAGCGTCGCGTGGCCCGGCAAGTTCAAGCCGGACCTGCCTCCTCGCTACGACGGCACCACAGACCCCACGGAGTTCCTCCAGCTCTACGAACTGGGAATCGAAGCTGCCAGCGAGGACGAGAAGGTCATGGCGAACTGGTTCCCCATGGCGCTGAAGGAAGGTGCTCGCACATGGCTCCTGAACCTGGCCCCAGGCACGATCTCCTCCTGGGACCAGATGCGTACCCGCTTCATCGCCAACTTCCAAGGTACCCGCGACCGACCTCCCGCCGTGAGCGACATGCGCCGCATCAAGCAGCAACCTGGGGAGACCCTACAGAAGTACATCCAGCGCTTCAACAGCGCGCGCCTCAAGATCCCTAGGGTGTCCGAAGAAGCCATCATTTCGGCCTTCTCCGATGGCGTGCGCGACATCAAGATGAAGGAGGAGCTGGCGATGCATGAAGACCTCTGCACCTCCCTGGAGCTGTTCAACCTGGCAACCAAGTGCGCCAGAGCTGAGGAGGGACGCCTCTCCCTCCTCGAGCTACTTGCCGCAGACCCAGAAGAGAAGAAGCCCAAGGCCAAAGGCGTGAAGTGCAAGGGGGCTGCTGTGCTCGCGGCAGAACTAGACACCAAGCGGGGTAAGGATTTGCCTGAATCCTCCAGGGGTAGCCAGTACTGTGTGTACCACGACCTCCACACCCACAACACCAATGAATGCCAAGAATTCCGCGCCGTGCGAGAAGGAAGAGTCGGCCGACGCCCTGACCGTGCTGACCGGGGCTACGACCGAGGAGGAGGAAGGAACCCGGGATGCTGGGAAGACCGCGGCCCACGTCCAGGCTGGCGTGACCAACCTCGCGAGGACCGCTGGCACGACCCGCCTCGCGAGGGGGACTGGAGGGAGCAACCTCGTGAGGATCGCCCTCATGGCAACCCAGGCCTGCCGCCGTTGCCGCCTCAACCAAGAAGGAATGAAGACCGCCACCAGGACGAGGGGCTGGGGGCTTCCAGGAGCCTCGCGCCATCGCCTGCATCCTGGGCGGAGCTCAAATCCCAGCCTCCCAACGTATCTTCAAGCAGTTTGCTCGCGAAGTGAATGCAGTCCTCCCCAAGCTCGAAGCAACGCGTCCCCTCAGGTGGTCGGCCTGCACCATCACGTTCAGCTCCGCAGACCAGCTCAAGTGCGCAGCCACAGCCGGAGTCCTCCCAATGCTTTGTTCCCCAGTCATCAGCAACGTTCTGGTCACCAGGACCCTCATCGACGGAGGGACAGGACTCAATGTCTTGTCCATGGAAACGTTCAACAGCCTCCAAGTGCCCTATGACCAGCTTCAGCCAACCAAGCCCTTCTCCGGAGTCACCGACGGCTCCACGGTCCCGATCGGGCAGGTCCGCCTCCCAGTCACCTTCGGCACCTACAACAACTACCGCACCGAGCTCATCGACTTCGACGTCGCCCACATCCGCCTGCCGTACAACGCCATCCTCGGGTACCCGGCGCTGGCCAAGTTCATGGCCGTGACTCACCATGGCTACAACGTCCTCAAGATGCCAGGAAGCGGCGGCGTCATCACGGTGCCATGTCAAGAGAAGGATGCAGTGTGTGCACTGGAGCGAGCCTTTCAGGCTGCGTCACTAGAAGACCCAGATCGCGGAAGCAGGAGGCTTCCTGAGATCACCCCAAGAAGAAGAAGACAACGTCAGACTCAGACCCTCAGGAGGCAGGCCCTTCAAGGCCCGCGTCTGTCCAGGGGGACCCTCCTTCAATCGCATAGGAAAGCGCGCCCGGCGCCCTCCTCAGGCAGGGCTCGGGGGCTCTCACCTGGAGGGCCACCGACCTCGCCAAGGTCATGAGGGAGGCACTGGGGCACCATGTGGAGGCGTGTTTTGAAACACGCTTCCCTCGGGAGGAAGCCATGGAAGGAAGGCCAGACCAACAAGAGTTTGTTAGCAAGGCGATACAAGAGCTACAGGAGTCAAGGATCATGAGGGGTTGCCATCGCCCACCAGCTGTGGCTCCCCATCCAGGCGAGGATGGTGGGCTGCGCATCTGCGTCGACGTACCAGGGCTCAACCAGGTCACCATGGCGGAGCGCCTCTGGCCCTCACACGCGGGGCGCTGCGGAGGACAACCCCACAGCTATGTTCGCATGCCTTATGGCCTGCCGAGCGTGGCTGCGGCGTACCAGCGCATCATGAGGAGCATCTTGGAGGCGCAAGAAGGCAGGCGTTCCGCCGCCCTGGCGGAGATGGAGGCTGCTCACGAGGAGCCACCAGTGCCTCCGGAGCCTCCCGAGGCACCCGGGCCTGGGGGCTCATGAGGATCAGCTTCCCCAGCCCACCGAGTCGGCTGCACCAACGCCACTGCATCAACGACAACTTCAGGTGAAATCTTTCAAGTTTCATTCTCAGCTGGGAGCGCCCTCCCAGGGTTGCGTCATTCCCAGGCCGCGTGGGTCCGTCCCTGTGGCATGTACCCCTTTTTTATCTTTTCAGTCGCTAGCTTGCTTTGCTTGGGGCGCCCCTCGGGCTGCATCACCCCCAAGCCGCTCGGGTTAGGCCCAACGGCGTGTATCCCTTCCGCGTTTATTTCCAGTTATGCATCATTACTCGATGCCGTCTGCGGCGCCCTTCTTCTTCATGTCGACCACTTGCACGTTAAAGGGGGGGGGTGCCTGAGCATCGCGACTCAGGGCTCCTACTGGCTCTCCAGCCCTCACCCTCTGGCCTTGTCCATGGCATCGCGACCTGGCATACCAGCGACGGCTGAGACCAGCTCGAGGGCCGGGACCCGAGGACATAGAGCAGAAAGGGGAGCAGAGGCGAGGGAGAAGGGGCACGCGAGGACCTCGTCAAGCAGCTCCGCTCGAGCTACCCCCCAGATCCGACGGCACGCTGAGGGCAATCTCCAATCCTCAAGATAAGTCACCACCCAATGCATTGGCTACCGCAGCACTACCCCCGCACCTAAAGCAACTCCGTACTAGCGACGTTGCTTCCCTTTCTCACCTAGCGACGGCTGCTTGGGCGCCAAAGGGGACCTCCTGAGCATCGCGACTCAGGGGCTCTTACCGGACCCCGGGTCGCTCACCTCCTGGCCTTGACCACGGCATCGCGACCTGGCATACCAGCGACGGCTGACGCCGCCTTGGGACTGGGACCTGTCGACGCAGAGCACCAAGCCCTCGTGAGGTGCGAAAGGGGGAACCAAACTACGACGGAATTCGCGATTCGCACAAATTCATAGCAAGGGTTACATATTAACAACAAGGATCACAGCTACCTTACAAGCCCCTATGGGGCGCAATGTGATTCCTCGCAGGGAATGAATCCTAAAGGGTGCTAACTACACGCGCCCCTGCAGAAGATGCCATCATCAGCAGTGGGCCGGCAGGCGCCGGCGCCAACCCCATCCAGATCAGGATCGGCGGCGACCAAGCGAGCCTGCCCTGCTCCGGGAGCGGCGCTGGCTCGCGGGCTCGTAGCTGTCGTCACTCGTCTCCGGCGTCGCGAAGACCTCACTGGGATCGCTGGATCCTCCGGCGCTCCCATCGCTTGCAGAGCTGTCCAGGGGGCGATTGGCGGGCCCCGCCGTCGCCGTGGCAGGGTCCTGGCCGCCTCCCCCGGGGCAGCACTCCAGCCGGCGACCGTTCGCGTCGAAGACCTTGAAGAACATCACCGAAGCGCCGTCGTACTCCAGGTGGATCGTGAGGGCGCCCTTCGTTCTGCAGCACCGAGCGATTCACCCCAGCCATGAGTCATGAAGACCTCGCGCGGGGCGGTGATCGCAACCTCTGCCCCGGTTGCAGGAGTGCAGCAGTCGGCATGCTGCAGCCACAGCTCCAGGAGTCTCACCTGCTGGAAGGCGGAGGCAAATAAGGGAGGAAGGCGGATCCGAGTCTGCGGAGGCATGGCGGCATGAAGCACGAGCTCGCCGGAGGAGCCCTCGGTGTGAACTCCAGGAGGAACAACCAACACCTTCGTGATCCTGCGGCGCCGGCGATGGCGCTGGCCGAGGGGATCGGCATCTCCTCTTCCAGAACCCTCGGCGTGAGCATACAAGGGAAGCGGGAACCCCGGCGGAGGCCGCTCGTACCAAGGCCTCGGCACCACCAGGCGATTCTCCTCGTCTTGGCCGCGCAAGGCGGGCCGTTTCTTCGGTGGGAGCGGGTCAGGTACCTCCTGAGGAGCCTTTCCCTTCTCCGCCGCGGAGAACCGACGAATCGGAGCCATCACACCAAGACGAAGCAAGAACTGAGGCAGGAGAGGAAGCAAGAAGATATGGACTGGAAGGGCACGCGTGGTGCCGTACTTATAGCCGGCGGAGGCCAACCGCCGGCCTCCACGATCACAGGTAATCATGACATGGTTTGCATGTAGGGACTTGTCCAATCCGCGCGATCGCCGAGGCGTCGTGGGGAAGTGGAGACGCCCACGTCCAATCAACCGCCACGCGGCGCCCGAGGCCGTAGGCTGTTAGGGCCCGCGGCGCCTCGCCCTAGCCCTTTCGCCTCACAGCACGGCCAAGTCCATGCGCGCCTTGGGCCTGGGGGCTACTGTCGGCGTTCTGGGAACGGGGGTCCCCAGACTTGCCTACCTGCGGCCTGCGGCGTGGCTCGAGTGGAGGCCCAACGTGGCCCATCTTCATCAACACAAGGCTCAGGACCCTCGCGAGGGGCCAAGCCTCGCGAGGCGGACGACATGGAGCTTCCTCCAGCACGGCCTCCTTAGGCTGGCTCGCGAGGAGGCGGAGAGATCAAGGTGGGGTACCTCACGAGGTGCCCATGACGCAAGCCATGACGACCAGAGGTGCCAGGCGGGCGCCAGCCCGCGCAGTGTCCTCCCTTTCCTCTTTGGTGCAAAGGGGGCAAGCGCAGGCGAGAGGATCAAGCAAAGGCACCCATTTCGGTGCAACGAGACCAAGACCAACTCCACTACAAGGAGGAAGTCACTGTGGAGCCCAAGCCGGTGTCATCACCAGAACCTTTGGCAGGGGAAGACCGACTTTAGTCAGGATAAGTGTACCCGATGTTCCCCTTCAAATCGGCCAATTGTTGGTGCCCTTCCCGCTCAAATATTTGGGAAGAGGCCCAGGGCCTTTGCCTATAAATAGGACTAGCCACCCCAGGGTACAAGGACGAACGCAGGCACGGAGGAATCAACACAGTCACACACATAGAGAGAGAGAGAAGGGCGACCGAGCTCCCCTTAGCAGTTCATCCCCTAGCTGAGAACAGACCCTCGCGAGGTCGTTCTTCCTTGTATTGTTCTTCCTCATCAGCCCAAGAGGCAATCCACCACACCACACTTGAGTAGGGTATTACACCACAATGGTGGCCCGAACCAGTATAAACCCTGTGTCTCTTGTGTTGTTCTTGCAGTAGTTTAGATCCTTACGAGACGGAGAGGTAGAGGGCACGATCTCCGCGCGCACCCCAGAGTTCGAACCTTAAGGGTCTGCCGGAACCCGTGATCCGACAGTATCCATTTTGATTTTTTCAGTCGCTAGCTTGCTTTGCTGGGGGCGCCCCTCGGGCTGCATCATCCCCAGGCCAATCGGGCTAGGCCCAGCGGCATGTATCCCTTCCGCGTTTATTTCCAATTATGCATCATGCTTGATTACTCGATGCCGTCCGCGGCGCCTTTCTTCTTCATGTCGACCACTTGCACATTAAAGGGGGGGTGCCTGAGCATCGCGACTCAGGGCTCTTACTGGCTCTCCAGCCCACACCCTCTGGCCTTGTCCACGGCATCGCGACCTGGCATACCAGCGACGGCTGAGACAAGCTCGAGGGCCGGGACCCGAGGACGTAGAGTGCCGGCATCTAACCAGATTTTGCAGGAACACATCTCAAGATATGGCCCAGCGCCAGGCGCAACCCGCCTAGAGGTAGGGCCTCGTGAGTCCCGCGCTGGCTCACGGGTGCCCAGATACACCTCGCCCGCTCCAACCAGCGAGCTCCTGAGCGACTAACAGTCAACTAATCGCTGCTATGGCAACCCCGTCTTCTTTTTCTGTGATGAATCTGCAGGATCCTTCGGGAAGGCTGTGCTAGCCAAGGCCCTCGCGGCGTTTCCTTCACCCTCGCCCGCGCGAACCGCTTGCACGTTAAAGGGGGGTGCTTGAGCATCACGACTCAGGGCTCCTACTGGCTCTCCAGCCCTCACCCTCTGGCCTTGTCCACGGCATCGCGACCTGGCATACCAGCGACGGCTGAGACCAGCTCGAGGGCTGGGACCCGAGGACGTAGAGCAGAAAGGGGAGCAGAGGCGAGGGAGAAGGGGCACGCGAGGACCTCGTCAAGCAACTCCGCTCAAGCTACCCCCAGATCCGACGGCGCGCTGGGGATGATCCACGACCCCCAAAGATAAGTCACCATCCAAAGCGTTGGCTACCGCGGCACTACCCCTGCACCTAAAGCGACTCCGTACTAGCAACGTTGCTTCCCTTTCTCACCCAGCGACGACTGCTTGGGCGCCAAAGGGGACCTCCTAAGCATCGCGACTCAGGGGCTCTTACCGGACCCCGGGTCGCTCACCTCCTGGCCTTGACCACGGCATCGCGACCTGGCATACCAGCGACGACTGACGCCGCCTCGGGACTGGGATCTATCGACGCAGAGCACAAAGCCCTCGCGAGGTGCGAAAGGGAGAACCAAACTATGATGGAATTCGCGATTCGCACAAATCCATAGCAAGGGTTACATATTAACAACAAGGATCACAACCACCTTACAAGCCCCTATGGGGCACAATGTGATTCCTTGCAGGGAACGGATCCTAAAAGGTGCAAACTACACGCGCCCCTGCAAAAGATGCCATCATCAACAGTGGGCCGGCAGGCACCGGCGCCAACCCCATCCAGATCAGGATCGGCGGCGACCAAGCGAGCCTGCCCTGCTTCGGGAGCGGCGTCGGCTCGCGGGCTCGTAGCTGTCGTCGCTCGTCTCCGGCGTCGCGAAGACCTCACTTGGATCGTTGGATCCTCCGGCACTCCCGTCGCTTGCGGAGCTGTCCAGGGGGCGATTGGCGGGCCCAGCCGTCGCCATGGCGAGGTCCTGGCCGCCTCCCCCGGGGCAGCACTCCAGCTGGCGACCGTTCGTGTCGAAGACCTTGAAGAACATCACCGAAGCGCTGTCGTACTCCAGGTGGATCGTGAGGGCGCCCTTCGTTCTGCAGCACCGAGCGATTTCGCCCTAGCCGCGAGTCATGAAGACCTTGCCCGGGGCGGTGATCGCAACCTCTGCCCCGGTCGCAGGAGTGCTGCAGTCGGCGTGCTGCAGCCACAGCTACAGGAGTCTCCCCTGCAGGAAGACGGAGGCGAAGAAGGGAGGAAGGCGAATCCAAGTCCGCGGAGGCATGGCGGCATGGAGCACGAGCTCGCAGGAAGAGCCCTCGGCGTGGACTCCAGGAGGAACGACCAACACCTTCGTGACCCTCCGGCGCCGGCGACGGCGCTGGCCGAGGGGATCGACATCTCCTCCTCCAAGGCCCTCGCCCTAGCAGTTCATCCCCTAGCCAAGAACAGGCCCTCGCGAGGCCGTTCTCCCTTATATTGTTCTTCCTCATCAGCCCAAGAGGCAATCCACCCACCACACTGGAGTAGGGTATTACACCACAATGGTGGCCCGAACCAGTATAAACCCTGTGTCTCTTGTGTTGTTCTTGCAGTAGTTTAGATCCTTACGAGACGGAGAGGTAGAGGGCACGATCTCCGCGCGCACCCCAGAGTTCGAACCTTAAGGGTCTGCCGGAACCCCAGAATCCAACAGCAGCCTGGGCTAGCAGGGTGGATGTCGCTTGAGTTTCTGTTTATGTTTCATCCGTAGTCGGATGTTGATTTTGTATAAGATGTATTGTTGTATTCATGTGACATTGTATGCCTTGGTTATATCCCACTATTATGTAATGTTGATGTAATGATATCCACCTTGCAAAAGCGTCTTCAAGAAGCGCTTCTATCCTTGGTGGGACCTTCGAGTTCCTTCAGGATAGGGTCGCATCTTGGGTGTGACATACCAATCCCTCGCGTAATGCGGAAAAAAACTCTAAAGATTTGAGACCTCCGAAGAGCTGAACGGCTCTCGCCGCATCATGACAGTCAGTTTTTGGCTTTCTCTACTGAGGTGCTCCTTCGGGTAAACCAGGGCACAATCGCAGTAGTTCTCCCTTTACCACGTTAGCTGATATAGCGGAACGTAACGTAGCAAGCACAGGAGCCGGGCAACCCAACTATTGACCAAAGACATGATTCAGAGCCAATGCATATAGTGCTAAATTCGGGGTGCCGAACTATACTGTAAAAAGTGTTTGGACTTTGTTGTTGTAGTGTGGGGCGCTATGAAGCCCCTGACAAATGTGAAACGTACCGAAGTGTACGGGTGCTGTCTGATAAGGTTATGTACAGAAAAGGGAAAACAGAAAGGGAGCAAAGGTAATGAGCTGGGGCCCTAAAATTTGGGCCGCAAACTGTTTCCATTATAATTTGATTAATACGTCAAAGCGCACTGATACAAGTAGTGCGATAAGAAACAGGCTATTTAACATGCCACAACCAAGGGAGAGCTGTGTGTGGGTCCTGAAATCAGGTAGAGTGATCGTTAAAGAAACCACCTAGAAATTCCCCTGTACGTCTGTGCTTCTTGCCATCTTGGTGTATTTATCCTTCGAAAGGACCGCTGGTCAGGCCGTCATAGGAGGCCTGTGGAAAAGAAACCTGAATAGGAGAAAAAGGGAACAGTGAAAGTATATGTGTCCGAGAGCGGTTGAGCTGTATTGTGGATCACAAGGTAGGTATGCCTCCGTCTATGCCCATGGTATTTTGAGTGCGTAGTTATGTACGCACGGTGCGAATGCCGCCACTTGATCAGGACTGGGACAGAGGCCAAATTGCTAATCGAGCTCTCGACGAGCCGAGTTGTCCTGCTACAGAATAGTCCAGACTCTCTTGACAGTGTCCGGGAGTTCGGCCGCTGAATTGAGGTTCTGCTTGAGAAGGCCGCTCTGTACTTTTGCTGGTAAGGTAGCGGTGTGCTCCTCGGTACGGAGGGGGCGTTCCGTGTGTCTATTAACTGTTATGACGCCGCGTGGTCCGGGCATCTTGAGCTTGAGGTAAGCATAATGTGGCACCGCGTTAAATCGAGCAAATGCCGTTCGTCCCAGCAGTGCGTGATAGCCATTGCGAAAGGGAACGATATCAAAGATTAACTCTTCACTTCGGAAGTTATCCGGAGATCCAAAGACAACCTTGAGTGTTATTGAGCCTGTACAGCGGGCCTCTACACCTGATATGACTCCTTTAAAGGTAGTCTTTGTGGGCTTGATCCGTGATGGGCTAATTCCCATTTTGCGCACTGTATCCTGATAGAGCATATTGAGGCTGCTGCCACCGTCCATGAGGATTCGCGTCTGGTGGAATCCATCAATGAGTGGGTCGAGGACCCGTGCGGCTGAACCGCCATGACGGATACTGGTTGGATGATCCCAACGATCAAAAGTCTACGAGCATGACGACCATGGATTGAATTTTGGGGCAACTTGCTCTATCGCATAGACGTCCCTAAGCGCGTGCTTGCGCTCCCTCTTGGGGATGTGTGTGGCATATATCATGTTCACCGTTTTGACCTGAGGGGGAAACTTCTTCTCTCCCCCCTGTGTTCGGTTGCCGGGGCTCCTCATCATCATCCTTGCTTTGTGATCCCTTTTCCTTGTTCTCGGCCTTTAACTTGCCAACCTGTTTGAAAACCCAACAATATCTGTTGGTGTGATTGGCTAGTTTGTCTGGGGTGCCATGGATCTAGCACGGATGGTCGAGTATGCGGTCCAGGCTAGATTGCCCCGAGTTGTTTCTTTTGTATGGCTTCTTCCACTGACCAGACTTGGAGCCACTGAATTCGGCGTTGACTGTCGTGTCATCGGTGTTGTCACCATTCCTTCGGCGTTTGTGTCTGCTGTGTCGGAGCTTGCCGTTGCTATTTTTGACCTCAGAGGTGCCCATTTCACTTGCTGTGTTATTGTTACGGGCCAACCAACTATCCTCACCCGCACAAAAGCGGGTCATGTGTGCCGTGAGTGCTGCCATGGACTTCGGCTTTTCCTGTCCGAGGTGGCGGGCGAGCCATTCGTCACGGCTGCTATGTCTAAAGGTGCTAGGGCTTCGACATCCAGACAGTCGACGATCTGGTTCTTTTTAGTTAGGAACCTAGTACAGAATTTCCTGGCTGACTCTCCAGGCTGTTGAACTATGTGACTTAAGTCATCGGCATCTGGTGGCCGGACATATGTACCTTGGAAGTTGTCAAGGAAGGCTTCTTCCAAGTCCTCCCAGCTGCCAATAGAATTTTCAGGCAGAATGTTTAACAAGTGCCGAGCTGGCCCTTTCAGTTTTAGTGGGAGGTATTTGATGGCGTGAAGGTCATCTCTGCGGGCCATATGGATGTGGTGAATAAAATCCTCAATCCAAACCGCGGGATCCGTAGTTCCATCGTATGATTCGATATTTACGGGTTTAAACCCTTCTGGGAATTCATGATCCATTACTTTGTCAGTGAAGCAAAGGGGGTGTGCGGCGCCTCTATATCGGGCCACATCGCGACATAGCTCTGATGGAGTCCGTTCACGGTTTTCGGCCTAGGCGTGACTAGGCTTGTCACGTCCGAATAGATAGCCGTCGTCACGTGTCGGGGCACGTCCTCGCGATCCGTAGATCGATCTGGTATGTCCTGCTCTATTGTCCAGGTCCTACCGAAGGTCATATGTATAACCCTGAGTTGTTCTATCTCTGCCTTTATGACGAGGTGGGGCGGGCTGGTGTTCGGCTTGAGTTGCCTCTTTATCCCGGTTGCGTGGTGGTCGGTCGGCCACATTGCGCGATGATGGTATGCGCTCGGGTGCCTCATCATCAAACTAAGGTAGCAATTTGTGCTTCGGGTAACTTTTGGCTGGGCGCTTAAGGCCGTATTCTTCGGCTGCTAGGACATCAGTCCATCTGTCGTTGAGCAGATCTTGGTCAGCTTGAAGCTGCTGCTACTTCTTTTTTAGGCTCCTTGCAGTGGCTATTAGCTGGTGCTTAAAGCGCTCCTGCTCGAGAGGTTCCTCAGGCACGATAAAATCTTCGTTGCCAAGGCTCACCTCATCCTTGGAGGGTGGAAGATAAGTGCTGCCCTCCGAGTCGTCGTTTATGGCCTGTTCATCAGGGCTAACTTGCCCATCTTCCTGATCATCATGTTCGGCCGTTTGTTCGTCGGGATCTTCTCTGTCTTCGGCACCGTCTGGAGTGTTATCATCTCCTATGCTGGTGTTGCTATCCTTGGTGCGGCGGGATTTAGAGCGGCGCCACCGACGCCGGCGCATTGGTCGTGTCTTAGGAGGCTCATCATCCACTGGATTTTCCTTGTCCTCGCCGTTATTATCTTTAGGTGTATCCACCATGTATACTTCGTACGAAGACGTGGCTGTCCAGCGTCCGGTGAACGGCGGGTTTTGGCCGTGCTCCTCATCTACATCGTCGTCCATACCGCCGATGTCTTCGGAGTCGTAATCGAGCATGTCGGTTAAGTCCTCGACAGTGGCTATGTGTAGGATCGAAAGTATGTCTAGAGGGGGGGGGGGTGATTAGACTACTTGACCAAATAAAACTTATCCTTTTCCCAATTTTAGTTCTTGGCAGATTTTACCAACTTTGGACAAGTCAAGCAATCTTAACACAATTCAAGCAAGCATGCAAAGAGTATATGAGCAGCGGAAAGTAAATTATGCAACTTGCAAGAATGTAAAGGGAAGGGTTTGGAGGATTCAAACGAAATAGGAGACACGGATGTTTTTGTCATGGTTCCGATAGGTGGTGCTATCGTACATCCACGTTGATGGAGACTTCAACCCACGAAGGGTAACGGCTGCGCGAGTCCACGGAGGGCTCCACCGACGAAGGGACCACGAAGAAGCAACCTTGTCTATCCCACCATGGCCGTCGCCCACGAATGACTTGCCTCACTGGAGGTAGATCTTCACGAAGTAGGCGATCTCCTTACCCTTACAAACTCCTTGGTTCAACTCCACAATCTTGTCGGAGGCTCCCAAGTGACACCTAGCCAATCTAGGAGACACCACTCTCCAAGAAGTAACAAATGGTGTGTTGATGATGAACTCCTTGCTCTTGTGCTTCAAGTGATAGTCTCCCCAACACACAACTCTCTCTCACAAGATATGGATTTGGTGGAAAGAAGATTTGAGTGGAAATCAACTTGGGGAAGGCTAGAGATCAAGATTCATATGGTAGGAATGGAATATCTTGGCCTCAACACAAGTGTAGGTGGTTCTCTCTCAGAAAAGGTAAGTTGGAAGTGTAGGTTCGTTATGATGGCTCTCTCCACGAATGAAGAGGAGGTGGAGGGGTATATATAGCCTCCACACAAAATCTAACCGTTACACACAACTTGCCAATCTCGGTGGGACTGAATTGATAAACTCGGTCGCACCGATTCAGCAAATCTAGTGACCGTTAGGATTTTCGGTGGGACCGATATGCAACTCGGTAGGACCGATATGGTTAGGGCATAACGTAATATCTGTGAGACCGATTACACAAACTCGGTGAGACCGATTTTGGTAATAAGCTAACTAGAGAGTTGGTCAAGTAAACTCAGTGGAACCGATTCGCTCATTTCGGTGAGACCGGAATGTTACGAAAGGGAAACAGAGAGTTTACATTGCAATCTCGGTGGGACCGATCGCTCATCTCAGTGGGACCGAAACGACACGAAGGGAAATAGAGAGATTTCAATCCCATCTCGGTGAGACCGAGATCCCTATCGGTGAGACCGATTTGCCTATGCTTTGTGGCAGTGGCTATGACATCTGAACTCGGTGGCGCGGGATAGAAAGAATCGGTGGGGCCGAGTTTGACTTTTGGTTTAGGTCATATGTGGATGTGAGAAAGTAGTTGAGGGCTTTGGAGCATATCACTAAGCATTTTGAGCAAGAGCCTTATTAAGCAACACCTCATCCCCCCTTGATAGTATTGGATTTTCCTATAGACTCAATGTGATCTTGGATCACTAAAATAGAAAATGTAGAGTCTTGAGCTTTGAGTTTGAGCCAATCCTTTTGTCCTTAGCATTTTGAGGGGTCCACTTTTCTCATCCATGCCATGCTAATCATTGAGCTTTCCTGAAATATTAATCTTGAAATCGCATTAGCTCAATGAGCTATATGTTGTTAGGAATTACCAAAACCACCTAGGGATAGTTGCACTTTCAATCTCCCCCTTTTTGGTAATTGATGACAACATATAGATCAAAGCTTCGACAAATGATAATAAGAGTGAAAAACATTGTCGCTTTGAGAAGTATGTGAAAAGCAAGAGCTCCCCCTAAATTTGTGCATAGTTTAAGATTTGCTTTGGACTGCAAATGCACAATGAGTTAGGATCATGGGTTACTCTTCCATGTGACATACATCTTTGTGGAGCGCTCAAAATGGTAATAATTAAATACATGCACTAATCACCAAGCAAAGTGAATGATCATATGGGGATATAAAAGGATAATGTCATCCAACAAGCATTAAGGTAGCATATGATCAAACACATGATCATCGAAGTATCACACAAAAGCATAAAGTATCTCAAACAAGCAAATAACAAAGTTTAACCACCAAACAACAAGAGAGAACAAAGAGCAACACTCTCTCTCGAAGCCTATGATCTATAAATTTTCTCCCCCTTTGGCAACAAGTTACCAAAAAGTTCATAAAAAATACATAGTGCTAGATCGACTCTCAGGCTTGGTCTTCAGGTGGTGGTGTAGATAAAACTCCAAGGACGAAGGCATCAGTTGATGTAGATGGAGCTGGTGGAGTGGGTGCTGGAGCTGGTGGCACTAAAGCTGTAGCTGGTGCAGATGAAGTTGCTTTGGTGTCTGTAACTGGCACTGCAGCAGATCTCTGTCCTCTGGGCACTCTAGCAAAAGCATCAGTGGTAGACTTGCCCTTCTTCTCCTGCACTTCATCCTGAAGTTGCTCAACAACTGACTGTATCTCAGTGACCTTCACATCTAAATCATAGAACTTCTGCTTCATGATCCTCTCCAATCTCTCCTGGTTTTGGGTCAGGGTGGCCAATCCCTTCTCAATCCTCAGAGTGGAGGAAATCAAGTAGCCAAGCTGATCTTGCTTGCTCTTCAGAAGATACTGAGATGCCTCATCAATGGTTGGCATCTTTGCAGCCTTTTCAGTCCTTGCCTTCTCCCTCTTTGCTTGTGCTTGCATAGAAGATGGTTCATTCTCATCCATTGCCACAATGTTGTCCTCAAAGTCTGGGTAGATGGGCATATGATCCTCGACCAAGAGATATGTGCCAGTGCCCATCTTGGAGTTGATTAGCTCCAGGATCTGTGGGGCATACCCACAACTTCTCTTCTGATCCGCAACTGTTCTCTTTATAGTTTCCTCAATTAGGCTCATGACTTTGAACTTTTGAGGCACATCAAATATGTGAAGCAGGTTAATTGCATGGCCTCTGATCATCTTCTGATCACCTGACTTTGGCAATAGAGTGTGCCTGAGGATCCAGTTGATTGTTGGCAAACCTGACATAAGGTAATGTACTGATCCAAATTTGTGTGTCTCAAGAGCAGCATCTGGGATCTCTCTATACATATGTGCCATGGTGTTGTGATCCTTCTTCTTCTTGGCATAGACATCCAAGTCATCTTCATTCTCCTTAGGAGCATTGATCAATTTTGCCCATTCTTCAACTATTGATTGGTACCTAGTACCTTCAGACATCCAGACAATCCTTCCATCTGGGTAGAAATGAGCTGTGGAGTAGAACTGCATAATAAGCTCATCATTCCACTTTGTGAGCTTCTGCCCAACAAAGTCCTCTACTCCACAAGACTTGAAACTGTCATAGACTCTAGGATAGTGTTCTTCATTTTCCCTGATGTACTTCCAGTCCACCCATCTCATATCACAGACTATAGGCTTCTTGTCAAGCAACACTATCTCATAGAAGTCCTGCTGTTCCTTTGTATGGAACATGTAGTCCACAACAATTCTTGTCCTGACTGCATAGGGATTAGTCAATCTCCACTGTCTGAGTCCTGCATCCTTCCTGAGCTTCATGTCCTCAGCTACTGGATGAGCATCATTGTGATCTGGAATTTTGGGCTTCAACTTCCTCAAGACATGTGACTCATCATCATCTTCTTCTATAGCAGCTTCAGGCACTGGGGCCTTGTTCTTCTCCGCAGCTGGAATATTCCTTGTACTCCTCTTGGGTGCAGTTTTGGGTTTTGGAGCAGCTGCCTTGGGAGCTTCTTTGGGCTTAAATGGAGCAGCCCCTGATCTTATAGCATCTCCCATAAGCTTCTGAGCTTTAGGTGCTGGTGCAGCAACCTCTTCCTCTTCCTCTTCAGAATCCTTCCTCATTGAGGGCTTGCCAAGAACTCTGACAGTAGTGGTTCTTGCTCTCTTCTTCTTCTTATCTTCTCCAGCTGCCTCTTTTTCAGACTCAATGGTGAACTTCATAGTTTCACCTGTGGCAACTTTCCTTGGCTTAGACATGGTCTATCTTCTTGCTGGCATCTTTGTTTTCAGACCTGGCTTAGTTGCAGCAGCTGAGACATACTCTTTCTTCTGCACTTTCTTCTTTGAGGTGGCCTCTTCCCCAACAGCCACATAGTCCTCATCCTCAGAATCTGAGGTTCTCTTCTTTCTGGCCCTGGTGGCTGCCTTAGGCAAGTTGCTGGGTGTATTCCTGTTTCCATCATCATAGCTGCTAGAGGGACTAGTGCCCTCACTCATGTGAACTTGCTCCTTCGACTTGTTCTGACTGTCACTCTGATCTGACATGATGCAAACACTGACAATAGACCCTGTGAATATATATAGATGAGATAGATTGGATGAGCATCACAAAGTGCAGAGGTTTTTGCAAAAGAATGAGTCAAAAACTTAGTTTTAGTTTTCCACAGAAAGCATTTCGGATCTACCGATTTGAAAACTCGGTGATAACGAAGCAGCTTTTGGAACCTAAACTAGTGAACTCGGTCAGACCGAGTCACAGTTCGGTGGCACCGAGACTGCTAGGGTTTCACAAAGAATTGAACTCGGTCACACCGATTTGCAATTCTCGGTCAGACCGAGAATCACATGTGAAATGGCCTTAGCCAAATCGGTGGAACCGATTTCAACAACTCGGTTGGTCCGAGATGATTTCGCCGGAAACCTAACCCTAAATTTTCAATCCATAACTAAACTATAGAGTGATTTCGCTGGATAGGGTGATCACAATCGTGGCAAGATACATGGCAAAACAATGTGCTAGGAATCGGAGTGAGATTAGCACAAGGATCAAGTCCATACCCTAAGTGCGGTGATGGACCTGCTACGGCGGCAACGGCGGAGATGATTTCCATTGACGGCGGCGGAGACCAGCGGAAGGAGGCAACTGGCGATGAGGAGGACGACCCGGAGACCCAGGGAGGCAGAGCAGGCTGAGCGCGGGCGAAGGGGTTCGAAGAATTTTCCAAATTTTGGCCCGGGGATATATATAGCCTGACCCTGTCGGTGCGACCGAGTGGAACAACTTGGTGTCACCGAGATGCATAACTGCAAGCAGTTACTGCCACTCGGTGTGACCGAAAAGTTCAAATCGGTTGCACCGAGATTGAAAACCTAGATCGACTTAGTGATCTCGGTATGACCAAAATGGATGAATCGGTCAGACCGAAACGCACAAAGAAGTTTTGGAAGTTTAAGTCTATGACGAATCGGGGACTCCGAGTGATCCTCACATAGAGTGGTTCGATTCTGACATGATCAAACTTTGTGATGTAGCATGAATAGAGTTTGAGACAAGAAAAGCATAGATAGCTAGAGAAGGTTCTTAGGCATTCTTGTCCATCCACTTGGCAAAAGAAAAAGGACAATCAATAAAAACAACAAGTGGATGTCCTCGAATGAGTAAATTATGCAACCAACATGCTCACACAATAAAATGGCAAATGAAATATGTGGCAAAGCATGCACAACCAATTCTAGCATCTATCAAGCAATTGGCGATGACTAGGTCATCTATATATGAGTATATTGACTTAGGAGTCAAATGAGAACATTTGATCATAGGTCATACTCATCGTTTAAGCACAAGTGGGGTTACCACTTTTACATAAAGTGTTGTTGTGTTCACACCATTAGAGTTGCTTTAGCTCAATTCTTAGAGTAAAGATCCCCCTAGATGTGAGATCCCCCCTAAGAGGGATGAACTAAGTTCAAATTTTGTCGATGATGAATTCATGTAGGTGTTGAAGATGTGGATGCTCAATGTTGATGTAGATCATTTGGAGCAATCCTTTGGAGTGAGTTGCACTTTCAATACCTACACGGGTTAGTCCCACAAGGAACAAACAAGGATATCCATAGACATAGAGTGATGCACGCACAAGATGATGTCTATGAAAGCATTAGGTTACCTTGTCCCTTGTCTTACCAACAAGAGGGTTTGTGACTCCTTGAACTAGTGCAAGATGTGGAAGTTGATTGCACTTGTTCTTGCCAAAATGATAAGAGTGAAGTATGTTGGCAGAGTCACCCTCAGGAACTCTCTAGTTCTTCTTCTTCGGGATCCACATCATCTTGATGGGAATCCTTGGAGTTGTAGTCATAGTTGATGAAGTAGAACTTGATGTAGTCTTGGGAACCCACTTGACCAAGGCCTTAGGAGCTTCTTCAAATGCATTAATCTCCTCTTGAAGCTTATCCTTGCCTTTTTGCTTGTGGTCTTGTGGTGGAAGATCATCTTGAGCTTGTGTCCCTTTGAAGGAAGTAGGATCATACTTCTTTTGTTGAGGAACAAACTTCGTCTTGGCGTATTGGTCTTCTTCCCACTCAACTCCATTGGCATTGAACTTTCGTTCAAAACCAACACCTTGGTTCTTCCGATGCCTTCCTTGCTTGCGTACAATTTCCTCGAATTGCTTACTCCTGGCAAGGCTCTTGTAAACACCTTTCTATAAAATTCCCTTCAATAAGCTATTTTCTTGCTGAAGTGTAACTTGGCTAAGAGAATCATTAGTGGAATCAAGAGAACTACTAGAAGCAACAATATTGGATTTAGCATGATTATTGTTACTACTAGAGGAAGAATCTTTCTTGTTCTTGTTACTAGACTTGACTTGAGGCATGTAAGTGGATAAGAGTAAACACTTGGAAATGTAAGAAGAACTTTTCTCGCGAAGATCATCATTGATTGCCTTTAAGAACTCATGCTCTTGCTCAAGGTTGAGCTTTTCAAAACATAAATTCTCATGAGTCCTTAAAAGTTCTCGATGATCTCCTAAGATAGTTTCATGAGCTAACTTAAGAGTGTTTAGTTCTTTAGTTAGAAACTCAATCTTGTCCTTATCATTGTCATTCGTTTTATCTTGATTAGCATGATTAATTGACGTTTCATCATAGTATTCATCACTAGAGTTGTCAACAAGTAAATCATCATCACCTAACAAGTCATCTTCATCACTATTGAAATCAACATACTCGGGGTGTGATACCTTTGGGCCTTTAGCCATGAAGCATCTTCCAAGTCCTTCATTTGGTGAATCAAATATGTCATAGAAGTTGGTTGACACAAGTGCTAGATCGGCAACACCTTCATCTTGAGTATATTCGGAGTCGGAGTGATAGCTTCTCTCGGAGTGATTGTCGGAGTCGGAGCCGGATACCCATTCACCAACATGAGCTTGATATCTTCGTTTTGTGTGGCTCCTTGATGACTTGTCCTTCCTTTCCGAATCCTTGCTTCTCCGGGATGTTCTTCGTTCATAACGATCATCTCTACTCCTTCTCTCTCTTGATGGTGATTCTTCTCTTCTACTTCTTCTTTTTGGAGAATCTTCTCTTCTCTTGTAGGGTGCCATACACTCATTGGAATAGTGTTCGGGCCTTCCACAGTTGTAGCAATTTCGCTCTTGACTAGAAGATCTTTTGTCATTGTAGGACCTTGACTTGGAACTTCTCTCGTTGCTTCTACTCTTGTAGAACTTATTGAAGTTCTTCACCATTAGGCTCAATTCTTTATTGAAGCTTTTTTCTCACTTGATGATGTGGGAGCTTCACATGAGGCTTTGTAAGCACCACTTGACTTGTTATGTAGCTCCTTCTTATCCTTGAGTGACATCTCATGAGCAACAATTCTTCCAATGACTTCCGTTGGCTTGAGATCTTTGTAATTGGGCATCATTTGGATCAATGTGCATACGGTATCATATTTCCCGTCCAAAGCTCTTAGGATCTTCTTGATGATGAATTTGTCGGTCATCTCTTCACTTCCTAAACCAGCAATCTCATTTGTGATAAGAGCAAGCCTAGAGTACATTTCAGCGACACCTTCACCATCCTTCATTTTGAACTTGTCAAGCTGACTTTGAAGCACATCCAACTTGGATTCCTTGATGGAGTCGGTACCTTCATGCATATCAATCGAAGTATCCCAAATTTCCTTTGTGAAACTGCAACTATCCCTAGGTGGTTTTGGTAATTCATAACAACATATTGCTCATTGATCTAATGCTATTCCAAGACAATTATTTCAGGAAAGCTCAATGATTGGCATGGCATGGATGGTGAAAGTGGAACCCTCAAAATGCTAAGGACAAAGGATTGGCTCAAGATCAAAAGCTCAAGACTCTTCATTTTACATTTTAGTGATCCAAGATCACATTGAGTCCATAGGAAAAGCCAATACTATCAAGGAGAGATGAGGTGTTGCTTAATGAGCCTTTTGCTTCATGTGCTTAATGATATGCTCCAAAATCCTCAGCTACTTTCCCATATCCACAAATGACCTAAACTCCAAGCCAAACTCGGTCCTACCGATTCTTTCTATCCGGCGCCACCGAGTTTCACTTGTCATATGCCACTGCCAAACCCTAGCAAATCGGTTCTACCGATAGGGATCCCGGTCTCACTGAGATGGGATTGCAATTTCTCTGTTTCCTTTTCGTAACTTTTCGGTCTCACCGAAAGAGCGGATCGGTCCCACCGAGATTGCAATGTAAACTCTCTGTTTCCCTTTTGTTACTTTTCGGTCTCACCGAAAGAGCAAATCGGTCCCACCGAGTTTACCTGACCAACTCTCTGGTTAGCTAATTACCAAATTGGTCTCACCGAGTTTGTGTAATCGGTCTCACCGAGATTACGTTATGCCCTAACCCTAACCATATCGGTCCTACCGAGTTGCATGTCAGTCCCACCGAAAATCTCTAACGGTCACTAGGTTTACTATTTCGGTCCGACCTCCTCTTCATTTGTGTGTAACGGTTGGATTTTGTGTGGAGGCTATATATACCCCTCCACCTCCTCTTCATTTGTGGAGAGAGCCATCAGAACACATCTACACTTCCAACTCATATGTTCTGAGAGAGAGCCACCTACCCTTGTGTTGAGGCCAAGATATTCCATTTCTACCATATGAATCTTGATCTCTAGCCTTCCCCAAGTTGCTTTCCACTCAAATCTTCTTTCCACCAAATCCAAATCCTGTGTGAGAGAGTTGAGTGTTGGGGAGACTATCATTTGAAGCACAAGAGCAAGGAGTTCATCATCAACACACCATTTATTACTTCTTGGAGAGTGGTGTCTCCTAGATTGGCTAGGTGTCACTTGGGAGCCTCCGACAAGATTGTGGAGTTGAACCAAGGAGTTTGTACGGGCAAGGAGATCGCCTACTTCGTGAAGATCTACCGCTAGTGAGGCAAGTCCTTCGTGGGCGATGGCCATGGTGGGATAGACAAGGTTTCTTCTTCGTGGACCCTTCATGGGTGGAGCCCTCCGTGGACTCGCGCAACTGTTACCCTTCGTGGGTTGAAGTCTCCATCAACGTGGATGTAGGATAGCACCACCTATCCGAACCACGGGAAAAACATCTGTGTCTCCAATTGCGTTTGAATTCTCGAAACCCTTCCCTTTACATTCTTGCAAGTTGCATGCTTTACTTTCCGCTGCCTATATACTCTTTTCATGCTTGCTCGAATTGTGTGATGATTGCTTGGCTTGTCCTAAAGTTGCTAAAATCTGCCAAGAACTAAAATTGGGAAAAGGTTAAGTTTTTATTTGGTCAAGTAGTCTAATCACCCCCCTCCAGACATACTTCCGATCCTACAAGTGGTATCAGAGCTTTGGTCTTTATTTGCTTTGATTTCCATAGCTTTTGGTGGTCATAGCCTTGGTTTCACAACCTAGGAGAGTATGGCGTCTAGCGAGGGAAAGTATCACCGTAGAGGTCCTTACTTTGATGGTACTAATTTTGCTAGTTGGAAGCATAAAATGAAAATGCATATTCTTGTACATAACCCCGCCGTTTTGGCTATTGTGTGTGTTGGTTTGCAAGCTGACTTCTTCGATGGGAAAGAACCAAACCGTGAAGCTACCGCGGATGAGTTGAAGATGCTGCAATACAACGCTCAAGCTTGTGATATTATCTTCAACGGTTTGTGCCCCGAAGAATTCAACAAAATCAGCCGTCTTGAGAATGCAAAGGAAATTTGGGATACTTTGATCGATATGCATGAAGGTACCGACTCCGTCAAGGAATCCAAATTGGATGTGCTTCAAAGTCAACTTGACAAGTTCAAAATGAAGGATGGTGAAGGTGTCGCTAAAATGTACTCTAGGCTTGCTCTCATCACAAACGAGATTGCCGGCTTAGGGAGTGAAGAGATGACCGACAGATTCATCATCAAGAAGATCCTAAGAGCCTTGGATGGAAAATATGATACCGTGTGCACATTGATCCAAATGATGCCCAATTACAAAGATCTCAAGCCAACGGAGGTCATTGGAAGAATTGTTGCTCATGAGATGTCTCTCAAGGATAAAGAGGAACTTCACAATAAATCAAGTGGTGCCTACAAAGTCTCATGTGAAGCCCCCACATCATCAAGTGAGAAACAAAACTTCAACGAAGAATTGAGCCTAATGGTGAAGAACTTCAACAAGTTCTACAAGAGTAGAAGCAAAGATAGAAGCTCCAAGTCAAGGTCCTACAATGACAAAAGATCTTCTAGTCGAGAGCGAAACTGCTACAATTGTGGAAGACCCGGACACTATTCCAATGAGTGTATGGCTCCCTATAAAAGAAGAGAAGATTCTCCAAAAAGAAGAGGCAAAAGAGAAGAATCACCATCAAGAGAGAGAAGGAGTAGAGATGATCGTTATGAACGAAGATACTCACGGAGAAGCAAGGATTCAGAAAGAAAGGAAAAATCATCAAGGAGCTACACAAAACGAAGACATCAAGCTCATGTTGGTGAATGGGTATCCGGCTCCGACTCCGACAACCACTCCGAGAAAAGTTATCACTTCGATTCCGAATATACTCAAGATGAAGGTGTTGCCGGTCTAGCACTTGTGTCAACCAACTCCTACGACATATTTGACTCACCAAATGAAGGAATTGGAAGATGATTCATGGCCAAAGGTCCTAAGGTAACTCACCCTGAGTATGTTGACTTCAATAGTGATGAAGATGACTTGTTAGGTGATGATGATTTACTTGTTGACAACTCTAGTGATGAATACTATGATGAAACGTTAATTAATTATGCTAATCAAGATAAAACGAATGACAATGATAAGGAGAAAATTGAGGCTCTAACTAAAGAACTAAACACTCTTAAGTTAGCTCATGAAACTATCTTCGAAGATCATCGAGAACTTTTAAGAGCTCATGAGAAGTTACGCTTTGAAAAGCTCAATCTTGAGCAAGAGCATGAGTTTTTAAAGGCAATCAATGATGATCTCCGCAAGAAAAGTTCTTCTTACATTGCCAAGCGTTTACTCTTATCCACTTACATGCCTCAAGTCAAGTCTAATAACAAGAACAAGAAAGATTCTTCCTCTAGTAGTAACAATGATCATGT
Organism: Aegilops umbellulata; assembly: GCA_032464435.1. Classification (NCBI taxonomy): domain Eukaryota; kingdom Viridiplantae; phylum Streptophyta; class Magnoliopsida; order Poales; family Poaceae; genus Aegilops; species Aegilops umbellulata. Next base: position 302,324,246 of record CP136057.1, read on the forward strand.
TAAATCCAATATTGTTGCTTCTAGTAGTTCTCTTGATTCCACTAATGATTCTCTTAGCCAAGTTAAACTTGAGCAAGAAAATAGCTTATTGAAGGGAATCATAGAGAAAGGAGTGTACAAAATCCTTGCCGGAAGTAAGCAATTCGAGGAGATTGTACGCAAGCAAGGAAGGCACCGGAAGAATCAAGGTGTTGGTTTTGAATTAAAGTTCAATGCCAATGGAGTTGAGTGGGAAGAAGATCAATACCCCAAGACAAAGTTTGTTCCTCAACAAGAGAAGTATGATCCTACTTCTTTCAAGGGGACGCAAACTCAAGATGATCTTCCACCACAAGACTACAAGCAAAAAGGCAAGGACAAGCTTCAAGAGGAAATTGATGCATTTGAAGAAGCTCCTAAGACCTTAGTCAAGTGGATTCCCAAGACTACTTCAAGTTCCACTTCATCAGGTACGACTACAACTCCAAGGATTCCCATCAAGATGGTGTGGATCCAAAAGAAGAAGAACTAGAGAGTTCTTGAGGGTGACTCCGCCAACATACTTCACTCTTATCATTTTGGCAAGAACAAGTGCAATCAACTTCCACATCTTGCACTAGTTCAAGGAGTCACAAACCCTCTTGTTGGTAGGTCAAGGGACAAGGTAACCTAAAAGCTCTCATAGACATCATCTTGTGTGTGCATCACTCTATGTCTATGGATATTCTTGTTTGTTCCTTGAGGGACTAACCCATGTAGGTATTGAAAGTGCAATTCACTCAAAAGGATAGCTCCAAGTGATCTACATTGAGCATCCACATCTTCAACATCTACATGAAGTCATCATCGACAAAACCCAAGGTTAGTTCATCCCTCTTAGGGGGATATCACATCTAGGGGGAGCTTTACTCTAAGACTTGAGTTAAAGCAACTCTAATGATGTGAACACAACAATGCTTTATGTAAAAGTGGTAACCCCACTTGAGCTTAAACGATGAGTATGACCTATGATCAAATGTTCTCATTTGACTCCTATGTCAATATACTCATATATAGATAACCTAGTCATCGCCAATTACTTGATAGATGCTAGAATTGGTTGTGCATGCTTTGCCACATATTTCAATTGCCATTTTATTGTGTGAGCATGTTGGTTGCATATTTTACTCATTCGAGGACATCCACTTGTTTTTTTGATTGTTTGGCTTTATTTTTTCTTTTGCCAAGTGGATGGACAAGAATGCCTAAGAACCTCCACTAGCTATCTATGCTTTTCTCGTCTCAAACTCTATTCATGCTACATCACAAAATTGATCAAGTCAGATTCGAACCACTCTGTTTGAGGAGCACTCGGAGTCCCCGATTCGTCATAGACTTAAACTTACAAAACCTCTTTGTGATTCTCGGTTGTCGGTGTACTAAAGTAGGGGTACTCTAGTATCCCGAACTTGTGCACGGGCAGTCGTAGCACCCCCGCGGCAAGGCCCGCCAGGTGATCACCAAGGCTCTCTATGGTTCCTTTGAAGCCATTCGAGAACAAAGTATTTAAGTCAAGGAGACAAGTCCCCGGCAAGAGGAGCTTGCCGGGAAGGCCATTCAAGTTACAAGACCCCGGCAAAAGGAGCTTGCCGGGAAGCCCAACAAGAGCATCTCAAAGATCCTGCCGCAGCGCGCCACGCGTCCCGGCAGGACCCGGCGAGCGACAAGTTCCCGGGCGCGACAAGACAACGACCGCGGCAAGGCACTTGCCGCGGCAGGCAGCCACTCTGTACCCGCGCTCCAGCTCACCCACCTACGTGTCGCTCCGGGACCCTTCCCAGCGGACGTGGCGGGAGGCTGTGCAGCCAGGGGTACACTATGGCATGCAGCGCTGACAGGATCGCCATCGTGGCGAGCGATAGCGCCCCCGACGGTCCCTTTTCTGCACCGTCTGGGCGACGTAGACGGGCATTTAATGCCTTTGTCCCCTGTCGTCAGGGTTAGGTATGATACACTGTGTAGGTAGCTGTACCTACCGCAGCATATTTACACTTTTGCCCTTACCTACGTTGCCACCTGTTGGAGACCCCTTGAACATATAAAAGGAGGCCCATGCACAACGTAGGGGGGAGGGAGCGATCCTCAGAGAAGCGCTCGGTCTCGTTAGCTGCTCGAGTGTACTGTAGCACTCGGCGCTCCCGAGCAAGAACTCAATACAATCCACAAAGCAGCAGTAGGAGTGTTATCTCTCCAGAGAGCTCCGAAGCTGGGTAAAAATCTTCCCCCGCGTGCCTCGCCTCGATCCGCTCTTCGCGCGACCTCCGCCCCCCCCCCCCCCGAACCGAGAAGGGGCTCCGTCCCCATAGGTGCTCGGGGAGCCCAGGAAAACCCCGGCATCTCTGGCGCGCCAGGTAGGGGGCGTCGAGGTTGTGTGAACCTGATCCGGCATTCACGCGAGCTGAATCTTCATCGACTTCATCGACATGCCGCCGAAGAAGAAGGCTTCGGAGGCGGCTGCGCCGTCCGCGTCGAATCCACCGCCGCCGCAGCAAATGGCCGGCGGGGAGAACGCCGGCGGTGGAACGGGCGCCGACGAGGGAGCCCACGGTTCCAACAATTCCAAGGACAAGACCGCGCTGCCCGCTGGCGGCGTAGTCGGCTCCCTCGACGACCGGGTATCCATAGACGCACCGCGCCCATCTCAAGAGGCGCAGGACCGGCAGCGTCGTGGTACTCACGGTACCATACGCTCGCTGGACCCAAATCGAGCTAGCGGATCCCGGGACTCTCAAGGCCAACAGGCACACCGACGTGCTGGCGCGAGCGAGGCACGGTCGCCTGGACGGAATACTGCTCCTTCCAACATCGTTGGGAGCCCGAGCATATCCCGCTCCTCGCACCGTTCGCCACCGCTACCCGCCACCCTAGCGGAAGCTCTAGCGCGAGCTCAACTGCTCCTAGACTTCCCTCCAATGCCAGACAAGATCGACGACTGGAGGGCCACCATTCAGAGTCTCATCGGCTTCGCCAACAGCGACACTCCACGGCCGGCGACCACATCGCAGCCGCGGCAGGCCAGCCAAGTGCGAGCCGATGGCGACAAAACCGGTGGGGGTGCAACCACCGTGCACTCTCCGCCCCAAAGGCCAAGATCGCCGGCTCGCTGGGTCCGCCACGACAGCGACTCCACTGCTTCCTCAGATCCGCGAACTCATCGCGATCAGCGCCACGTTCTTCACGAACGGCAGCAAGAAGACGCCCACACCCGCATCGAGCGCCGGAGAGAAACGCGGCGTCAATCAGACCGACGCGCTGGCCCCACTGTCGATATGCAAGCGCCAGGGGAACCAGGCAACCTGCCGTATGCGGTAGGTTGCCCTGCGTTTACCCGTGAGTTGCGGCAAGTCCAGTGGCCCAGCACGAAGAATTTCAAGCCAGACGTACCAGAGAAGTACGACGGCAGGCTGCATCCGTCGGAGTTCCTCAGCATCTACACCATTGCGGTGCAGGCTACCGGGGGGCGGGACGACAAGATCCTCACCAATTACTTCCCTCTAGTGCTCAAGCCCAACGTCAGGTCCTGGCTCATGCACTTGCCGGAAAACTCCATATCTTCCTGGGCGGACCTATGCCATCAGTTTGTCGGTGCCTTTACAGGCGGCCACAAACCCCATGGCCAGGAGAGTGATCTTCACCTGCTTGCCCAGAAGGAAGGGGAGCCTCTACGTAAGTACATCCAGAGATTCAGCCAAGTGCAACGCAACATCCCAGACGTCCACCCTGCCGCGGTCATCAGTGCGTTCCATCAGAACATGCGCAACCGCAGGATGCGGGAGGAGATGGCGATGTGCAAGATCAGAGACATCAGCGAGCTGTATGCCCCTGGCCGACAGATGTGCGCGTGCTGAGGAGGGAAGGAAACTCCCCGGAGAGAACATTGGAACCGCAGGATCTGACAGCGACGATGCCGCCCCAGCAAGCAAAAATAGGCGGCGGAACAACAGGAAGAGGAAGTTGATTTCTAGTGACTATCTTCCGGCTGAGCTTCCCGAAGCCGCCGCCAAGAAGGTCCCCAAGATCAACGCCAAGAGTGCTGAGGAGCAGTCTGCTCCGACAAGCCCCAAGGTTTGTTTCGTTGAAGCAGACGCTCCCGACAAGTTTCGCTCCGGCAAACTTGCCGGGGGTCATCAAGCTCCGGCTGAACCGCGGGTTCTCGCCGTAGAAGCGGATGTTCCCGCAGCAGCAGTTATGCCTTTAGTCCTTGTTGTCGAGCCGCAGGCTCCAGCATGGGCACAGCAGATCGTCCGTTTCCTCCAGTCAGGAGAACTTCCCGAAGAGCCAAAAGAAGCGGAAAGAGTAGCCCGGCAGTCTAGTATGTACCAGTTCGTTGACAACGCACTGTACAGAAGAAGGCTCAATGGAGTGAAATTGAAGTGTATTCCCTGGGAAGATGGACAGAAGCTGTTGGCAGAAGTGCATGGAGGCATATGTGGTCATCACATTGGCACCAGAGCACTTGCCGGCAAAGCGTTCCGGCAAGGTTTCTTTTGGCCGACAGCCCTCCAGGATGCAACTGCACAAGTAACCAAGTGTGAAGCATGCCAGTTCCATTCCAAGCAGATACACCAACCAGCTCAAGCTCTCCAGACAATCCCTTTATCCTGGCCATTTTCGGTCTCGGGGCTCGACATCGTCGGCTCTTTCCCGCGAGCAGTCGGGGGCTTTGAGTACTTGTACGTCGCAATCGACAAGTTCACAAAGTGGCCAGAAGTGGAACCAGTGAGGAAGGTGATAGCACAGTCAGCAGTCAAGTTCTTCAGGTCGATTGTTTGCCGCTTCGGAATCCCTAACAGGATCATCACCGACAACGGTACACAATTCACGAGTCGCAACTTCATGCAGTACGTCCAAGACCTTGGCTCCAAGGTCTGCTTCGCTTCTGTTGCTCACCCCAGGAGCAACGGTCAAGCAGAGAGGGCAAATGCTGAAGTGCTGCGTGGACTCAAGACCCGGACTTTCGACGGGCTGCACAAGTGCGGAAGAAACTGGATCGAGGAGCTGCCGGTGGTTCTTTGGTCGATCAGGACGACGCCAAATCGAGCCACTGGCCAGACACCTTTCGCTCTAGTCTATGGAGCAGAGGCAGTTATCCCCACGGAACTCGTATACGGGTCACCTCGAGTGCTCCCTTATGATGAGCTTGAGCAAGTGCAGCTGCGGCGAGATGACGCGCTGCTCCTTGAGGAAGACCGTCTTCAGGCTGCTGTACGAGCTGCTTGATACCAGCAAGCTTTGCGCCGCTACCATAGCCGCAAAGTTAAAGCCAGAAGTCTCGAGGAAGGCGACCTTGTTCTTCGGCGCGTTCATTCCGCCAAGAATTCCAACAAGTTGACGCTGAAGTGGGAAGGCCCTTACCGGGTGAAACGAGTCACGAGGCCTGGCGCTGTCCGCCTTGAGACCGAGGATGGCATTCCGGTGAGCAACTCCTGGAACATCGAGCATCTTCGTAAGTTTTACCCGTAAGGCGCGGTTGTCGGACCCTGTTCGGCAACCACCATTTTGTACAAGTCTTGCCGCTGTTGCATATAATCCTTTGTACAAAGCCAGGCGCAGACCCTGAGCGAAGATAAAGCGCTGGCGCCCTGAGTTTTAGCATGCATGCTGAGTCGAGTCTCGTCCTTGGTTAGGGTTGATAGTGCTTAGTAGTGGCTAACCCCTAACTTAGAGGTCGAGTGTGCGTCCCTTTGCCGTTATTTTGTTTCCCTGGTTCGCAGGACTCACCATATCCTTGCCGGACCACTTGAGGACGAAAAGGAGAAGGAGGACGGACCAACATCTGTTCCCCGGCAAGCCAGTGTTGCCGGGGGTTGCAAGACCCGGCAAGCCAGTAATGTTGGGGGCTGCAAGTGCAAGGATTAGCCCACGGCGAACCAAAGTTGCCGGGGGCTGCTATCTCAGATAAGTTTTTCATCCCTTATCATGCATTCTCTTATGGATTGAGGTATGCGAAACCTCGTTTCTTCCTGAAAGTTACCATGCTCCCTTAACTATAGGCCCTAGGGCCCGACCCCAGGGCCAGGTAAGGTCGTAGTCGCGGCAGCTAAGGGACGAAGCGAGGAGCCTGATCCCGCCTCCTCCCTGCCTCCGCCAAGAGCGTGAGAAAGGGCGAGCGACGTGGGAAGAAGGCAGGGCCTGCTGCCGGGAAATAAAGTGTCTATCTTAAAAGATATAAAGGATTCGCTCCTTGACGTGGGTTCCACCCGCGAGACAAGTGACCCGGCAAGCATCCCCTTTTCATTAAAAAGCATTCCACCCAGGTACAGTTCATAAGAGGATGAAGAGCATGAATAATGGGATTACAAATTTTGAACGCAAGTAAGGCCCAAGCGCTTACAAACTAAAAAGAGATAAGGTGCCCGTAATCCCTCTCTTGTCCCTATCTTCAGGAGACAGGTCAAGGAGGCGAAAAGGGCAAAAGGGGCGCCTTGATGAACTACGGGTGCTAGAAGACACAAACAGGACGTCGCGGCTGCATGGTGATGGCGGCGCCGGAGGCAAAAGCTTGAAGACGAGGCGGCAGGACGTCAGCACGCTATCGAGGGCGTCGTGCCCTCATACTCCGAGTTGATGGCCTTGCCGCCTGCCCTCTTCCTCTTCCGCAGCCTCCCCGAGAAGCTCCAGGAACCAGCGACACGGATGATGGGGTCGCCGGAGCCCCGCGGAGCGGTACCCGACACCTAGTCGGACCCGTCATCCCGCCGCCCGTTACCCTCGTCGCCGCTGTCTCTGTCCTTCTCGTCACTCCCGCTCGAGGAGGAGCCTTTGCTATCGGAGGAGCTCTCCACGCAGCACCGTGCCCGAGTCCCGAAGCACCCGAAGACCTTGACGGAGAGGAGACCGCCCTCCATCAGCTTAAAATGGAGGGTGAGGCCCGCCGTCAAGCTGTGGATGCGGGTGAACGTCTTCCACCCTCGACCAAGATACATCACATCAGGGGCCGGGAAGTCGACGCAGACTCGCGTACCGCCGATTCCGCAGCCCCTCATATGCAGCCTCAGTGTCTCAGGCGGATCCAACTCCATCACACTCGCAAATGGAGTCGGGAGACGAAGGCGACGACGAGGCGGCCGACGCAGCCTGACGAAGAACTCGCAAGGGTCGTCCCCGATGTGGTCCGCCACGGGGAGAGGATCTGTTGGCGGAGGCGAGGCCGGCGAGCTGCCTCATCCGCCTCTTCCCCGACCGCCTCGGCCTCGCCCTCGACCTCGCCCGCGGCTTCGTCCCCTCCCTCTTCCCCTTGTGGCTGGCTCTGCGCCACGGGTGCGGAGGGAGGAGGAATGCGTTGCCTAGCGGCAACCCTCGTCGCTACCATCGAAGGACCAGGGTTCCCTTTCTCCATGGCGGATGGAAGAAAGAGGAGCAGAAGCTAAAGAAAGAAGGAGATGAGAGAATGCGGGCTTCCGCCCCCCGTCCCGCTCCTTATAAAGGAGCGGGGTGGGGGCTCGGCCGCCCCACTCAGCCAATCGAGACGCAGAAGGCGCAGGGAACTGGGCCCGACCCGCTGCCTCGACCCGTGGCGACCCGGTTTCCCGCCTCCACCGTTCGCCACTCCAAGCGCATGGAAGCCGCGTGGCGGGAGGGCAGAGTTGAGGCGACGGATGAGGCGACCTCTCCCCACCCCGTGATCGTGGGGGGGTGGACGCCTCGAAGACCACACCTCCACGCCTCCCTCCGTTTAGGAGGAAGATACGAGCCGCCAGGGGGCGGACGTTCCGCCTTTTCGAGTAAAGGAACCCCCCACGACCTCCCCCACGACCTCCCCCACGACGCCGCAATCAACGCATATCGTTCGGGAGGACGTGGTGGATGCGGAGCAAGGTGCAACGCGACCCAGGCCGTGCGTGCCCGTGCCCTGTTTTGGGCCTGACCCAACAGCGCTCGGCACCGTGTGTGACCCAGGCCTGGGGGCTCCTATCGGTGTACTAAAGTAGGGGTACTCTAGTATCCCGAACTTGTGCATGGGCAGTCGTAGCACCCCCGCGGCAAGGCCCGCCAGGTGATCACCAAGGCTCTCTATGGTTCCTTTGAAGCCATTCGAGAACAAAGTATTTAAGTCAAGGAGACAAGTCCCCGGCAAGAGGAGCTTGCCGGGAAGGCCATTCAAGGTACAAGACCCCGGCAAAAGGAGCTTGCCGGGAAGCCCAACAAGAGCATCTCAAAGAACCTGCCGCAGCGCGCCACGCGTCCCGGCAGGACCCGGCGAGCGACAATTTCCCGGGCGCGACAAGACAACGGCCGCGGCAAGGCACTTGCCGCGGCAGGCAGCCACTCTGTACCCGCGCTCCAGCTCACCCACCTACGTGTCGCTCCGGGACCCTTCCCAGCGTACGTGGCGGGAGGCTGTGCAGCCAGGGGTACACTATGGCATGCAGCGCTGACAGGATCGCCATCGTGGCGAGCGATAGCGCCCCTGACGGTCCCTTTTCTGCACCGTCTGGGCGACGTAGACGGACATTTAATGCCTTTGTCCCCTGCCGTCAGGGTTAGGTATGATACACTGTGTAGGTAGCTGTACCTACCGCAGCATATTTACACTTTTGCCCTTACCTACGTTGCCACCTGTTGGAGACCCCTTGAACATATAAAAGGAGGCCCATGCACAACGTAGGGGGGAGCGATCCTCAGAGAAGCGCTCGGTCTCGTTAGCTTCTCGAGTGTACTGTAGCACTCGGTGCTCCCGAGCAAGAACTCAATACAATCCACAAAGTAGCAGTAGGAGTGTTATCTCTCCGGAGAGCTCCGAAGCTGGGTAAAAATCTTCCCCCGCGTGCCTCGCCTCGATCCGCTCTTCGCGCGACCTCCGCCCCCCGCCGAACCGAGAAGGGGCTCCGTCCCCATAGGTGCTCGGGGAGCCCAGGAAAACCCCGGCATCAGTCTGACCAATACCCCACTTTCGGTCTTACCGAGATCACTAAGTTGATCTATGTTTTCGATCTCGGTGCAACCGATTTGAACCATTCGGTCACACCGAGTTGCAATAACTGTATACAGTTTTGCATCTCGGTGCCACTGAGTTGTTCCACTCGGTCACACCGGCAGGGTCGGGCTATATATAGACACGGGCAAAAATTTGGAAATTTCTCCGAACCCCTTCGCCCGCGCGATAGCTCGCTCTGCCAACGTGGTCTCCGGATCGTCTCCTCGCCGCCAGCCGCCTCCAGTCGCTGGTCTCCGTCGCCGTCAACGGGAATCAACCCCGCCGTTGCCGCCGTAGCGAGTCTCCGCCGAACTAGGGTATGAACTCGATCTTTGTGCTATTCCCCATTCATATTCCTAGCACATTGTGATCATATTGATTCTAGCCACGTTTGATAAACTCCTATCCAGTCAATGAACTCGTAGAATAGGTTTGATCCAAAAATTTTAGGGTTAGGTTTCCGCCGAAACCATCTCGGACCCACCGAGTTGAAAAACTCGGTCCCACCGATTTGGCTTATGCCATTGCACAAGTAAGACACGGTCTGACCGAGTATTGCTAATCGGTGTGACCGATTTTGGAACTTTGTGAAACCCTAGCAGTCTCGGTGCCACCGAACTGTGACTCGGTCTGACCAAGTTCACTAGTTTAGGTTCCAAAAGCTGCTTCAGTATCACCGAGTTTAAAAATCGGTAGATCCGAAATGCTTTTTGTGGGAAACTAAAACTAAGTTTTTGAATCATTGTTTTGCAAAAATCTCTGCATTTTGTGATGCTCATCCACTCTACCTCATCTATAAACTATTCGCAGGGTCAGCAGTCAGCTTGTTCACCATGTCAGACCAGAGTGACAGCCAGAACTTGTCAGAATAGCCAGTGCAGATGAGTGAGGGCACTAGTCCCTCCAGTTCTTCAGATGAAGGCAACAGGAGCACCCCCAGCAACCTGCCAAAAGCTGCCACAAGACAAAGGAAGAAGATAACCTCAGAATCAGAGGATGAGGACTATGTGGCAGAGGAGGAAGCAACTTCCAAGAAAGTTGAACTCAAGAAAGAGCATGGCTCAAGACAGAGCACCAAGCCAGGCTTAAAGGTCAAAAGGCCAGCAGGCAGGCAACCCATGCCAAAGGCCAGAGCCTCAACAAAGATTCCTGAGAAGCCTGCATCCAAAGAGCCAGTTGCTGCTGAAGGGAAGAAGGAAAGGAAAAGAGGCAGATGGTGCAAGAAATTTGATCCCATGGCTGAATTTGAACAGCATTCTTCTGACGAAGAAGAAGAAGAAGAAGAGGTTGCTGCACCAGCACCTAAGGCACCCAAGCTCATGGGTGATAATATAAGATCAGGGGCTACTGCATCTAAGCCCAAGGAAGCCCCCAAGGCTGCATCCAAGGCCAAGCCAGCTCCAAAGCCAAAACCAAAGAGAAATACAAGGAGCATCCCAGCTGCTGAGAAGAACAAGGCCCCAGTGCCTGACACTGCAGAAGAAGAGGAAGGCCAAGTGCTGAGAAAGTTGAAGCCCAAGATCCCAGACCACAATGATGCTCATCCTGTGGCTGAGGATATGAAGATTAGAAGAGACTCTGGGCTAAGAAAGTGGAGAGGAGAGGATCCATATGCTACCAGGAGGAGGACTGTTGTTGACTACAGGTTCCACACTAAGGAACAACAGGACTTCTATGAGACAGTCTTGTTGGACAAGAAGCCCATTGTGTGTGATATGAGATGGGTCGACTGGGAATACATCAAGGACAATGAAGAGCACTACCCTGGAGTGCAAGACAGCTTCAAGGCATGTGGAGTAGCTGACTTTGTTGGGCATAAGCTCACAAAGTGGAGTGAGGAGCTGATCATGCAATTCTACTCCACAGCACACTTCTATCTAGATGGAAGGATCACATGGATGTCTGAAGGTACAAGGTACCACTCAATTGTTGAGGAATGGGCAAAGTTGATCAATGCCCCAGAGGAAAATGAAGATGACTTGGATGTCTATGCCAAGAAAAACATGGATCATAACACTATGGCAAATATGTACAAGGAGATTCCAGCAGATGATCTTGACACTCACCAGTTTGGGTCTGTAAAACACTTGTTGTCAGGACTGACTACGATCAACTGGATCCTTAGGCATACACTTTTGCCCAAGTCTGGAGATCACAGGATGATCAGAGGTCATGCCATTAACCTGCTACATATATTTGATGTGCCTCAGAAATTTAAGGTCATGAGCCTCATAGTAGAGACTATCAAGAGGACTGCAGCAGACCAGAAGAGGAGCTGTGGTTATGCCCCTCAGATCCAGATGTTGATTAACTCAAGAATGGGCACAGACACATACTTGTTGGACAAGCAACATTTTCCTATTCATCCAGATTTCGAGGACAACCAAGTTGTGATGAATGAAAATGAACCATCATCAGCCCAAGCACAAGCTAAGAAGGAGAAGGCAAGGAAGGAGAAAGCTGCCAAGATGCCAACTCAAGAGGAGGAATCTGAGTATTTCTTGAAAAACAAGCAAGAGCAGCTCAGTTACCTGATTGCATCCACCCTGAGGATTGAGAAAGGTCTGGCCACCCTCACTCAGAACCAGGAGAGCTTAGAGAGAATCGTAGAAGAAAAGTTCTATGACTTGGATGTCAAGGTGACAGAGATTCAGACATCAATGGAGCAACTTCAACATGACATGCAGGAGAGGAAAGGGAAAACTACAACTGATGTATTTGCCAGTGTGCTACGAGCTCAGAGGTCCAGTGCAGTGCCAGTTCCTCACACAAGAGCCACCACCTTAGCTCCAGCCACAGCACCAGCCCAACCAGCTCCAGCATCCACTTCAGCTCCAGCTCCAACCACTTCTACGGAAGCCTTCGTCCTTGGAGTGATCCAGACTCCACCACCACCAGAAGATCAAGCCTGAGTGTCGATCTAGCACTATGCATTTTCTAGGAACTTTTTGGTAACTTGTTGCCAAAGGGGGAGAAAAATGTATAGATCATAGGCTTCGAGAGAGAGAGAGTTGTTTTTTCTCTCTTGCTTTATTTGGTAGTTTTTCAAACATTGTTTGCTTTTGGTCGAGATACTTTGATATGCTTGTGAGACATTGATGATCATGTGTTTGATCGTGAGCTACACTTATGCGTGCTTGATATATTTTATCTATCTTATGTGGTCATTCACTTTTCCTTGGTGATGAGTGCATGTATTTCATTATTATCATTTTGAGCGCTCCACCAAGATGTATGTGACATGGAAGAGTAACCCATAATTCTAACTCTTTGTGCATTTGCAGTCCAAAGAAAATTTTAAATATGCACAAATTTAGGGGGAGCTCTTACTTATCACATACTTCTCAAAGCGACGATATAATTCATTCTTATTATCATTTGTCGAAGCTTTGATCTATATGTTGTCATCAATTACCAAAAAGGGGGAGATTGAAAGTGCAACTATCCCTAGGTGGTTTTGGTAATTCATAACAACATATAGCTCACTGAGCTAATGCTATTCCAAGACAATTATTTCAGGAAAGCTCAATGATTGGCATGGCATGGATGGTGAAAGTGGAACCCTCAAAATGCTAAGGACAAAGGATTGGCTCAAGCTCAAAAGCTCAAGACTCTTCATTTTACATTTTAGTGATCCAAGATCACATTGAGTCCATAGGAAAAGCCAATACTATCAAGGAGGGATGAGGTGCTTAATGAGCCTGTTGCTTCATGTGCTTAATGATATGCTCCAAAATCCTCAGCTACATTCCCATATCCACAAATGACCTAAACTCCAAGCCAAACTCGGTCCTACCTATTCTTTTTATCCGGTGCCACCGAGTTTCACTTGTCATAAGCCACTGCCAAACCCTAGCAAATCGGTTCTACAGATAGGGATCTCGGTCTCACCGAGATGGGATTGCAATTTCTCTGTTTCCTTTTCGTAACTTTTTGGTCTCACTGAAAGAGCGGATCGGTCCCACCGAGATTGCAATGTAAACTCTCTGTTTCCCTTTCGTAACTTTTCGGTCTCATCGGAAGAGCAAATCGGTCCCACCGAGTTTACCTGACCAACTCTCTGGTTAGCTAATTACCAAATCGGTCTCACCGAGTTTGTGTAATCGGTCTCACCGAGATTACGTTATGCCCTAACCCTAACCATATCGGTCCTACCGAGTTGCATGTTAGTCCCACCGAAAATCTCTAACAGTCACTAGGTTTACTATTTCGGTCCGACCGAGTTTGTTGATTCGGTCCCACCGAGATTGGTAAATTGTGTGTAACGGTTGGATTTTGTGTGGAGGCTATATATACCCCTCCACCTCCTCTTCATTTGTGGAGAGAGCCATCAGAACACACCTACACTTCCAACTCATATGTTCTGAGAGAGAACCACCTACCCTTGTGTTGAGGCCAAGATATTCCATTCCTACCATATGAATCTTGATCTCTAGCCTTCCCCAAATTGCTTTCCACTCAAATCTTCTTTCCACCAAATCCAAATCCTGTGTGAGAGAGTTGAGTGTTGGGGAGACTACCATTTGAAGCACAAGAGCAAGGAGTTCATCATCAACACACCATTTGTTACTTCTTGGAGAGTGGTGTCTCCTAGATTGGCTAGGTGTCAATTGGGAGCCTCTGACAAGATTGTGGAGTTGAACCAAGGAGTTTGTAAGGGCAAGGAGATCGCGTACTTCGTGAAGATCTACCGCTAGTGAGGCAAGTCCTTCATGGGCGATGGCCATGGTGGGATAGACAAGGTTGCTTCTTCGTGGACCCTTCGTGGGTGGAGCCCTCCGTGGACTCGCGCAACCGTTACCCTTCGTGGGTTGAAGTCTCCATCAACGTGGATGTAGGATAGAACCACCTATCCGAACCACGGGAAAAACATCCGTGTCTCCAATTGCGTTTCAATTCTCCAAACCCTTCCCTTTACATTCTTGCAAGTTGCATGCTTTACTTTCCGCTGCCTATATACTCTTGGCATGCTTGCTTGAATTGTGTGATGATTGCTTGACTTGTCCTAAAGTTGCTAAAATCTGCCAAGAACTAAAATTGGGAAAAGGTTAAGTTTTTATTTGGTCAAGTAGTCTAATCACCCCCCCTCTAGACATACTTCCGATCCTACACTTTGCATTCTCAAGACGTCCGATTTTGTTGAATTCTTTGGGGCACAATCCGTTGAAGAGGATATCACAAGCTTGAGCATTGTATTGCAGCATCTTCAACTCTTATACGGTAGCTTCACGGTTCGGTTCTCTCCAATCAAAGAATTCACCTTGCAAGCCAATGCATACAATAGCCCATACGGCAGGGTTATGTCCAAGAATATGCATTTTCATCTTATGCTTCCAACTAGAAAAATTAGTACCATTAAAGTAAGGTCCTCTACGATGGTAATTTCCCTCGCTAGATGCCATACTCTCCTAGGTTGTGAAACCAAGGCTATGACTACCAAAATCTATGGAAATCAAAGCAAATGGAGACCAAAGCTCTGATACCACTTGTAGGATCGAAAGTATGTCTAGAGGGGGGGTGATTAGACTAGTTGACCAAATAAAACTTATCCTTTCCCAATTTTAGTTCTTGGCAGATTTTAGCTACTTTGGACAAGTCAAGCAATCTTAACACAATTCAAGCAAGCATGCAAAGAGTATATGAGCAGCGGAAAGTAAGGCATGCAACTTGCAAGAATGTAAAGGGAAGGGTTTGGAGGATTTAAATGCAATAGGAGACACGGATGTTTTGTCGTGGTTCCGATAGGTGGTGCTATCGTACATCCACGTTGATGGACCCATGAAGGGTAAAGGCTGCGCGAGTACACGGAGGGCTCCACCCACGAAGGGTCCACGAAGAAGCAACCTTGTCTATCCCACCATGGCCGTCGCCCACGAAGGACTTCCTCACTAGCAGTAGATCTTCATGAAGTAGGCGTTCTCCTTGCCCTTACAAACTCCTTGGTTCAACTCCACAATCTTGTCGGAGGCTCCCAAGTGACACATAGCCATTCTAGGAGATGCCACTCTCCAAGAAGTAACAAATGGTGTGTTGATGATGAACTCCTTGCTCTTGTGCTTCAAGTGATAGTCTCCCCAACACTCAACTCTCTCTCACAGGATATGGATTTGGTGGAAAGAAGATTTGAGTGGAAAGCAACTTGGGGAAGGCTAGAGATCAAGATTCTTATGGTAGGAATGGAATATCTTGGCCTCAACACAAGTGGAGGTGGTTCTCTCTCAGAAAAGGTAAGTTGGAAGTGTAGGTTCGTTCTGATGGCTCTCTCCATGAATGAAGAGGAGGTGGAGGGGTATATATAGCCTCCACACAAAATCTAACCGTTACACACAACTTGCCAATCTCGGTGGGACCGAATTGATAAATTCAGTTGGACCGATTCAGCAAATCTAGTGACCGTTAGGATTTTCTGTGGGACCGACATGCAACTCGGTAGGACTAATATGGTTAGGGTTAGGGCATAACGTAATCTCGGTGAGACCGATTACACAAATTCAGTGAGACCAATTTTGGTAATAAGCTAACCAGAGAGTTGGTTAGGTAAACTCGGTGGGACCGATTCGCTCATTTCGTTGAGACCGGAATGTTACGAAAGGGAAACAAAGAGTTTACATTGCAATCTCGGTGGGACCGATCGCTCATCTCGGTGGGACCGAAATGGTACCAAGGGAAACAGAGAGATTTCAATCCCATCTCGGTGAGACCAAGATCCCTACCGGTGAGACCGATTTGCCTAGGGTTTGTGGCAGTGGCTATGACATCTAAACTCGGTGGCGCCGGATAGGAAGAATCAGTGGGGCCGAGTTTGACTTTTGGTGTAGGTCATATGTGGATGTGAGAAAGTAGTTGAGGGCTTTGGAGCATATCACTAAGCATTTTGAGCAAGAGCCTCATTAAACAACACCTCATCCCTCCTTGATAGTATTGGCTTTTCCTATAGACTCAATGTGATCTTGGATCACTAAAATAGAAAATGTAGAGTCTTGAGCTTTGAGCTTGAGCCAATCCTTTTGTCCTTAGCATTTTGAGGGGTCCACTTTTCTCATCCATGCCATGCCAATCATTGAGCTTTCCTAAAATATTAATCTTGAAATAGCATTAGCCCAATGAGCTATATGTTGTTAGGAATTACCAAAACCACCTAGGGATAGTTGCACTTTCACTATGTAGTGGGTGGCGGGTGGGAAGCCGAATTCCCCTTTACCAGCCTCCAGTTCGAACCGGATACAGTTCAGCTATGAGTCCCCCTCTAAGGACATATTTTTAATGAGTTCAGCACGTCGCCTAAAGGCGAGTGCCGGAAGATGTCCGCGATGCTGAATTTGGCGATCGACGACTGATCCTGCTCTACATATGCGGACGCACATAGTTCGGAACTTATAGCCGGAAACAAGTCCGAGGTTCCGATGACACGGACATCACCCAAGGTTAGGTCTGTGTGCGGCTCCAATGCCGTGGAATCTGCGACTTCCGTGGCGGAGTTAAGCTTCCTGTCCTTGGATGGCGCGATCTGCTCCGGATCTAAGGCCAGAGCAGTTACAGGAGCAATTTCCTCGGTATGGCCTGATGAGAGATTTAAGTCATGTTCATTGTGGTGACGGGGAGCTACTACCGTGTTCTCGAATCCGTCGAAGATCAAGTCTCCGCGGATATCCCTGACATAGTTCAAGCTCCCAAATCTGACCTGACAGCCAGGGGCGTAGCTATCGATCTGCTCCAGATGGCCAAGCGAGTTGGCCCGCAGTGCGAAGCCGACGAACACGAAGATCTGTCCGGGGAGGAAGACCTCTCCTTGGACAGTATTGTTGTGGACGATTGAAGGAGCCATCAAACCTTTTGAGGACGACACAGTGGAACTCTCAATGGAAGTACCAATGTTGGTGTCAAAACTGGCGGATCACGGGTAGGGGGTCCCGAACCGTGCGTCTAAGGTCGATGGTAACAGGAGACAGGGGACACAATGTTTACCTAGGTTCGGGCCCTCTCTATGGAGGTAAGACCCTACTTCCTGCTTGATTGATCTTGATGAATATGAGTATTACAAGAGTTGATCTACCACGAGATCGTAATGGCTAAAACCCTAAAAGTCTAGCATGTATGACTATATCTCTTTCTGGACTAAGCCCTCCGGTTTATATAGACACCGGAGTGGACTAGGGCTGTACAAAGTCGGTTACAGAGAAAGGAATCTTCATATTTGGCCGCTAAGCTTGCCTTCCACGCCAAGGAGAGTCCCATCCGGACACGGGAGAGAGTCTTCGGTTTTGTATCTTCACAACCAATTAGTCCGGCCATGTCCAATAGGCCGGACGCCCGAGGATCCCTTAGTCCAGGACTCCCTCACTCAACCCAGCTATTGCTGCTTCGCCTGGCTTCGACGCGCGTCCGAGCTGACGAGGCGTGTAGTGCCACGCTGGCTGGCTGGCTGCTGAGTTGATGAGGTGGCAGAGTCTTCACGAAGATCTGCATGCCACCATGCATGTGCTTGCTGGGTTGGCCTAGAGGCCGCACGTCGCCACGCAGGTGCTCGCCTAGTTGGTGGGCTGGGAGCTGCATGGGAACGACGGTGGAGTCTTGGCAGATGTGGGCCTGGCTATGGCCCCGCGGATGTCTTCGACAAGGGTCTTGCCGGGGCCCTGGCAAGGGTCTTGCCGTGGCGTCATGGGCGTTCCCGGCAAGGGTCTTGCCGGGGGGGAGGGGGTCTCGTGGGTATCCTCAACAAGGATCTCGCTGAGGATCTCCTTCTTCTGATTCTCATCTAATCTTGCACGGTCCTGGTCTTCACAAAAATCTGCATGCCACCACGGAGGCGCCTCTCGAGCTTTGGTTCCAATGTGGTTGAGGGCGTCGGAACCCTCAGGCTCAAGGGTGGCAGCCCTGCTGGGGTTGGGAAAGTTTCCCCGGCAAGGTTCTTGCCGGGGCTATGGAGGCCGCCCCAGCAAGGGCCTTGCCGGGGGAGTCCACCTCGCCCTTCTGCTCTTTGTATTTCTGGGTTGGCGTTGGTCTGATCGTCTTGTGCCTTCATATCCTTTGCCACGCCAAGCGTGGCCAGGGGTGTGGGGCTGCGACTGCCCACGCACAAGTAAAGTGGTGCAAAAAGGGACCCCTACTTTTGTACACCGACAGGAGCCCCCGGGCCTGGGCCATACATAAGAGCGGGGCGTTATGGGGCCAGGCCCAGAACGGTGCGCGGGCGCGTGTGCGGCGGAGTTTTTACCGCAGTAACTCCCTCGCTCATTGTGCTTCCCCACGACTCGCGTTGAATGCATGACGTGAGGGTCACGCGTGATGTGGGGGTCATGCGTGGGGCGGTTGTTGCCCTCATGCGTCACTTCGTAGTAAATGGTAAAGAGGCGGCCCGCACCTTCCCCATAAAAAGGAAAAAACGCAGGCGCGCTGCTCATTTACCCTCTGCGCCTCTTCCAATCTTGGAACCACCATTCCTCTCTTCTTCCTCAGGCGAAAGATTTGAAGTTCTTGCCTCTGCTTGCTGCCGCTGCGCCCCCATTGCTCTTGATTCTTCGCCCCCTCCCAGCTGCCATGGCGCCCGAAACCAGCAAGGGCAAGGGAGCGGCCAAGGATGCCGGGGAGAAGGAGGCGCCGGAGAGTGAGTCGGCGGTGTGGCGGATGCAGCTCGCCTACTTCCCATCGACGGTCGATGCGGTCCACCTAAAGAACCTCTTCTTGCCCATGTAGGGGAGGAAGACGACGGGGCACCCTGCCACGCGCGTCGTCCCCGTCGATTTTGCCAAGGACGGCCCAAATCGGTACCCCTTCTTCGTCGATTTCTTCTCTTGCGGGCTCTACCTCCTTCCTCTGACTTCTTCAATGACATCATGCACACCTATTACTTCCATCTTTTGGATCTCACGCCGAATGTCGTGGCGTGCATGGCTCTATTTGCCCCACCTCTGCGAGGGCTTTGCCAGGGTGCTCCCTAGCACGGCGCTCTTCTGCCACTACTTCTACCCTCGCCTCCAACCAGGGGGCGCCATCTCTGGGAGCATCGCCTGGATCCCGAGGACCGAGGAGAAAGGCACATACCCGTAGGGTGCCCAGAAGGAGAGGTGGGAGGAGTGGCGGGGCCGGTGGTGCTGGATCGAGGAGAAGGACCCGCCGGAGTTCTGCCGGGTCCGTCAGAGCCCGCTGACCCGCCGCCAGGACTGGAGCGACCTCGACGTCAATGACAAGAAGCTCTCGATCGCCACCACCAAGATTCATCGCCTTACCACGGCCGGGCTCACTCTCGAGATAATTGGGGCGGACTTCATCCGTCGCCAAATCGCCCCGCTACATAACAAGGGGAGGCCGGCCTGTGACTTCAGGAATGCGGTCGACTTTATGAGGCTCCGCCCTGGCCTGAAGCATCATTTCACGGTGATGGGGCATGTCCATTTCTATCAAAGGTTCTTCCAGCTCGATGTGGACAGCGACGACAGGGCGGAGAGGACCGGCAGAGCTGCGAAGGCCGGCAAGGCCATCAAGGGGCCCCTGTTTGGGTTGCCGGTGGGAGTGGTCCCACTGAGCAACAACTCTCGCCAGTCCGCCATCATCACCATGATGCCGGACTTCAACGCGCATGGCCTTGACCCGTCCTGGGCCGAGCCGCCAGCGGAGAAGGTGGAGGAGTTCTTCAACACTTTGTTGGAGGCTTATGTCCCCGAACGAGCCGCTGCTCATCTAGGACATCACTAAGGCAGCGCTGGACTACATCGCTGCCAGGGCGGCGGAGTCGACACTTGGCAGGGAGGCCGACAGCGCTGGCGGCGTGGAGGACAAGGCCGACACAGCCGCGGAGGAGAGGGAGCTCGCCCAGTGGGCAGAGTCTGCCGGGGAGGCCAGCAGCGCCAACACCGAGGTCCCTCTTGTTGAAGACGCGGGCGACGAGTCATCCAAAGAGGACGTCGAGGTGAACGACCCCCCGGTCGTGGGAACGCAGCGGGTCTTGCGGCGGGCCAGCTCTGGTGAGCCGGTCCGACCCGGCAAGATCACGCAGCGGCAGCCACCCCAGGAGCAGCTCGTGCGCGAGACGAGGGTGATGAAATTCGCGGCAGCGACAAAGGCAGCGAAAGCCGCAGTGGCGAAAAGGAAGGCGACTGCTCCCTCCTTGTCCAAGCGGTACCGGACCCCTTCTCCTTCCCCTTTGGGCAGCACCTTGGAGGCCGAGTTTGACCTCGGATCCTTCAGCACGACGAGCAAGAGGAAGCTAGCGGAGGAGGAGGTGGAGGACGAGTAAGTATTTTGCCCCCCACATCATCTCTTGACTTTACCCCAGTGTTATCCTTTTTTGATTTGGTATTATCTTCACAGGGACGTGGAGACGCTGGCCCAGAGGGTGGCGAAGAGGGCCAAGTCCTCGACGGGCGACAAGCCCACGGCGGGCACTTCGCATACGCCGTTGCTGGTGGATAGCAGCCCGGACAGCAACCCCCGGCGTAGCCCCCGCTTCAGTCCCCAGCGTAAGCTCATCACTTACTCCTCCATTGATGAACTTTGGAGTGTGAATCCTTGACGTTGATCTTGCCGGGTTTGCAGGAGAAGAACGGTAGCAGGAGGAGCCACCGAGGGCCACCCCCAACACGCCGCCCCTCTCGACCACGCCGCCCCGAGGGGCGTCCCCGGCAAAGGCATCCACCACCGAGCCCACGCATATGGAATAGGAGGAGGAGAACTTGGGTGCCGGGGTTCTGCCTGAAATGCACTCGATGCGGCTATATCTCCCACGTGTCGAAGCACGACTTAGAGGCATAACCGCATTGAAAGCAATGTCGCAAGTGAGGTAATCTTCACACAACCCATGTAATACATAAGGGAAAGAGATACATAGTTGGCTTACAATCGCCACTTCACGCAATACATGAGTAGAGCATTACATCAAACAGATACAATCAAGGTCCGGCTACGGAACCAAAATAAAAGAAGACTACCCCAAATGCTACATAGATCCCCGATCGTCCCAACTGGGCTCCACTACTAATCAACTGAAATGAAACAACACAATGAACAAGATCTTCATCGAGCTCCTCCTTGAGCTCGGGTGCGTCACCTGCACGGTTTCATCGGCACCTGCAAACTGGTTTTGGAAGTATCTGTGAGTACGGGGACTCAGCAATCTCACACCCGCGAGATCAAGTCTATTTAAGCTTAAAGGTAGGACATGGTAGTGAGGTGGAGCTGCAGCAAGCGACTAGCATGTCTAGTGGCTACCATACGCAAAAGAGAGCGAGAAGAGGAGGCAAAAGCACGGTCGAACAACTATGATCAAGAAGTGATCCTAGAACAACCTACGTCAAGCATAACTCCAACACCGTGTTCACCTCCCGGACTCCGCCGAGAAGAGACCATCACGGTTACACATGCGGTTGATGTATTTTAATTAAGATCAACTTCGGGTTTTCTACAACCGGACATTAACAAATTCCCATCTACCACATAACCGCGGGCACGGCTTTCGAAAGTTCAAACCCTGCAGGGGTGTCCCAACTTAGCCCATTATAAGCTCTCGCGATCAACGAAGGATATTCCTTCTCCCCGGGAAGACCCGATCAGTCTCGGAATCCCGGCTACAAGACATTTTGACAGTAATGAAACAAGACCATCAAGACCGCCCGATGCGCCGACAATCCCGATAGGAGCTGCATATATCTGCATTCCGTTGCCTCCCCATGAACACGACGACAACGCTGTTTCTCCGTTCCGACCAAGCCATGTACACGAGCCCTGGCCGTACGTATGCGCGAGTAGGCGTTCGAGACCCCGCCCGTATGTACACATACATGGCCATATTTTCTTTCTTGCACCCTAGCCGCCTCTACTACGACACGTGCGCGCCTCTACATCCACCAGTATATATGTACGTACACGTTCGCGACCAGAATGACAACCCTATGTACGCTTCGACTAGGTGGGTCCCGACTGTCAGGCACTTCCTTGCGTGTGAAGATGTAGCTGGTGGGTCCCATCAGTCAGGGGGGCGAAATACGGTGGCCCGTCCGGTGGGTCCCCGCTGTTAGGTGGAGGAATAATTATTTTGCACGTAATAAGGAGGCACTTCCTTGCTGCGGCCATGGACCCAGCTGTCAGCCTCTCCACGTACAGTCCACGTCCGATGGAAGCCGTTCCTTAACCACATTGACCACGCCGCGCCGAGAGCACCAGGGCGGTGGACGAAGGCGAGGCCTAGGAAGGGGACGACGCGGAGCCGGGGAAGACGCGACAATGGATGCCCACGCATAGAGGAGTATGAGGGCACTGGTTCCCTGCGGTGTGAGGTTGTCGTCGCCGTAGAGTAACAGGGGGTGTGGGTGAGTAGAGGGATGGCCTGGCCAGCAGTGGGAGTAGTAGGGGGCGGTGAGGCCTCCGCCGCATCGCAGCCGACCACGGGAGGCAGGAGCACGAGGCACGACCGGCGCTGGTTTGGGCGGCTGGAGCAAGAAGACCAGAGGTTGAAGAAGCACTACGGCCGTTAGATGGACATCTACGGTCACTGGAGCTAGAATCGTGCATATTGACTAAGTTGACAAAGCCCTCCGTCCCTGTCAACTTAGTAGGCCCACAAGTCAGCCTGCCACTATACTGGGTCCTAGCTAACAGGGGGAGTATTCAATTTTTTGTGCATAATAAGGAGGCACTTCCTTGCGTTCGAAGATATAGCTGGTGGGTCCGAGCTATCAGCGGCGGTAACGTTTTTTCGCGAAATACAGAGGCCCTTTCGGTGGGTCCCTGATGTCAGGTGCAGGAATCATTATTTTGCTCGTAATAAGGAGGCATTTCCTTGCGTGCGGCCGTGGACCCAGCTGTCGGCCTCTCCACGTACAGTCCACTTCAGATGCATGTCGGTCGTTGACCATGTTTACCAGGCCGCGTCGAGAGCACTGGGGCGGTGGACGACGGCGAGGCCTAGGAAGGGAACGATACGGAGGCAGGGAAGACTCGGTAGTTGTTTCCCACATGGAGGGGAGTACGACTGTATGAGGGTTTACTGGTTCGTCTGCCGTCTCCGGAGAATAACAACAGGTGTGGGTGAGTAGAGGGATGGCTAGGCCAACGATGGGCGTACGGTGGGGCGGTGAGGCCTGCGCGGCAGCACAGCGGCCGCGGGGAGGAGGGAGTAGGCCGTCCCGCTGGTGCTTGTTTGAGCGGCTGGAGCAGGAAGAGCGGAGATTGAAGAAGCACGACGGCCGTTGGATGGACATCCAATAGTCACTTCTTGTGCATCAACCTTTTTTTAGGAAAGCCTCAAATCTGTGGAAAACAACATACATCCCATCTGCCATTATTTCTAATAATTTTCAGCCCATTTGCTAATTCTTAAGGTTTTTTTGGAGCCCATATTCTTTTTGTTAGCATTACAGCCCAAATTGTGGCCACGGTTAAAAAATTATACAAAATTTTGCATATTCCGGTGCGGTCCGAACTATTTTTAATCCCGAAATTTCGACTCACAATGAAACTGATTTTAAAAATAAATGTATATCAACATAAAATCCAACAAATTCTCCACGCATAAAAATTAATGTAATTTAAAATCTTGAAATGAAAAAAAAAAGATATTTGAAACTAATTGCCGGTTGATGTGTTTTAAAAATGTACAACCCATTTCTCATTACTGATGGGCCATTTTCTCGGCCAGCCGAATGAAAGCTCTCCTCGTCTTGAAAGATTTGCAGCCCAATAGGCATGACAAAGCGACTTACTTGGCAAATCACAAAAAAATTGGGCTGTGGCCGTGGACCTAGCTGTCAGCCTCTCCACGTATAGTACTCTTCTGATGGAAGTCGTTCCTTGACCACGTTGACCACGCCGCACAGAGAGCACCACGACGGTGGACGACGGCGAGGCCTAGGAAGGGGACGACGCGGAGCCGGGGAAGACGCGGCAATGGAAGCCCGCGCGGAGATGAGTACGAGGGTTCACTGGTTCGGCTGCGGTGTGAGGCTGCCGTCGCCACAGGGCCTGGCCAGCGGTGGGAATAGTAGGGGCAGTGAGGCCTCCGCGGCAGCACAATCGACGATGGGAGGCAGGAGCATGCGGCATGACTGAAGCTGCTTTGGGCGGCTGGAGCAAGAAGACCAGAGGTTGAAGAAGCACTATGGCCGTTGGATGGACATCGTACGGTCACTGGAGCTAGAATCATTCATATTGACTAAGTTGACAAAGCCCTTCGTCCCCATCAACTTTGTTGGCCCACAAGTCATCCTCCCACTGTGGTGGGTCCCAGCTAGCAGGGGGTATTCATTTTTTTGTGCGTAATAAGTAGGCACTTCCTTGCATGCGAAGATATAACTGGTGGGTCCGACATGTCAGCGGGGGGAACGCTTTTTTCATGAAATACAGAGGCCCTTCCGGTGGGTCCCAGCTGTCAGGTGGAGGAATCATTATTTTGCGCGTACAGTCCACGGCCGATGGATGTCGTTCATTAACCAAGTTGACCAGGCCGCGTCGAGAGCACCTTGGCGGTGGACGACGGCGAGGCATAGGAAGGGAACGACATGGAGCCGGGGAAGACTCGGCAATGGTTGCCCACATGGTGGGGAGTACGAGGGTTTACTGGTTCGGCTGCCGTCGCCGGAAAATAACAGGAGGTGTGGGTGAGTAGAGGAATGGCCTGGCTAGCAATGAAGTAGGGTGGGGCGGTGCAGCCTGTGCGGCAGCACAGCCGTCCACGGGAGGCGGGAGCAGGCAGTCCCACCGGAGTTGGTTTGGGCGGCTGGAGCAAGAAGATCAAATATTGAAGAAGCAGCACGGCCGTTGGATTAACATCCAATGGTCACTGCTACTAGAATCATTTGTGGACTAAGTTGACAAAGCCAAAGTACACGTCAACCTAGTAGACCCACAAGTCAGCCTCCAAATTTGTCTCAAACAACATACAGCCCGAAATTTCTAGCCAGATTCAAATTAATTTTAAATCTAAATATACCTTAATTTAAATTCAATGAAATTTTACCCGCACAAAAACAATGAAATTTAAAATATCAAAATCCAAAAGAAAACAGTATTTTGGAACTAATTGTCTGTTTGCTGTATTTTTTCATTTTACAGCCCATTTCTTATTACTTATAGACCATTTTCTGGGCAAAATGCATCCCTCCTCGTCTTGAAAGATTTCTGGCCCAGCAGGGCGTAGAAAAGCAAGTAGGCCTACGTTGGTTATTCTGCAAAAAACAAAATAGCTGGCTAGCAATTTTCAGAAAGGAAAAAAACAAACTGGGCTGGTCATGTGCTAAACATATGAAATAAGAGCATGGGCTAGATGGGCCACGGGTCCCGCACAACCCAGTTGATACCCTTCTCCGTCCCGAAAAAACAAAATTACTTCGCGCGCTGCTGGGTCCCTACTGTCATCCTCACCATGTACAGTCATCTCCTTATTCCTCTCGGTTGTTGACCATGTTGACAACACCGGAGGGCGGCGCCGCGGCGAGTGAACTAAGGCGGAGGACGATGGTGAGGCCTCGGACGGGAACGAACAGGAGCCGGGGCAGATCACAGCCAACCGTGGGAGGCGGGAGCAGGCGGTCCCGCCGGCACTTGTTTGGATTTGGCGACTCGAGGAAGAAGAGACTGAAGAAACGCGACAGCCGTTGAATGTCAATCCAATGGTCAAGGTTGGAACAATTGTTTTTTGACTAAGCGGACACCAAGTAGCATACTTTTTTATATATAGGAAGAAAACTGCGAGGAAAATGCGTTCGTCTACCGTCCTCCTCACAGGGAACGTTCGCCACATAAGTGACTAGCACCCTTTGTTTTCAACCGAGAGGTCTTGGGTTCGAGTCCCAGGAACTCTCAATTTTGTCCTCCTTCTGATGAGGACATGACTACCTTGGATACGACCAAAAATATTGCATACATGCATATTTGTCAGGTGATTTCTAGTGCAAACTATTCAATAATCTATTTTTGTTATCCAGAACAAAAATACTTCACACACTTTTGTGTTTTGTCTAATTGCAGGTGTATGGGACATTTGTACAACACACATATGAAGATAAGGGAGAAAGAGATGTTTACTTGCTGTTCAAAAAGTTCTTTCACGTCACTTTTGGTCCAAGAGAAGATAGAGTCCAAGTCTCTCACGTTCTGGATTCAGATTCGGACTGCACAGACATACCTGACTCAAAACGGCAATAACTTTTTCATACGGACTCCGAATTGGGTGATTCTTTATTTTTTGGAGACTAGATTTCGTCCTCTTTCCACTCCAATTGGAATCACCTTTAAATTCGTCCGGAGCATTGAGATATGGACGAAACAATCTGACGCTGCAGCAGAATCCGAATCAAACAACAAGTCCAAAGGTGTTGCACCACCTCCACTTGGGCCCATTGGCCTTGTACGACCTAGGGATAGTTCTAGGCTGCCTTGGGACGTCTTCCCACCTCCTTGGCCGCCACCCCTTGCTCCTATATAAGTAGATCCATCTAGTAGCTTTTTCCTTGGGATTTGTTTAGTTAAAAGTTAGCCATTGCAACTTCGTGTACTTCGTTTGTGTCCAGCGACCAGACCAAGACCGCTTCCGGATCCCCACCTTTATCAATACTTCATATATACTCGCAATATTCAGATTGCTTTTATCATATTCTTGCTTGTTCTTCGATTGCATGCAGGAATAGACCTTCGTGGTCAGGCTGATCGTGCTTTCGGCATTGTCGGTAACCTCACGGAGATTGGTTTAGCGATTGCTAAGGCGCAACGTCGTGCATGTTTGTAGTCGGATCGTCAAAGTTGTCTCCACAAATCGATAGTTATCATCTCATCGAAAGATCGGGACACCCCGCCTCTATCAAGTGGTATCAGTTTTCAGGTTGCTCGGTGAGAATTTCCAGTTTTCCCTAGATTAGATCTATTTTTCTTACCTATTGTCCAAGAAAAAGCCACAAAAAAAAGTTAGATCTATTCATCCTTTTGTCCAAGCCAGTCTGAGCCTTTGCAATTTTCTTTTCATTGTTTGCATTATTGAATTATCGGTTGCATCGTCGTGTCGAGTTGCTGGTCTTAGTGTCTAGTCCTTTAGAGTTTCGAGTTCTGTTCACAGTTTGTCACGCCACCGCCGCACCATCTTCATTGTCATTGCCATATACCACCACCGCGTCATTATTGCATCCGTTGTCCACCACCGCCATCCATCAATTTCCACCACGTACTCCCCATCATTCATTGTCATAATCATACTTCAGGCCGTTCGCGTCATCACTAGATCCAATCTGCATCTTATCTAGCTTGTTTGTGAAAAAAAAAGAGAAAGAAAAAAAAAGTGAGAGAAAAAAAGAAAAAAAGAGAAAAAAAGAGACAAAAAAGTGAAAAAATTCCGTGAAAAAAGAAAAAAAAAGATATTCAGAGTGTGCTCCGCCTTTGTTACGCGTCGCGCCGTGATTTTTTTTAGTGTTCTAGGCTCGCGTCTCTAGCACGGTCTAGCCTAGGACCAGCACAGTACCGTCGGTGAGTGTTTATTCAACATTGCATCTCTGAATTGATTATTGCTGATATTTTGCTACCATATATTGGCCTTCCAAGCTCCACATATTTCTACACCGTGTATACATACGCTCACCTGGCAATCGCTTTACTCAATCTTCGGAGTTATTTGACACAGCTGGTTGCCGGTCACCACCTGCTGCATGGTAAGAACTTGTAAGACTTTGATATTTGCTATACTGTGAGCGTTTTACCACCACATCCTAGTAGTTCATAGGAACATTATTCTCGGATTTTGTTTCTTGTTTTTCTACTAATCATGACAGGTTCCGGAGACAGAAGTTCTTGGACGACGGACACAACATCACCATCACGAGAGTTGGGACAACACACACAAGCACATGGTCAGGTTATCTCTTTATCGTCATTTGAGGGTAGATTTAATCCTGCTATTTATCTAGCTTGGGAGCTTGAAGTTGAACAAGTTTTTAGTCACCATGACTTTTCTGAACTTGAGCGAGTACGAGCTGCCACTAGAGCATTTACTGGTTTTGCTTCTGTTTGGTGGAATGTGCATTGTAAGAAAAAGATTGATAACCAACCCACAACTTGGAAAGATTTGAAAGATGTAATGAGACAACATTTTTTCCCTCCTTACTATCGTCGTGAATTGCTTCGCAAATTTGAACAAGTTAAACAAGGCAACAACACAGTTCATGCTTACTACCAAGAGTTCAAATCTTATATGCATCATTGTGACATAGAAGAATCTAAGGATGATACAATGAATAGATTTTTTGGTGGTTTGAACCATGATATTCAGGCAAGATTTCAGTATATTCCCCGTTGCATTACTGGTATGTATGTTCGTGCTTGTACCTTTGAGAGACAGATGCAGGAGGATGCATTGGGTGACTACAACGACTACTATTCCAGTTCGTGCTCACCGCCGCCGGTTGGTTCCTCCACAGTTGCACCTACTAGAGCAGCCCCACCTCGGATTGTGAGCGCGACATCATCTCAAGAGTATGGTGCATTGTCAACGTCCGTACCTACATCAGCTACGTCTTTGCGACAAGGTAACAGTAAAGATATTGATGATATAACTTCACATGAGAATGATGCATCCCTAGTTAACTTAAATGCATCATGTGTTCAGTTACCTGGTGATTTGAGCACAACACCTATTTTAGAGAATCTTGATACTGTCATGAATGCGTCATGTGATCAAACAACTGAAATACCAACAATTTTGAGTGCACCCATTGAGTTAACTGTTGATGCAAAAGAATCAATGTTTAATCATTTTGATATGACCTCTAATCTTGGTGATGATTCTGTGACCAAAGACTTATTGCATGTTTGCCTATTTAAGCATGTTGTAGCATGTAAATTAGATGCAAGTAAGGTTTATTCACCAATGTTGGGATGGTTTAATGATGAACATTGTCAATCTTTTGATATGAATAAGAGCATCACTTATATGTGCAAATTGAGTTGCAATATTTTCATGTCTTCTACTTCTAGTGATAATATTTTGGCTTCAGATTTTATGAACTATGCAAGTTACTCATCTATACATGTGTCATATGTGCAAAAACCAAGGGAAGTAAAAATGGATGACATATACATATACAACATGTACACCTTGTCTCTTTTGTTAGCCACATTTCAGATTAAGCAACGCCGAGGACGGCTTTGTTTTCAAAAAGGGGAGGATGATGAGGACATGACTACCTTGGATACGACCAAAAATATTGCATACATGCATATTTGTCAGGTGATTTCTAGTGCAAACTATTCAATAATCTATTTTTGTTATCCAGAACAAAAATACTTCACACACTTTTGTGTTTTGTCTAATTGCAGGTGTATGGGACATTTGTACAACACACATATGAAGATAAGGGAGAAAGAGATGTTTACTTGCTGTTCAAAAAGTTCTTTCACGTCACTTTTGGTCCAAGAGAAGATAGAGTCCAAGTCTCTCACGTTCTGGATTCAGATTCGGACTGCACAGACATACCTGACTCAAAACGGCAATAACTTTTTCATACGGACTCCGAATTGGGTGATTCTTTATTTTTTGGAGACTAGATTTCGTCCTCTTTCCACTCCAATTGGAATCACCTTTAAATTCGTCCGGAGCATTGAGATATGGACGAAACAATCTGACGCTGCAGCAGAATCCGAATCAAACAACAAGTCCAAAGGTGTTGCACCACCTCCACTTGGGCCCATTGGCCTTGTACGACCTAGGGATAGTTCTAGGCTGCCTTGGGACGTCTTCCCACCTCCTTGGCCGCCACCCCTTGCTCCTATATAAGTAGATCCATCTAGTAGCTTTTTCCTTGGGATTTGTTTAGTTAAAAGTTAGCCATTGCAACTTCGTGTACTTCGTTTGTGTCCAGCGACCAGACCAAGACCGCTTCCGGATCCCCACCTTTATCAATACTTCATATATACTCGCAATATTCAGATTGCTTTTATCATATTCTTGCTTGTTCTTCGATTGCATGCAGGAATAGACCTTCGTGGTCAGGCTGATCGTGCTTTCGGCATTGTCGGTAACCTCACGGAGATTGGTTTAGCGATTGCTAAGGCGCAACGTCGTGCATGTTTGTAGTCGGATCGTCAAAGTTGTCTCCACAAATCGATAGTTATCATCTCATCGAAAGATCGGGACACCCCGCCTCTATCACCTTCCTTTCTCGCAAAAAAAAAGGGAAAGAAAATCAAAGACTTGGGAAGGCGTACAGAACAAGCTAGTGTACCAGTAAAGAGACGTTGCCGAGTTTTAGAAAAAAGAAAGACATGCTCCTGTAGCTGGTTCGAATCCAAACCTAGACTATGACTATATATGGTGCTATGCTACTCTGCAAGTAATGAAACTGACATATCCAACGTTCGCTTCTCCTCTTCTCTACTTACTCTGCCTAGCATCAGAAGCTCTGGCCGCAGCAACCATGTCCGCTGGCTACTCGTCCACCTGCTCTTCAACAGGACAGATATGCGCCAAGTCGCAACCCGTACCATCGCCTGTGGGTCTCATCACACCCTCGCCGGCACGCGCACCGCAGCCGATTGCTCATCGCAACCCGCTGCCGTTGGTGTGGTGCCACTGCTGCAAATCACGCAAAGTCATCCATCGCGTCTCAACCACAATCCGCAACCCTGGTCGAGTCTTCTACAAATGCCCGAATCATGGGGTAATAATATGTTTAAGTGTTGTTCTGCTGCTTTCAGTTATTGATTTTTTTAATAGTTTGGTTGATGATCTACAAATTTGATCCGTGCAGAAAAGGGAAGATTCGTGTGATTTGTATTTCTGGGAAGTTGCTGATGTGGGGGAATGCAACTGCGCTAATTATTTGGTTAGTCGAGGAATCCCAATACCAACAGGTTGGGGTGTTGGACAAGTAACTGAAGGAACGACAGAAGAGGAAGATGCAAAGCAGAAGGTTGAAGATGCAGTTCCTCTGATCATGGCCAAGCAACAGTTGCTGAACGGCCTTGACAACAATGAGGAGATGAAAGAGATTGCGAAGATAATGGGCAAAATCGATGTGCTCTGTAGGATGATTGTCTCTTTATTTGCAGTGTATGTAGCACTCGTGATGTATTCAGTGGCTATGACATGAGCACTTTGCTAAAACTAGTAATGAATGAAACCTATGTAGCAGGTTGGGCGTAGTGTTGTGAACATCTAATGATTTCTATTAAAGGAAATTAGGGGGTATCCCCTTTTGCTCATATAAATAAATAAATAGCGGAGGCCCTGTCGGGTCAACTTTGTTCTCATTCGAAGACGTCGAGCAAATTGCAGTCCAACAGCAAACTATGTCATCAAATTCAAGTTTCACAGCCAAATATGAGTACAACTAAACAACAATGTCATCATGTTTTAGTTGTCATACAATCACCAAACACAAATCAGCATACATAACAAGTGATGTTCTCACAACAAAATACTAAACAACATGTTCATCAGGTTTCAGTTGTCATAGCAAACACAATTTCACATAGTAGATAAAAAAACGTCTTCTGACAGGCAAATACGACGAAAGCAATGTAATCATCATCCGCAGTAGCAGCGTCAACATCTTCGCCATGTGTATCAGTCTGAATCATAATTCCCGACGGTGTCATCTTCTTCTTCGTCCTCAACGTCCTCGAACGTTGGCTTCTTCTTGATCAACTCTTGTATGTCCACAGCACGATTGGCAATCTTTTCGCCGGCGTCATTGACGTGATGGTTCTCAAAGATATTAGGAACATCTGTGTTATCTTGTACATCAGGAGCAGTGTAAGCATCATCTTGTTGTGCAACTTCATTAAATGAATTCCTCTGCTCAAACCTTTGCAATACTCTCCAGTCATCGCTACGTGCAAATGTGTCTTCCAAGAAAAATATCTGTGTTGCTTGATTTGCCAAAATAAAAGGCTCGTTGGTCTGGTACGCTGCCTTGACATTGATGGATTTGAAATAATCATCAGCTCTGGGTTTTCCGATCCTGGAGAACGGGTTATACCAACGACAGCACAACAGAACCACACACCGATAATCCTGGAAACTTGAGATATACAGCAACTGAATAATGTCTGTTATGTTAGCATACATTTTAGTTGCTTCTTTGTCATACGTATTCGTGCTTATGATGGCACTGTTTTGTGTCTTCCTGCCTTCGTCTCGTGCAAGGGTGTTGTAGCGCACATCTCCAACAACGCAAGATTCATAATGTCTTACTCGAGTATCAGGACCCATTGCTAGTGAGTAAAGGGCATCATCAACTGCCTGCCCATCCTCCCGCATCTTCTTAACCTATGGTTAGAAAATAGACAAGCTGATCATCTTATGTACTCAATATATTAAAAAAAACTGACAGTGCACTTCAAAAGCTTACATGGTTCTTGAACGATTTCGCAAATCCTGCCATAACCAGTTTGTCAATGTTTCTTGGATTTTGCGGCAGTAACTCCTCTTTGTAGATGCTGCACAACATAGTGATCGCGTCAAACATCTAAATATATAAGAATGTGCTGCAGGCTTAGTAGATTATGATGTATAAGCTGCAGTACTGCACTTACTTTATATAAGGTAGTATCTCAGGACAGTTATTCAACACATACCAAATCATTTTGTCCAAATCTTTAGGTTTGTCCTCTTGTCGACTCTTCCCTGTAACTCGAACAGAATAATCGAAAACATTGAGCCCGGAATTGTCTTCACCCACCTCTTTGCTAAGCTGATCAGCTGTTTCAATGTATTTTGAGCAGAATGTTAATGCTTCTGTAGCAATGTAGGCCTCTGCAATGGAACCCTCGGGTCTAGCTCTGTTCCTAACATAGCCCTTGAAAGTGCCTAGCCTCCTTTCAATAGGGTACATCCAACCATACTGTACTGGACCTCTAAGTAGTGCCTCATCAGGTAGATGAACAACCAAATGCACCATCACATCAAAGAAGGCCGGAGGATATATCTTCTCAAGGTCGTATAGGATAGTTGGTATCTTGTCTCTAAGACGCTCCAAAGCATCTATCCTGATATTACTACTGCAGAGTTCCCTGAAGAATTGTCCCAACTCCCCAACTGCTCTGTATAAGTCAGGGCGGCCCAATCCTCTAAAGATAACAGGTAAAACCCTTTAAAGTAGGACGTGGCAGTCATGAGTTTTCAACCCTTGTACCTTGTTTCCATCTGCACTGACTCTCCTTTCAGGGTTGGAAGCAAATCCATGTGGGAATCTCACACGTGACAAGACCTCACAGAATTCTTTTCTTTTTACCTTGTCCAAGACGTACACAACTGGTGCCATATCACGTGGTTTACCTTCATCTTGCACCTGCAAATCCTTTCTGATACCCAGGTGTGTCAAATCAATCCTAGATTTTAACTTATCCTTCGTCTTGCCTTCAACATTAAGAAGTGTGCCGATAATGCTGTCACATATATTTTTCTCGATGTGCATCACATCAAGATTATGCCGCAGATCCAAATCTTTCCAATACTCCATGTCCTACAACGTGGACCTGCGGGTAAACAATAATCTCTCTTCTACCCTGCCATGCTTCCTTTTCTCGCTACCATTACCAGGATGGTTTCCTGGTGTAATGTGCCTGACCTTCTCTAATTCCACTTGCAACTCATCGGCGGTGAGCCTCTTTTGCGCATCATGGTTTTCATGCTTTGCATTGAACACATGTCTTCGGTATTTTCTATGATGCGGCTTGTCCTTGGCAAGGAAACGTCGGTGTCCAATGTAACAGATCTTGCTAAGTATTGCGTATGACAGCGGATTCCTGTTACAGCGAACGCATGCATTGTAACCATGTGTCGTTTTCCCTGACATAGTGCCCAAAGCTGCATAATCATGGATGCACCAAATTATAACAGCACGCAGAAAGAAATCAGCTGGTGGGCTGCTAT
The DNA here is from genome assembly GCA_032464435.1 of Aegilops umbellulata. Lineage (NCBI taxonomy): Eukaryota > Viridiplantae > Streptophyta > Magnoliopsida > Poales > Poaceae > Aegilops > Aegilops umbellulata. The sequence continues at coordinate 302,358,025 of CP136057.1, forward strand.
ATAGGTCTCGAGTGAGAACACCCTTCCATAGCTGTTGAAGTTCCTCCACAAGAGGCTCCATGAACAAATCAAAATCCTTTCCAGGACTTTTTGGACATGGGATGAGCAAGGCCATTATGTAGTTTGATTCTTTGGTGCAGACATTTGGAGGCATGTTGTAAGGGATAACAAGCACTGGCCACATGCTATATGTGGCACTCTGGTGGCCAAATGGGTTAAATCCATCTGAAGCTAAGCCAAGTCTAATGTTTCTCGGGTCAGCAGCAAACTCTTTGTGTTTATCATTGAAGCTTTTCCGCTCACGACCATGAGATGGATGGCTCATTACATTCTGATCTCTGTACTCCTAGTTCCTAGAATGCCACAGTACATCCTCTCTTGTTTCAGCATCATGAAACAACCTCTGCAATCTTGGTGTAATTGGAAAATGTCTCAGAACATTATGAGGAATCCTCTTCACAGCATCGCCATCTTTCCATCTTGATGATTTTCATTTCGGGCATTCACTTAAGTTGGCATAATCCTTCCGGAACAGAACACAATTATTCTTACAAACATGGATCATATCATATCCAATTCCAACTGCACGAAGAAAATTCTTCATTTTACTGTAGGTGTGTGGCAGCTAAGACGCATCTGGGAAAGATTCGCGGAAAGCAACCAACATCGCATCGAATGATTTGTTGGTCATCTGCTCAGATGTCTTCACCTGAAGAAAGGTGACCATAGCTGAGAATACTGAAAGCTTATTTCCTGGGGTGACAACAACGTTGCATTGTTCCAACATGCAGGCCCACCGTTTTTCTTCTGCAGGTGAAAGTTCACGGAATGCACGAGCATTTCGTAGCATTGTTTCAATGTTGGTCAAACTCACTGGCTTCGCCAACACCACCTCCTCCTCCTCTTCCACCTGAGCATCAGGCAGATCAAGATGGTGATCTGCTGCTTCCACGTAGTCAATAACATTGACGTTCACAACTTCACCATGATGAACCCACCTAGTATATGTGACCGACAGCCCATACAAGTGTAGATGATTTTGCACAGTTGACTGGGGTCTTGTAACTGAATTCATACAACTGCTACACGGGCAGAGCACATCTGATTTTGGACTACCGTACTCAGCTCTGATAAAGTTCATGAAGTTTTCAACCCCCTCGACATATGCAGCGGAGAATCTTCGAGCAGAAGTTATCCAAGTCCTGTCCATTTGTTAGACATACAAATTAGTTCTTCTACTAGATGTTACAAGAAAAACATATATGCTTTTTTATGAAGTCCAGAAAAAATACCTAGGTCAATGTCTAAAGCTACGGCAAGACATTTGGACGAGCAGATCTAAGTAACGAAATATATGTAAAGCTAATTCAGCAAACAGATTTGAGTGCCAAATTATGGCAGGCTGTTTTAGCAGTCAATGAGGCCGAGCACACAACCATCAAACTATCGAAGTCCATCGCAACAACAAAGATCGAGTATAAAACGGTGGAGCTATTTCACCTAACAGATTGGCTACTAGACCATCGCAATCTACGTCACAATAAATATATGGCAGGATATTTTAGCAACTAATCGGCCTTGGCATGCCATCTCATCTAAGCAGATTGAGTGCAGAACAGGGCAAGGAAGCTTCTTAAGCAGAGCATATTTACATTAAACTAATTTGGCAAACAGTGAGATTAACAACGTCTATCAGCTAACATTCAGCGCTACACCGACATGAATGGGGCCTCAGTCTAGAATGCGCGTATCATGGGAGAAGCTGACCACCGTGCGTCTCCACACGAACGTCGCCAGCGGTGGCGGCGCTGACAGCCATGCGCCTCCACAAGAACGTATCCAGAGGTGGCGGCGCGGCTCGAGGACGGCAGTCTACGAGAGCGTACTGTGGGAGCGAGAGGATTGCCGAACCGCGGGGCTGACGTATCAGCGCGGCGGGGAGGGCGGCTTTGGCATTGCGAATGGAGTGGAGGGGGACAGGGGGAGGGGGGTTTGGGGAATATGTCGGTGTTCTGGTAACGGGCGTCCCCAGACTTGCCTCCCTACGGCCTGCGGCATGGCTCAAGTGGGGGCCCAGCGTGGCCCATCTTCATCAACACAAGCTCAAGACCCTCGCGAGGGGCCAAGCCCCGCGGGGCGGACGACAAATAGCTTCCTCAGGAGCGGCCTCCTCAGGCAGGCTCGCGAGGAGGCGGAGATCAATGCAAGGGGACCTCGCGAGGATCCAGTGACGCAAGACATGACGATCAAGGCCAGGCGGGCGCCAGGCGGGCGCCGGCCTACGCAGAGTCCTTGATTCCCCTTTGGTACAAAGGAGGCAAGCTTAGGCCAAGGTATCAGGCAAAGGTTACCATTCCAGTGCAACGAGACCAAGACCAGCCGGGCGGCCGGACGGAGGTCACCGTGGAGCCCAAGACGGCGTCACCACCAGAGCTTTTGGCAGCCGAAGACCACCTTTGGTCAGGATAACTTGTACTAGATGTTCCCCTTCAAAATGGCCAATTGTTGGCGCCCTTCCCGCTCATTATTTCGGGGAGAGGCCCAGGGCCTCTATAAATAGAGCTAGCCACCCCATAGTAGAGAATGGGAGGAAAAAAGGGGGAGAGAGGGAGAAGAGCAAGGTGAAACCCAGTATATGCTAAGTAGAACAACCGCACCAGCTCAAGAATACCTCTCGTGAGGCTGTTCTTCCTTTGTACTGTTCATCATCAGCCCCTGAGGCAATCCACCACACCACACACTGTAGTAGGGTATTACACCACATCGGCGGCCCGAACCAGTATAAACCCCGTGTCCCTTGTGTTGTTCATCGTTTTCATCTCAGTTCGCACGAGAGGATCAAACGTAGATCGGTAGGGGAGAGATCTCCGCGCGCACCCCAGTGTTTGAACCTCAAGGGTCTGCCGGAACCCGAAATCCGACATTTGGCGCGCCAGGTAGGGGTGTGCCGGAATCCCTTCTTCCGTTGTTCGCGTGTGATCTTCCGTCGTGTCCATGGCTGACGCTCGTCGGGCTCGCGCCGAGCGCCGAGCTGCTCTCGCCACCCGCGTCGCCCAGACGGCGCCTGTCGGTGGTCCCCCTCGTCGTTCCCCGTCGCCCGCCGCCAACGTTGCCACCGGCTCGACGGGGAACGAGCAGCTATCCTCGTCCCAGCATCCTTCGGTGCGGCGGGATGGTCGCACTGCCACCCCGTCGCTAACCCCGGCTGGCTCGTCGTCCCACGCCCATCGCGCCCCCATGGATGCACGCGCCTCGCTTCTCTTGGCGAAGGAGCTTCTCCGTTACCGCCCCGTCGACGACCTCTACGAGGACTGGCTCGCCCGCATCACCGAGCTCGTCAGCGCCGTAGGGGGCTCCCCCTTGCGGTCTCCCTCGTTACCACGCCCTCTGTTCCGCGTAGGAGGCGATGATCAGGAGGTGCCTCCGCCACCTCCTCCCCAAGAAGGCGCCTTGGCTGCAAGGCGGCGGCCCCAGGGCAAGACCCACTATGTCCAGCACCTGCGCAGCAAGAAAGGAGCTGCCAAGAGATCCCACGTCCCCGAGAAGGTGCTCATGCGCTCCCGGCGCCGGCGTGCCAAGATCGCGTCCCAGCGCTTCCACAACAAGACCCCGCGTTGCTCCCAGCGGCGGCGCGTGGTGACCTGCAAGAGCAAGATCGGCACCAGCCAAGGGCGCCGGTGGCCACAGCGGGCTGCCTCGCCTTCACCCCCGAGCTGTGCGGCGTCACATGGTCGGGCAAGTTCAAGCCTGACCTCCCTCCTCGCTATGATGGCACGGCGGACCCCGCGGAGCAGCTCTACGAGCTGGGCATCGTAGCCGCCAACGGGGATGAAAAGTTCATGGCGAATTGGTTCCCCATGGCGCTTAAGGACGGAGCCCGCACCTGGCTCCTGAACCTGGCCCCCGGCACGATCTCCTCCTGGAGCGAGATGCGCACCCGCTTCATCGCCAACTTCCAGGGCACTCGCGACCGGCCCCCGGCCGTGAGCGACCTGCGCCGCATCAAGCAACAGCCAGGGGAAACCCTGCAAAAGTACATCAGCACTTCAACTATGCTTGCCTCAAGATCCCCAAGGTGACTAAGGAAGCCATCATCTCTGCTTTCTCCAACGGCGTGCGCGACATCAAGATGAAGGAGGAGCTAGCCATCCATGAAGACCTGTGCACATCCCTAGAGTTGTTAAACTTGGCGACCAAGTGCTCCAGGGCTGAGGAAGGGCGCCTCTCCCTTCTCGAGCTCCCGACAGCTGACCCAGAAGAGATGAAGCTCAAGGCCAAAGACGTGAAGCGCAAGGTGGCTGCTGTGCTAGCAGTAGAGCCGGACACCAAGCGAGGCAGGGATCAGCCAGAGTCATCCAAGGGCGGACGCTACTGCGTATACCACGACCTCCACACCCACAACACCAGCGAATGTCAAGAGCTCAGAGCCGTGCGAGATGGGCGAATCGGCCGACGCCCCGAGCGCAACGACAGGGGCTATGGTCGAGGAGGAGGAAGAGGCGAAGGACGATGGGACGACCGTGGCCCACGCCAGGGATGGCATGACCACCCTCGCGAGGACCGCTGGCAGGACCAGCCTCGCGAGGGGGCTGGAGGGACCAGCCTCATGAAGACCGCCCGCACGGCAACGCAGGCCTCTCGCCTCTGCCGCCGCCGCCAAGAAGGAATGAAGACCAGCATCAAGACGATGGAATTGGGGGCTTCCAGGAGCTGCGCGCAATTGCCTGCATCTTGGGCAGCGCTCAGGCTCCAGCCTCACAGCACATCTTCAAGCAGTTTGCTCGCGAGGTGAGCGCTGTTCTTCCCAAGCTTGAGGCCACGCGCCCTCTCGGGTGGTCTACGTGCACTATCACGTTCAGCTCAGCGGATCAGTTCAAGTGTGCGGCAACGGCTGGAGTCCTCCCGATGCATTGCTCCCCAGTCATCAGCAATGTGCAGGTCACCAGGACCCTCATCGATGGCCGTGCTGGACTCAACGTCCTGTCTATCGAGTCGTTCGACAATCTCCAAGTGCCATACGACCAGCTCCAGCCAACCAAGCCTTTCTCAGGAGTCACCGATGGTTCTACCATTCCGATTGGGCAGGTGCGCCTTCCAGTCACCTTCGGGCAGCACAGCAACTACCGCACCGAGCTCATCGACTTCGACGTCGCTCACATCCGCCTACCGTACAACGACATCCTCGGGTACCCGGCCCTGGCCAAGTTCATGGCAGTGACTCACCATGGTAACAATGTCCTCAAGATGCCTGGAAGTGGTGGAGTCATCACCGTGCCCTGTGAAGAAAGAGACGCAGTGTGTTCACTGGAGCGTGCGTTCCAAGCCGCGGCAATCGAAGACCCAAATCACAGGGGCAGGAGACCTCTCGAAGCGACCCTCAAGAAGAAGAAGACCTCGCCAGGCTCAAGCCACAAGGGGGCTGGCGCCTCCGGAGGTGTTGCGTCAAGCTCCGCTGTAACGCCCCGAGACCGACGTTCCAGAAGACTTCCATATATTTCGTATTTGCCGTGTGTTTTATTTTTTGTTTGTTGCATTCATCATGTCATCATGAGCATTGCATCACATGTTTTATTAAAACTTGTAGTTGCTCGTAGTTACCGCGTTCCCCTTGCCTTCGTTGACCGTTCCGAGACCAACCAATTTTTGCTTCCTTCTTGCCTGGCTTCCTAACCTCTCTGCTCATCCCGCAGACCCCTTGTGTGTGCGTCCGAAGCTGTCCCGAACCCGAACCGCTCAGTCGTGACCATTGAATCCGGATCATCCCCAAACATCTATAAAACATCAGTATTTTCTTTGTTGGGCTCTCCTAGCCTAATTTTCTCGACCGTCCGATTTAGATCGGAGGGCCCAAATAGCCCCTAATCCAATCTCGCTGATATATATATATATATATATATATATATATATATATATATATATATATTGACCAACCCTGAAATCTAGGAGAGCTGTCCCATCCTTCCTCCTCGCCGCCGCCAACTCCACCTCCCACGTCGGGATCCATCCCGCATCCACCACGTCTTCAGCCACCCACCAACAAGAGCAGCACTCGACCTTCCCTGCCCACATCCCACCGAGATCCATCTCCACCGACCGAGTTCCTCCCGAGACCGGCCCTTGCTCGACCCTGTCGTCCGTCGCGCCGTCCGACCAGCACCACCATAGGGAATCCCCTCCTTCGATTCTTTTCCTCTCTCTCGTTCTTTCCTAGTTTTCTCAACACCCTCTCTCTCTGTTTCTCTCTACAGGACTTGCCGCGGACGCCCAGGTCCTCTGCTCCAACCCATGCCTCCGGCGGCCTTGCCGTCGTCGTCGCCTAGCGAGGAGTCTAGGAGGCCACCCGATCTGGATGCCGGCACTCGACCCTCTGCTGCCTCCGCTTCGCCTAAACCGCGCCCCTGCTTCGCCTCGAACAACTGCAGCATCGTCCCGTTCCTCTACTTCGACAGCCAAGCGCCTAAGGCCACGCGCTCCACTCCTCGCGCAACACCTCGTCGCCGTCCAGAGCCTCCTCAAGCCGGAGCTCGCCAGCCGCTTTGATCTACCGCGAGCAGCGACACCAGCAGATGAGCTCCGCTCCCGTTCTCTCCTTCCTCCATCTCCCTGTTCCTCCTCCTTTTCTCTGCTCACACTCTGTTCTCTGTCTCCCTTCTAAGCAGGAGCAGCCATGGACGTCTTTCCTCAAGCATCAGCCGCGTCGTTCACCTCCTGCCGTCGCCCGAATCCGCGCCGCTTTGTCTCCGGCCCCTGTCCGCCGGAGTCGCGACTCCCTGTGCCCCGCAGCCCCGCCGCATCGCGCCTCTGCTTCGTTCCACACGCGAGCGCCAGGTCGTGTTGACTTCGCTCGACCGCTCGCACGCGTTGACCGCGCGTGGCCCTCCTCTTTCCTCACAAGGCCCAGCGCCCACCTCTGCCTCCCCTTCAACCGGCCTCCGTCTCCATCGACTGGGCTTGGCCCATGGTGAGCAGCCAAGTCCGCCCAGCAGTTTTGGCCCGTTTAGCGATTTTTTTCATGTTTGCGAATTTGCTTAATATTCCAGAGAACGCCAGTTTTACAGAAAAACCCTCTTGTTAATGCATTTAATATCTCACTAACCGTGCATCGAATTAAGATGTTTTCAACATGTGAAGTGCTTAGAATTTTATCTAGTTTCATAATATGTGACTTTCATCTATGTTTAAAATGTTTAACCTGCTGTTTGCATTAATTTGCTTAAATGCCATGCTAAAATGAATTATTTCATAACTAAATAACCGTAGCTCCATTTTAAATAATCTTTATATGTAATTGGGGTAGAAAAATGCCTAGTTTAACATGGTGCATTTTATTTTGCTGCTTAACAACATTAAAATTGTGTTTAGGGCAGAACAGTACCTAATTCACTATATGCATATGGGGATTTTCCGAAATTGTTGTTTGTTGTTTCGGCCTCATTTAAATTTGCCTAGATAGGTAGTTTTCATATGTTTTACCTCTTGCCTTGTTAATCAACATTTAATATTGTAGGGTACATAAACAAGAGAGAACTAAATACTTGATGTGGTGTTTCGTCAATATGCAACTCGTTGCATATTGAGCTCCACTTAATTTTTTGTGTTGTTTGTTGCACTTTGCCATGCCATGCATATTTAAACCAAACATGCATCATACTTGTTTGTGCATCATACCATGTGTATGTGGTGGTTGTTTACTATGTTGTTTGTTTCTTTCCGGGTTGCTTCTCTCGTTAGCTTCGGTTTCGTTTTGGAGTTGTGAGGATTCGTTCGACTACATCCGTTTGTCTTCTTCATGGACTTGTTCTTCTTCCTAGCGGGATTTCAGGCAAGATGACCATACCCTCGAAATCACTTCTATCTTCGCTTGCTAGTTGCTCGCTCTTTTGATATGCCGGGATACCTACCACTTGCTGTATCATGCCTCCCATATTGCCATGTCAAGCCTCTAACCCACCTTTTCCTAGCAAACCGCTGTATGGCTATGTTACCGCTTTTGATCAGCCCCTCTTATAGCGTTGCTAGTTGCAGGTGAAGATGAAGATTACTCCATGTTGGATTATGTTTATGTTTATGTCGGGATATCACAATATCTCTTATATTATTAATGCATCTATATACTTGGTAAAGGTTGGAAGGCTCGGCCTTATGCCTGGTGTTTTGTTCCACTCTTGCCGCCCTAGTTTCCGTCATATCGGTATTATGTTCCCGGATTTTGTGCCCCTAACGCGGTTGGGTGATTTATGGGACCCCCTTGACAGTTCGCTTTGAATAAAACTCCTCCAGCAAAGGCCCAACCTTGGTTTTACCATTTGCCTCACCACCTCCTACTTTTCCCTTGGGAGTCGCTCTCTGGAGGGTCATCTTTATTTTAGCCCCCCGGGCCAATACTTATCTAAGTGTTTGTCCAAACTAGATCCACTTGCGATGCCGCCTAGCTTGGGGTATCTCCGGTTGCCGTACGTAGTGTTCATCCGGTGTTGCCCTGAGAACGAGATATGTGCAGCTCCTATCGGGATTGTCGGCGCATCGGGCGGTCTTGCTGGTCTTGTTTTACCATTGTCGAAATGTCTTGTAAACGGGATTCCGAGACTGATCGGGTCTTCCCGGGAGAAGGAATATCCTTCGTTGATCGTGAGAGCTTATCATGGGCTAAGTTGGGATACCCCTGCAGGGTATTATCATTCGAAAGTCGTGCTCGCAGTTATGAGGCGGATGGGAATTTGTTAATGTCCGGATGTAGAGAACTTGACACTTGACTTAATTAAAATACATCAACCGCGTGTGTAACCGTGATGGTCTCTTTTCGGCGCAGTCCGGGAAGTGAACACGGTTTGAGTTATGCATGAACGTAAGTAGTTTCAGGATCACTTCTTGATCTCTTCTAGCTCCATGACCGTGCTTTGCCTCTCTTCTCGCACTCATTTGCGTATGTTAGCCACCATATATGCTTAGTGCTTGCTGCAGCTCCACCTCATTACTTCATCCCTCCTATAAGCTTAAATAGTCTTGATCTCACGGGTGTGAGATTTCTGAGTCCTCGTGACTCACAGATTCTACCAAAATAGTTGCAGGTGCCAACGATACCAGTGCAGATGACGCAACCGAGCTCAAGTGGGAGTTCAACGAGGAACGTGGCCGTTACTATGTTTCCTTTCCCGATGATCAGTAGTGGAGCCCAGTTGGGACGATCGGGGATCTAGCATTTGGGGTTGTCTTCTTTTATTTTGGTTCCGTAGTCGGACCTTGATTGTACTCTGAATGATGATTGTTTAAGTTATGTATTGTGTGAAGTGGCGATTGTAAGCCAACTCTTTATCCCATTCTTGTTCATTACATGGGATTGTGTGAAGATGACCCTTCTTGTGACAAAACCACCATGCGGTTATGCCTCTAAATCGTGCCCCGACACGTGGGAGATATAGCCGCATCGTGGGTGTTACATCCGTGCTTGAACAGGGAGCGCCACCCCCTCATGCATAGGAAAGCGCGCCCAACGCCCTCCTCAGGAAAGACTCGGGGGCTCCTCCTTGGAGAGCCACCGATCTTGCCAAGGTCACGAGGGAGGCGCTCGGGCATCACTTGGAGGAGCGCTTTCAGGCACTTTTCCCTCAGGAAGGTACAAGGCAAGGAAGACCAAACCCTCACGAGTTCGTCGCAAGAAACACTCAAGAGCTGCAAGAGTCAAGAGTCATGTGCGGCAGCCGCCGCCTGCCTGCCGTAGCCCCACATCCAGGCGAGGATGGTGGGTTGCGCGTCTGCATGGACGTCCCGGGGCTCAACCGAGCCGCGTCTCAGGAGCACCTCTGGCCTTCGTGCGTGGGGTGTTGTGAGGGGTCACCTCACAGCTACGTTCGCATGCCCTTTGGCCTGCCAAACGCGGCCGCTGCTCACCAGCGCTTGCTAAGGAGCATCCTGGAGGCTCAGGAGGTCAGGCACCACACGGTCCTGGCAGAGATGGAGATGGCTCTCGAGGACCCGCTGGAGCCCATGGAGCCTCCCGAGGCCCCTGGGCCTGGGGGCTCGTGAGGGCCGACGTCTTCACCGCGCATCGCTCACTTCCCAAGCATCACTGCATCTTCAACGGCGTCAGGTGACATCCTTCAGAGCTCTACCTTCAGCTGGGAGCACCCACAGGGCTGCACCATCCCCAGGCAGCGTGGTTCCGCCCCCGCGGCATGTATCCATTTTGTTTATGTTCTTTACTTACCTGGTTGGGGGCACCCTTTGGGCTGCATCACCCCCACGCCACTCGGGCTCGACCCAGCGGCAGTTGCATCTTTAATATTTGCCTTAGGATGAAGTCCCCATAAATTATCACCTAATGCTTACCGCCATGCAAAGCGCTTACATGTTAAAGGGGGGGCACCTGAGCATCGCGACTCATGGGCTCTTACTGGCTCTCCAGCCCTCACCCCCTGGCCTTGACCCACGGCATCACGACCTGTCATACCAGTGGCGGCTGAGCTCGCTCGAGGGCCGGGACCTAAGGATGTAGAGCATTTGCATTCCAACAACCCTGCAGGAACACACCAGTTGATAAAGGCCCAGAGCCAGGCACAACCCGCCTCGAGGTAGGGCCTCGTGAGTCCCGCCCTGGCTCATGGGTGCCCAGATACACCTCTCCTAGCCCTACCGTGCCGGCCACGTGTCAGGGCGGGGCTGTACACGCCCCGGGGATCCTCCCGGAGGGGAGCCCCCTCCCACGCACCAGTGGAAGCACCATGCTCCGCGCTGGCTGATGACACTGCCGAGGAGCGGCTATGCCCGTACACATACGGAAGCGCTATGCTCCGCGCTGGTGATAAACAACTGAGGGCGGCCCACGGCCGTACCAACCTCAGGGAGCCCAGAGCTCAGTATCCGGCACCATCGCAACGCCTCCCCTCGGGAGTGCCGCGTGAGGGGGCTGGACACGGGGGCTACGCCCGGGCCTCGCCCGGGCACACCACCCAGCCAGGTCCCTCGGACCTGGTCGTCGCGCGCCACTCCCCGAGCGGAGCCAAGGTACGAAACCCGTTTGAGCGTCAAGGGGGACCCCCGAGCATCGCGACTCAGGAGCCTAACTGGTCACGTAGCCCCTCACTCCTTAGTCCCGTCCTTGGTTTCCGGTCGGGGCTAATGCTGGGTGAGGTACGCGCGGGGCCGGGCCCTGCCGACGCAGAATGGTCAAATCCACTCCTCGCCTCCACCTTCCCTATTTGTTGCTCGCGCGTCAAGGGGGGCTCCTGAGCATCGCGACTCAGGAGCCTAACTTGCCACATAGCCCCTCACTCCTTAGTCCTGTCCTTGGTTTCCGGTCGGGGCTAACGCTGGCTGAGGTATGCACGGGGCCGGGCCCTGCCGACGTAGAGCGGAAGCAAGTAGGAGAGGAAAATGCAAATTCCTGGAAATTCAAAGCAAATATTACAAGCCATAAGATTGTTCCACAACGTCAAACTCAAATTTAAACGCTTCCGCGAGGCATGGTGCATGTGGAGGGATAAAACAGGATGGAAGTCGCGAAGGGATCACTCCCCAGTAACGCCGTCACCGGTGGTGGAGTCATGCTGGACGGCTTCGCCTCTCGAGGTCGCAAGGCCGGCGGCGCCACGCCCGAGCAGGACGCTGCGGGAGCAGAACTTTCCCAGCAAAACCTCGGCTCGGCCTTTCACGGCCTCAGCGGCAGCGGCGACACGCTCGCCGCTCACGGGCTCCAGCAGGCTGTCGAAGTCAACGTCGGGGTTGCGCAGGTAGACATGGCTGAGGATATGCGTCAGCGCCGCGGAAGACAGGGCACGCGCCTCGGCCTCGACCGTGGGGCCAAGGCCGTGTGCGACGTCCTCGAGCGCTTCAACCAAGAAGGGAGCAGCTTGGCGGGGCCATCTTCCGCACCAGCTAACGGCTCCTCCAGGCCGCTCTCATACAACGTCTTCAGTATGCCGCGGGCCTTCTTCTCCAGCTTCGCGAAGGCCACCCGGTCCTCTGCAAGGACCTTCGCCTTGGTGTCCAGCTCGACCCTCTCCGCCTTCAGTGACTGCTCCAGTATCTCCAGTTGGTGGTGGCGGCCGCCAAGCTTGGCGTCCCGCTCCTTGGCAGCAGCCTCCCTAGCTTTCATCTCCTTTTCCTTCTCCTTCCGGCTATGCACCTCCTTGGCGAGCTCGTCGCGCAGGCCCTGCAGCTCGGCCTCGAGCGCCTTGCAGCGGCCCTGGGCGGCTGCAACGTCGCCCAGGGCAACATAGCGAGCGGCCTTAGCTTGGTTGGTGGCCCGCTTCTCCTCGTCGGAGGACAACACAGCCTGGCTCAGCACCGCTCGGATGGAGGCTGCAGAACGAGCCCAGCCAGAAGCCAACTCCAGGCGCCCGGCCACAAGGCGAGGATCCGCGCTCAGGAGATCCTCCCGCAGCTGGCTCAGCTCATAGGCAACTTGGTCCAAGACAACAGCAGAGGGAGCAGAAGAGACAAGGACCTGTGGAGCAGGCGGAGAGGACAGCAGCGTGACCACGGCTTGGCAGGAAGGGACCTCCTGAGTCTTGGTCGCGTTGGCCGCAACATCGGGCATAGTCGACTCCAGGCCCAGCAGGGCGACGAGGGCTGACTCCTCGCCGGGGCGCCCTAGTTGGCCTCGCGGGGGCGGCGGGACCGGAGAGGTGCGGGCTTCGCCGTCCCTTCGCCCAGCGGCTGAAGGCGTCGCCCCGGAAGACGGGTTCGCCTTAAGCGGGGCCACAGAGGCCCCTTTCAACCTATTGGCCGCGGGTGCCGGCCTGGCAAAGAGCGCAAACATCAAGTTTCAGCAGCAGAGACCAAGCGGAGCATAAATCGAGCACTTACCGGGCGCCGTCCGTGGACTCAAACAACCGCCGACCAAACTTGAAGCCCGAGAGCCTGCAGCGGGGGTCGGTCTTTGGTGGCCCGGAAGCAGAAGGCGCCTCAGGACGGATGGAGCCGGCCTTGGACCCCTCAGGGACCAGAGCAGTCCCTGGGGGAACCAGGCTCGACCTGCCCTTAATCGTGACCGAGGAAGAACCCTCCCTTCCTCGCCTGGAGTCGGCCTCCTCATCGTCCGACATGGAGCGGAGGGCCCGGGACCTGCGCCGAGGGAAGAACTCTGCCCAATCCTTGCCAGTCTCCTCCGAGTCAGACGCTTCCTCCTCCACCTCTTCTTCCCCCTTTCCCCCGCTGGAGCTGCCGGAGGACAAGTTCACTGTCGCCAGAACCGTCAGATCTTTAGGGGCTGCCGCGGGCACCAGCCCCTCGCCATTGAAGGTGGGCATGATGTTCACCACCTGCTCCTAATCGTCGGAAAGGAACAGGGGACGGGGGCGCCCACCGGGCTCGCCACGTCTCCCCCAACCAAGGAATGGAGGGCCGCGACCAGATCTTCGTCGGTCAGTGCCTCAGAGCTCAAGCGCATGGCGGCATCCACCCTTCCAAGCTTCCACCGTGGGAGCAGGTGCTCCTGGAGCGGAGCCACCCAATGCTCCAGGAACTCCCTCAGGAGTGAGGCCCCGGTCAGCTTCGCTGCCCCCAAGTTGCTTGGCTTCAGGTCCACGTTCATCGTCCTCAGCGCCGCCTTCGCGCGAGCGTCGACGAGCTCTGCGCGGGACCACGCGTCGACAGACTTAGGCTGCCCCGTGGGCAATACCAGACGAGGATGGAGGCGCCCGACGTCCATCATGACCCACTTGCTCTGGTAGCCTTCGATCCTCTTCCCAGGCTTCGAGATGGCGTTGGAGTTGGAGTAAGCGATGAAGCTCGCGCATGCGGAGACTTTAGCGCCAGAAACCTGGAGGGAGAAGAAGTGGCGCAACAAAGCCACCGAGGGCTTCACGCCGACATGAGCCTCGCAATAATAGGCAAAAATTGCCAGGAGAAGGACATAGTTGGGGTGGAGATGCAGAGCCTGCAAATTGTATTGGCGGAGAACGACATGGAAGAACTCAGAGAAAGGAGGCACCAGACCAGCGACAATGGCGCTCACGAAGAACGGATAGAAGGTGCTCCCCTTGCCCTCAGGCTGGTCGGAGCCAACCTTGAGCACAGTCGCCCCCTCGCTGCCCTGCGCCACCGTCATCAGGCGCGCGAGGGCGAGGTTCTTCTCCGTCAAATTCAGAGAATCCAGGGCCGGTGAGTACCAAGCATCGGCCGGAGACTTGTGAGGCGCCATTGCGTGCCGGATGCAGAGGATTGAGACGGATCTGGAGGATTTCGGGAGCAAGAGGAAGGAGAGCGAGAAAGGGGACCTAGAGCAAGACAGATGAGAGCAGGGTAAGCAAGCCTAGCCCGGGCATCCCCTTTTGTCAGTCATGCAGTTGCCGAGGCATGGTGGGGAAGCGCAGACACCCACGTCCAATCAACCGCCATGCAACGCCCAAGGCCGCAGGCTGTTAGGGCCCGCGGCACTTCGCGCTTGCCCCTTCGCTTCTTTGCTAAGCCAAGCCCGCGCGTGCCTTGGGCCCGAGGGGTACTGTCGGCGTTCTGGGAACGGGGGTCCCCAGACATGCCTGCCTGCGGCCTGCGGCGTGGCTCAAGTGGGGGCCCAGCGTGGCCCATCTTCATCAACACAAGCTCAAGACCCTCGCGAGGGGCCAAGCCTCGCGGGGCGGACGACAGAGAGCTTCCTCAGGAACGGCCTCATCAGGCAGGCTCGCGAGAAGGCGGAGAGTTCAATGCAAGGGGACCTCGCGAGGATCCAGTGACGCAAGCCATGACGATCAAGGCCAGGTGGGAGCCAGGTGGGCGCCGGCCTACGCAGAGTCCTTGTTTCCCCTTTGGTGCAAAGGAGGCAAGCTCAGGACAAGGTATCAGGCAAAGGTTACCATTCCATTGCAACGAGACCAAGACCAGCCGGGCGGCCGGACGGAGGTCACCGTGGAGCCCAAGACGGCGTCACCACCAGAGCTTTTGGTAGCCGAAGACCACCTTTGGTCAGGATAACTTGTACTAGATGTTCCCCTTCAAAATGGCCAATTGTTGGCGCCCTTCCAGCTCATTATTTCGGGGAGAGGCCCAGGGCCTCTATAAATAGATCTAGCCACCCCAGAGTAGAGAAGGGGAGGAAAAAAGGGAGAGAGAGGGAGAAGAGCAAGGTGAAACCCAGTATAGGCTAAGTAGAACAACCGCATCAGCTCAAGAACACCTCTTGCGAGGCTGTTCTTCCTTTGTACTGTTCATCATCAGCCCCTGAGGCAATCCACCACACGACACACTGGAGTAGGGTATTACACCACAATGATGGCCCGAACCAGTATAAACCCCGTGTCCCTTCTGTTGTTCATCGTTTTCATCTCAGTTCGCACGAGAGGATCGGACGTAGATCGGTAGGGGAGAGATCTCCGCGTGCACCCCAGTGTTCGAACCTCAAGGGTCTGCCGGAACCGGAAATCCGACAGAATATTATTGGCTAGTTGGCGGAAGGGCGGTTGAATCGGATGTGGGGGGAATTTTTGGGTGTCGGGAGGGGGAGGATTTTCGCGCGGTGGGCGGGGGGGGGGTGTTTGGCGCATGGTCGGTTTCTCCAAGTGCAGTCCCACGTGTCAGTGAAGAGGCAAGCCGAAGCATGTTCCGTTTGCATGAGCCGTGTGTAGGACCGATCGTGTGTGGGGTGCAATGCAACCGCGACAGGAGTGCTGGGAGTGCACCGCATTTTTTTCCTTTTAAACTAGGTGCTTCGCCCCCTAAAAAAATCTGTTGCTTTGCGCGATCCATCGATACTACTACTAGTAATCCGGTAATCCCGACTAAAACGGCGCGGCCGGGTCTTTTCCCGTGGGATATGCTGGGAGATTGGCTTAGTTGGGTTTTTTTACGACGAGTAATGCTACACCTACGTAATCCCAGTTACGTAATTAACGTAATGTGAAACGTGTGAGCTGTTGATTGTAGATTGGGGGGAGGGAGGGTCCCACCACCATGAAAATCAGGGGAGGAGAGAGAGGCAATTTACGTTAACCCTTTCGTAGGTTCCCGTAGATGTAGAAAGATGTGTCCGATACTGCAATATTGGTCATCCGATCTATATCTAACGGATAGGAAGGAAACTATGACAATTTACCCGCACTCCTCTCCACATTTGCAGATAAGGCTTTCCCTCGTTCATCCTTTTCTCCCACAAGATCTTGATCTTCGGTGCAACGCACGGGCATCTTGCTAGTACTCCTACAATATGTATATTAATGTGAAAGTTCATATACACCGGCCAAGATTAATGCAAACACGGAAGATTTTCATTACATTTCGAACTTTTATAGGACAAACAAATAAAAGAAACCCGACCCTAAACCTATTCTACGGCGGCGACTGACGTCCTCCATCTGTGATCTCCGTGTACGGGGGCGGGGTTCAAGACCCGTGAAGTGAAGGTGCGGTCTCCAGCGAGGAAAAGTAGAACACGGGAGACGGACCGGCCAGTTGGCACACCATGCCCTGCCGCCTCCCATGCCCTACTCATCCTCAGAGGAGTCCCCGACCTCGGTGGTGCTGTACGTTGGACGGCGGCAAGTAGGACGCATGGCTGACGGTGCTCCCGTCGTCGGCCGCCAGCGTGGCCACCGCTTGTGCGGCGACTTGAGGGAGGGCGGGGACCTCGAGCTCCATCCGCGAAGACAAGCTCTCCCGCAGAGCATTCACGCTTGCGGTCATGGCGGATGTGGTTCCAGGTAGGAGGACGATGCGCTATGGTGTGGAGGTTAGCTGGGCGTTGCCGCTTTAAGTAGCGCATTCTGATGAGGCCAAGCGTCCGGGTGCGTCATTAAGTCGCCGGAGTTGGTTCCTCAGGCACCGAGCCTCTTAACGACGACATACGAACGGACGGCATGAATGCGGGCAGCTGGCGCCGGTTGGGAACGCACCGCGCGACGACGCGAGGGACGAGGGTTTTGGTGTGCTAGGGTAGTCAGCTGCGGTCGCGGCAACGTCGGAGATGCCCTTTGCTCACATGCGATCCCCGCATGTCATTGAAAAAGCAAGACGACCCGGCATGGTCTCAGGTCCAGAGGATGCAGTTGGTCGCGCTACACCACTCCGTGGACGTGTCGCGGCGCCCCGTGCATCCTCGACGAGTCGGGTGTTGGGGTGTGTTTGGATTGTGGCCAAAGTGCACCTTGCCAAAATTTTGGTCATGACCAAAAGATTGGTCTTTGTTTGGATGGTTGCCATTTTTTGGGCATGCCAATGAACTCTAGCCAACTCTAGTTCATTTTTCTTGCCAATGTCGGCCAAATCATGGGCAACCAATAAAACAACCAAAATTTTGGCTACCCAATGCTTTGATGGGGCAACCTTGGGCACAAACCAAACATACCATTGGTCGTGCCATAGCACTAACGCCACCCTCGGCAAACTGAAACCAACCGTGTCTAGCGATGATATGAGCGTGTCACTCACCGCGGTCGCCCTGTCCAGAGGCGGTGCTGGAGCTATGCCCCGTTGTTGGCCCCAATGACCCACATGAATGGTTGCCGGTGGCGAGGAGGTCGTGGGCCAGCTCCTCCACTTGACTAGTCTGTGCTACGTCGTCCCGACGGGTGTGCCCCACATGTCTGTTTCCCTGTTTTCCTGGCCATATTCGAGCGTCAGTGCTCCGCGTTGCGCATTAGGCCTTTCACTATGTAGGTCAAGCGATACAACTTATTGTTTATTTGAGCCGTTCAAGTATAATCTTGTGGCGTTTGCTTATTTCTCATTCCTCTCCTACCCTCTTCTCCATCAATCATGTTGCCCTCCAGTCGAGTCCATCCTCCCGCATGCCTCATTTGAACATTCCGCCGAGTATCATTCGCATGTACCCACCCTAGTCCTCTTTCAATAGATCTCCGGACCCCGAGATGAAATCGAGAGGGAACGAGTGGGGGCACGTGATACCTAAGGCGGATTCAAAAATTTGAACCGGTGATCATAGCATCCGCAAATCATATATAAAGGGTATTCAATGTTCGTTTCATTTTTGTACGTACAATATACTCCCTCCTATCCTTTCTAGTTTACGTATAAGTTTTATGTGTAGTCAAAGTATATCTACTTTCATCAAAAAGGTATCAACATTCAACAACGCCCCATCAATATTGTTAGATTCGTGCGTACTCCTAGATTTGTACTCGAGATGGTTTCCAATTTTACTATTGACAAGATTAATAGTACATGAGATGTATAATGTGAAAATTATATCATTGGAAACTCCTTTCACATGCGAATTTGACTGTATGCTTTGTGTAAGTTGCATGTCATATATTATTACTCTAACATTTGGTCAAAGTTAGCCTCGAAAAACGCATTAGACCCTGTATGCTTTGTGTAAGTTGCATGTCATATATTATTACTCTAACATTTGTATAAGTTGCATGTCATATATTATTACTCTAATATTTGGTCAAAGTAGTATAGTGGAAGTGGATCCTCTGACGTAGGTATCCCTGCCTTACCCTCCCTTTCGGTCACTTACTAGCGGACCCCATGCTTGCTAGGCCCCGCATGTCAGTTACTCAATGGGTTCGGCCACGTCAGGGGATCCTCATCTGTAGAATACTCCCTCTGTTTTTATTTACTCCGCATAAAACAGAGGGCGTGGTGGTATAATAAATGACGCGGGTGGGGGAGGGGAGGGACGTCGGTTTGCTCTCAACTGCTGTCCCACAAGAGAGCGAAAACGCAAGACGAAGCGCGTTCCATTCGGTGAGCGACGTGGAGGGTCCAGCGTGCCGGGCTGCAACGCGAACGCGACAAGAGCGATGTATAGTCAAAACCGATTGACCGACCGTCACCGGAACCACTATTCACACCAGAACCTTCGCTGCTCGACCTACGCCAACCACTGCCCTAAAACCACACCAAATCTTCAGCCCATTCCCCCACCTTTCGATCCCCTAGCCCGCATCAAGCTTCCCCTAGTTCGCTGGAAAGCCATGGTGCGCCGCAAGATCACTTACTACAAGATGCTGACGCCGAAGCGCCGCGCAGAAATCACGGCAGTGGTCGGCGCCACAGACCACCGTTCCCAAGCTCGCTTTGCAGCAGGCCAATCCCCGAGTTCTCTGGAGCCAAGCTACGAGGAGGAGGAAGCCGATCCAATGTTCATAGCGGAGGTCGCGGCGTAGAAGGCCTCCGATGGGTATGAGACGATGGACGTCGACTTCGTGCTGGCGTCCGAGTCCCCCATGGTGCAGGCGGACCAGCGGTTCAACATGGCGATACTAAAGGAGGACCAGGAGGCAGAGGCTCAACTCGACGCGGAGCGCGCGCATGCCGCTGCCATCGAGGCTCTCTTGCAGGCGGAACAGGATGCCGTGGATGTGAACCGGGCAGCGGAGGCTCAACTTGAGGTGGAGCGCGCGGATGCCGCTGCCATCGAGGCCCTCCTGCAGGCGGAACCGGACGTCCTGGACTTGAACCGGGCGGCAGAGGCTCGACTCGATGCAAAGCACACGGATGCCGCTCTCATCGACGCCCTCCTGCAGGCGGAACCGAACGTCCTGGACTTGAATCGGGCGGCGGAGGCTCGACTCGACGCGGAGCGCGCGGATGCCGCTGCCATCGAGGCCCTCCTGCAGGCGGAACCGTACGTCCTCGACTTGAACCGGGCTGTGCTCTCGTCCATGCAGAGCGCCCGCACGCTCCACTTGAACGAGTAGCTGGAGGCCGAGGACAACCACGGTGTGGAGACACACGTCGGCAGCGACGGCTGGTTCACGCCGGCAGCCAAAGACGACGAGGCCGTCTCTTTCCGCGAGCAGTGATAGTTTTTCTTTATGTTGTTGTTTTCATGGATCTTTTGTTGTGTAAAAACATATATTTGTTATGCAAGTCGCCTGACTTGGGTCAGTCTACCATTTCGGGCAGTTGGATGAATATCCTACGTCTCCTAACCCTTCTTTCCTTCTTCCTCACCTCTTCTTCTTCCCCAACAGACCACCGCACGGGCCATACGGATACTCCCCAACATGAGGTTGGATAAACATACTCTATGAACGAAAATTATGTGTCAGCGATAGGATGGCTGAGTTTGGTGTGTTCACATGCGGCAGCATGTGTCAGTGAGGGTGCGTTCCCTTGGTTGGGTTTGCGGCGTGCAGGAGCGACTGTGTGAGGGTGCGGTGCAACCGTGGCGTGCAGGAGCGACCGTGTGAGGGTGCGGTGCGACCGCGATAGCCATGCGCAAGTGTACCTCCTTCTCATTTTGAAAACTTTAGGCAAGCTTGGCAAAAATGTGTGGCGAAGTTTGGCAATGCAAGGCCTAGACCCAAACAGGATAAGTACGTACATACTAGGAGTACTGGTGTTACAAAAGAAAGGCTGGGTTTTCCTTCGCGGGATTTAATCGATACAAATCCTCGTTTCACGTGTCAATTAATGCGTATTTTTTCTCCAAAGACCAAAGAGCTAACCATCTCCCTCCTCATCGCTTGATTAATGCAGCACCATGTAAACCAACCTTCTCACTTCCGCATGCATGCAGGGGATATTAATGTCCTTGGTTGCTAACCCCACCAATTTTGCCTCGATTAGTGTTAGTGGCCCTTTGCAAATTGTAATTTTGATATACTGGCCTTGTGTACACAGAAAATGGAGCTAGTAACTATATTTGACTTCCTTCCCCATTGCGGTGATGTCGACAATTTTTTTTTGGTGGTTTGGCAAAGTGCGTTCGACGGAGAACACCATTGAGGGAGACCACGGTAAGTCGTTCGCAAGTGCCGCTTGCAAGACGAGACAACCGCCTTATTTGCATCCAGGAAGTCCTTTACTAGTACTACTAGGAGTAACTAATGCGGTGAGATGGCTTCTCGAAGAAGACGATGGAGAAGCGGAGTCAGCGAAGAGTGAAATGATGGTTGCTTTGTCCGTGCTTTTGTGATTTGACGCCTCACTGCTTTGTGATTTTTGATAGAAGGGATAGGGGAGTAGACTCTGTGCTCTATACTGTACTACATGCGTCCAAGCATGGGAGAAAGAGGAGAGACATTGCATTTTCTATTCCTTCAATCAATCAATCAGGGAGCTTCCGTTCCATCTTTTCGGCTTTGGCAATACCGTCCACAATGGTTCCCACGATGCCAAAATCTATTTTCACATTTGGCTACACATTGTGGATGCCCTTAATCGTACCACTTGGTTTTGCTCCTGTGTGCTATCTATACAAATCTCAATTATATTGATCTAAAAAATTATAGAATCGAGATTAGTAAAAAGGAGGTGATTTTGCCGCGCGGATGGCGGGGGAGGTTTCTTATTTGAGCAATGCTACATCCACGTAATGGTTTACGTAAAGTTACGAACTGATGTGATGTGGGACTATTTGATTGGATTAAAGGAGAGGATTAGGCCCACCCCACCTGAAAATCAGGGGGGCATATATAGATTAGATGGAAAGTATACGTAGCAGCTACGTAGCCCTTTGTAAGTCTAGGATTAGGCTTCTTATTTTCGGAGGACGTTGTCCTGGCGGTTTGCTAACATGCGGTCCCACGTGTCAGTGCTTTACCAAGCTGATCCGCATCCCACATGAGGCAGAACAACGGCAGAAGCAACACGTGGTTAAGTTGAAGAAGACGAGGGAGAAGCAGATTCAACAACGAGTGAAATGATGGTTGCTTCGTCCCTCCAACTTAACTGCGAGAAAGGTGCAGCTTTGTGATTGACGCCTCATTGCTCATTACTACGCCGGCGCCATGACTGGGGTGCTTCACCCCGGCTGCTCTGCACTGTATTTCGGTATGGCACGTGGACCCGGTAGCTTGATGTCCCACATGTCGGCGAAAGGGACTAGAAGATTTATGAAAGCGAGCGCTCCACTCTTACGACGGAGGAGTAGACGACACGACGGCCCAGTGAACTGTCACTTGTACTATATAGTACTATAGTTTTGCTATTTCGCATGATCCATCGATACAAACCCGATTAAACAGGAAAGGGCGGGATTTTTCCCGCATGGTAGATGATACTGGCCATACATTTCAAAGGCAATTTTAATGTATGCAAACTGAATAATTATAAGTAACAATATGATATCTAGTAAAACTAAAAAAACATATGATTTATTGTGTTAGAGTGTAGTAGTAGTGCTGTATTGCATAGTTGTTAGATGTAACATGCAAGAACGTGTAGAGATGTAGTTTTGGAGGGCCTACAGAGAGAAAAGCATAATACGGTCACCAAACTTCAGAATAAGCTGATTACGGTCACTATATACGTTTTGCGGTGATTACACGGTGACTTGCTCACAACTCAGCATCGGATTGCACTCTGTTGACCGGCCAAATAGTCTGCGTGGTGCCATGTTGACTAGTTAAATTGACCACATTCGTTCTGGGTCCCACCTGTCAGTTCGCATAGGCAAAAGGTCAGATAAACACAAATTTACGCAGACGCGACAAGGCTCCAACCCGTGCGCGGGAATCACCTGGTTGTGTATGTGTCTGTCAGGGCCTGATGTGTGCGCATGCACGTGTAGGTTGAGCACTTGAGCGTGAGAGTGTGTGTTGGTCGTGTGGTGTACTGGTGTGTGCATGCATGTGTGCGTGTGTGCGTGTGAGTGTTGCGTGCGTGCGTGCGTGTGAGTGTTGCGTGCGTGCGTGGCTGCGTGTGTACGTGTGAGTGTTGCGTGCGTGCGTGGGTGCATGTGTTTGTGTGAGTGTTGCGTGGATGCAGTTTGTGTGCATGCGTGCGTGTGTGTATAATCACCACACCAGCTCCTATGTGTTAAAACAGACGGCTCAACATACTAATACAAGGCCACCTTGTCCGCTGTGCCCGTGGTCATGACTTCGAACCACCGTCCAAATATTTTTTTATCGTTTGTTTTCATTCTTACTAGCAAGATGCCTGTGCATTGCACGTAACATCAAGATGCATTTGTATGACCTGCTTATCTTGTGAGAGAAAAGGATGAACGAGGGAAGGCCTTGTTTGCAAATGTGGAGAGGTGTGTGGGTACCTTTTTGCAAAATTGCCATAGTTTCTTTCCTATCCGTGAGATATAAATCTTACGGCCTATATTGCAGGATGGCAGGCACACCATCATCACCAACTCTGTTTTTTATAAGAGTGTATTTTATGTATTTTATAGGAGTGTAGATGTAGAGTAGATACAAGTCGACAGGTGGGCATGATGGTAGTGAGATAATGTGATGCAACACTAGAGGTGCCACGTGGAGCGTTTAACTGGTCAACTAGTCATGTCATGAGCAAATACAGAGTTGTACGGTGAGCCCGTGACTGCATAATAACCACTAAATGTAAATGGTGACCCTAGTGAGTGGATCCTGAAGTCCAATGTACGTATTGTGCTTTCGCTTCAAATACATTGATCGTCATTGCATATATCGCGAGAGAAAGATGAAACATGCGTGAATTTTCTGGGGGCTTACCTTTAGAGGACCTGGAGATAGTTTTGTGTGCATACATGAAAGGGGCTTACAGGGGGGGTATGCAATGGAGAGAGAGATGCTCTTCGTTTCTCTTTATTATGACTAACTTTGTATATAGTGTAAAAATATACAAATTCACAGTGCGGAATAAATATCATTGTGGGCACCATGCAATGCAAATTAGCGTTCGTACTCCTCCATATAACTTTGTAATGTTGTATATATGTAGAAACTCTAAAATAATTTTTTGGCCACAATTTATTCAAAAGGAATGATTTATGTGAAATAAATGTGAAGAGAGGGCTTTTTAGATCAATGGGATACGTGATGTAACATGTGTGAATGTGTAGTTGATGCATTTGGCGGGGCCTAGAGAGGTATGTGTGTGTATTACGTATTCGAGAGAGGCATGGATAGAGGGGCCGATGGGGGGCGTGGGAGAGATAGCACGAGAAATGAGAGTGGTCTAGAGAGAGAGAGACGAATGTTATGTCACGACAAGAGATTCCATTCCCTTGAGTGTGTATATGCAAGGGGGGAGGGAATAGAGGCACCAGGAGAAATTTTCTGTGTGTGTGGTGTTTTTGTTGGTATGTGTGGGTGTAGAAGATAATGAGACGTGGGGGCAGAGGGTGTGTCACCGCGTGAGGTCCGGTGGGTCGAGGTGAGGCCCTTCGTTCTGTTCCGTCCTGCGCCACATTGGTCGGCCCGTGACGCATTTAGGAAGACACATGGATGACTAGTCATACAAAACAAAGATAGTAGAATTGTGAAGGACTCTGTGTCCACTGACAAAGCCGGCTAGCATATGTAACCCTAGGTTCTCGGACTAAGGTAAACCCTTTATCTCTGATATTACTATTCATCCAACCTAACTTTAAGGGGCATCCTACAGAATGCTCTGCTAGAATCATACTCGTCTATTAGGAAGAGAGGTGTGAGACAACGCGTGAGAGACAAGCGTAAAGATAATGTGCGTACATGAGACACGTAGGCAGGTCCATGTATATAGAAAGGGTCGATGAGGATTGTGCGTGTGTATGTATGCGAGAGGAAGAGTGCTTGTGATAAAGGTTAGTGAAAACAGTTGTAAATGGTTACGAGAGGGAGGGAGGGTTATATCTAGAGCATGTGTGCGAGAAAGACACCTCGGGAGTGAGTGTGTGAGCATGTGTGAGAGACCACCGATGAAGAGTGAAACTACACGTAAAAGACTGCTCTACACACTGATTAAAGATATAAATTGTATCCAAATATTAGGATGGGATCATGATATTTGCAATTCGTGTAAGGAGTGGTCATTGATCCATCAGACATCTAGATTCTATCGAATTTGAGCATGTCTATGTTATTATTCGACACAATTGATCCACATAGTTAGTATTTTGAACTCCAGATAATGCATCGCTTTAGCAATCGAATATAAACGTGAGTATAGTTCATGTTGTGTGTGTAAAGCACATTATACATACGAAAGTTTCACAATGGACATTATAAATAGCTACTACCTATGAACTAGCATACATTTGAATTCAACTTAATGTGGTTTAAAAAATCGAATTCAACATGAAGTCCATTCAATTATTTGAAGTTGATATCATGGCATTTGTAAACCATACCTAAATTACGAGGGAACCAATCTTTGCTCTGATTTTGTACATAATAGCATATGTAGTCGTGTACAAAATAGATTCAAATTTAGCTCCTCCATTCCAAAATAATCATAGTTATAGGATTTTCAAGTGTCAAAATTTCAAAGAAAAGCGGATAATTTAATGAGGTTTTCAAACATACAAGTTCAAATATAACGTTGTATATTTAGGTCAATCCTCATAGTTCAAGAGTACTCTAAACGTGAATGCTTGTGTTTCAAAATTTCGAACGAAGCGCCAAAAGAGCCTCTACTTGCCCGAAACCCTGTAAGACCAATGTTTGGTAGTCCAAGGAAATTACTTTTCTAATAACTCCGACCCGTGAAACCTACCGGCCCGACGTCCAAAGGTCTAAACCGGGGTAGGTTTGTAGCTTCATCTAGACGCCACGCAACCGCATCCGAAAAACATTCAGACACAATGGCCGCCTAAGCACACATGCGCGCAGCCGAAATCACTCCCGCCCACTATTTGGTACACCTGGGATTACCATCCTACCCCCGACCCGCAGTAGGTCCGAAATTTAAGAGGGGGCAAAAGTTTGTACTTTCCCCAAATTTCAAACAAGCGTGTCCCATCTTCTGTTCAAAAAAGCCAAAAACAAGCGCGTCCCAGACCGAAACATGGTTCCCCCACCCGTCCGTTCCACAATTGGTACTCTGTGGGCGCCAAAACTACCTCTCCACCAGCCGCGAAACCCTGGCGTCCTCCGTCCGCCACCCCATCCCACCCATCAACCGCCGCCCTCCTCCATCATGCCAGAGACGATACCCCGACGTCATCGTCCACCGCAACCTCAACCGCAACGCCCTCCACGGCTAGTAGTTGAAGCCGAGGCCGAGCCGTCCGTACCCGAGCCAGTTCAACCATGCCGTCCTGCGCCTCACCGCTGCCGCTCCAACTTCGCCACCCTCCACCGCACCGGAGTTGTTCCTGCTACCTCGTCCTTCACCGCCTTGGATCTGCTTCCCCTCCGCCGACATACGGCCACGACAACACATACAACAATTTGGCCATGGGTTTGTCCAAGCCTGCACCCTCCAGAACACCGGTTTCCCCGGTAAAAAGAAGAAAATCGGTGCGACATGCGGAGGTGACCACACCGGCAACCGAAAATGGTACTCCTCTTCCCTTATTCGTGCAAATCTTACGTCTCTTCTTGCACGGTATTCATCCCACAAAAGACACTAGTTGACCGCTTCTTCTTGATACTAGATGTTCCTAGTAACTCGCGATGCACAAGGTTTCTCCTCATATACTATTTCACCTTAGCTAGAGGTCCGTCGCCCCCTTGAATTTCAATTTTTGGCCACTTGATTCCCAATTAACGGAAGCATTCCCCAGCGTAACAGACGCTGGTACACCTATTACACCGGGGAAGCAGTGCCTTCGTGTTTATCTTAGGGGCGTGTGCGGCCTAGAGCTACTGGCACTCGATCTGGAGGTCGGCCGGGATTAAAGGGATGGCCTGGGGGCGCTGCCAAGCACGTCAGGTCGATGGGAGGGCGGGGCGGCGGTGGCAGGGGTCTGGGCCGGTGGTCGCTGTCGGTTCGAGAAAGATCGTCAATAGTGACTGGCGGGAGGTAGATGAAGGCCATCTGCCCGTTCCTTATAGATCGGACGGTTCATTAAAAAAATCAACTGACCTATTTATTTTCAGTCGACTGCTATCTTAGATATGACCACATGTGGTGGTGTGCTGGAGGAGTACCTGCATTTCTTGTGCTCATATATTACAAAATCATACATAGTAGAATCTAATTTTGTTTGCCATGCAATGTTGTAGAGCTATCATATGTCTCATGTCATTTATTTTTCAGCCACCTGCTATCTGCTACTTTTACAGTGCACTAGTTCTGCACACACTTCACCCTTACTCTCACTGTTGTGTTTTTATGCAAGGGTATCTCAGACTCTGCTACCATGAGAGAAGCCAAAAAAAAGAGAGATGTCTCTCTAGTTTGGTGTGCGGCTAGGCAAGACACGTTTCAACGCTTTAAAGGATATAGTGTCAGCAGATGGAGACGGGGAACGTAGCTCTGGAGTTGATGACCTCGCTCGCAATGAACCACCATCCCAGGTGCTTGCTTTAACTTCGCGGTGTCATATGTGGTTGCATGTTCCATATAGTGTCCAGCTTGTATTCAAAAGGCCGAAGTTGGTAAGATAAGGAAATATTTTTTTTACATGAACCACCATCCCGTGAGCACCAGAAGACAAATAGCTAGTCAGGGCACTGGCCGAGCCAGTGACAAGCCCAGCAAAGATAGGCATCACCTGGAAGCCAACTAAAAAGCTGCGATGGTGGCGAAGCAGCCTGCCTCCGACCAGGCTCTCAGGTCCTAGATGATCATGCTCACCACTCCAGCCGGATGTCTAGCTTGTATTGCTTCCAATTTGGTTAAAGTGCATCTGCTTAGCTTACACATTATACCTTTGAATGTGACATGCCTTTCTGTTTTTGGTACATACTAGTACATCTGTGTATTAACCATGTGCTTACATCAAACTAGTGTTCTTGTGTATCCCTCATCAATCACTTATGACGAGGCAGGCAGGCAAGGGGACTACTCCTCATTTAAAGAATGCAGCGTCAGCCTCCCGACATGATTCTCAAGAAACAGAAATGCTAGATGAAGATAGTGAACGTAGCTCTGTAGTTGATTACAGCATTTCCCCTAACTAGCATCACAGGTGCTTGCTCTAACTTGGCAGCGTGATATGTGGTTGCATGTTGCATATGGTGTCTAGATTGTAATTCTTCCAATATGGTTAAACTGCGTGTGCTAGTCTGCTTAGCTTATACATTATACCTGTTAATGTGACATGCCTTCCTGTATTTAGTACATAGTACATCTGTCTATTAAGTATGTCCTTACATAAAACTATTGTTTTTTTGTATCCCGCATCAATCAACATGACGAGACACCTTTAGTATATGTAGTGCGATATTAGTTGCATCTTTCATATGATTTATAGCATGCGCTACTTCTAATTTGTTGAAATTCCATTTATGATGGGACGCTTTTAACTTGGCAGAGTCATATTGGTTGCATCTTTCATGTGGTGTCTAGCTTGCATTGCTTCTTATTTGCTGGAATGGTTTCTGCTTAGTTTACACAAACAGTTGTGAACATGCCATGCCGTCCTATTTTTCGTACATATTCCATCCTGGTATCATGTGTTTGCCTTACATCAAAGTAGTGATTGTCAATATCATGCATGAATGAGTTTTGAAGAGAGAATTTTATTGATTTTTCTTGTCGGTTTTACTTGACAATTCAAAATCAATAAAGCGGAAGGAAGTTAGGAAGGCAGCGGATAAAGGTGCTCCTTCTGAACGAAGGGCCTCTACAGTTTCTACTCCTCCACACCCCCAAGATGATTTCCAAAACAACACATGCATAGACACTCAACAAATCTGTGTTTATGATGAGCAGGTCTCCCCTAGTGCAGCATCACTGGTGCTCCCTCTAACCTGGCACTGTTATATGTGGTTGCATGTTATGTGTGATGTCTAGCTTGTATTGCTTCTAATTTTATTGAATTCCATCTGCTTACTTTACACATTATACTTGAATAAGACACGTGTTGCTGTTTCTAGAACATACAATATCTGTCTATGACACCATGTTCTTACATCAAATTACTATTGTTGTGTAACCTGCAATAATCACTTATCATAAGACACGTTTGACTTCGGAGTGTGATATAGGTTACATCTCACATTCTTTTCTAGCCTGTACTACTAATTTGTTGAAATGGCACTTATGACGAGACAGTTTTAACTTGGTAGAGTGATATTCATTGCATCTTTCATATGGTGTCTAGCTTTCATTGCTTCTAATTTGTTGAAATGCCTTCTCCTTAGTTTACACATCATAAGCTGTGAATATGCAATGCTGTGAATATGCAATGGCACTAATGACGAGAGACCTCTAACATGGTAGCGTGATGTTGTTTGCATCTTGCATATGATTTATTTCTTGTACTGCTTCACATTTGTTTAAACGCCATTTATGATGAGACACTATTACCTTGGCATAGGCGATATTTGTAGCATCTTTCATATGGTGTCTACCTTCCATTGCATTGCTTCTAATTTGGTGAAATGTCTTCTTCTTAGTTTACACATCATAACTCTGGTTATCGCTTCCGAGGGAGTCCTGGATTAGGGGTTGTTCGGATAGCCGAACTATACCTTCAGCCGGACTCTTGGACTATGAAGATACAAGATTGAAGACTTCGTCCCGTGTCCGGAAGGGACTTTCCTTGGCGTGGAAGGCAAGCTTGGTGATGCGGATATTCAAGATCTCCTACCATTGTAACCGACTTTGTGTAACCCTAACCCTCTCCGGTGTCTATATAAACCGAAGGGTTTTAGTCCGTAGGAAAAGAACTTCATCATACAACAATCATACCATAGGCTAGCTTCTAGGGTTTAGCCTCTCTAATCTCGTGGTAGATCTACTCTTGTACTACCCATATCATCAATATTAATCAAGCAGGACGTAGTGTTTTACCTCCATCAAGAGGGCCCGAACCTGGGTAAAACTTCGTGTCCCTTGTCTCCTGTTACCATCCGGCCTAGACGCACAGTTCGGGACCCCCTACCCGAGATCCACCGGTTTTGACACTGACATTGGTGCTTTCATCGAGAGTTCCTCTGTGTCGTCACTTTTGGGCCCGATGGCTCCTTCGATCATCTATAACGATGAAGTCCAGGGCGAGACTTTTCGCCCCGGACATATCTTCGTCTTCGGTGGCTTCGCACTGCGGGCCAATTCGCTTGGCCACCTAGAGCAGATCGAAAGCTACGCCCCTGGCCATCGGGTCAGGTTTGGAAGCTTAAACTACACGGCGGACATCCGCGGGGATCTGATCTTCGACGGATTCGAGCCACAGCCGAGTGCGCCGCACTGTCTCGAGGGGCATGATCTAGCTCTGCCGCCGAACAGTGCCCTGGAGGCCGCACACGCACCGGTTCCGACCCTTAATTCGCAGCCTACTGTGCCAATCGATGATGAGTGGTTGGACGCCACCTTGGGGGCTGCGATCTCAAAGGCGATCGAGCCGAACGCCAGCCCCGCGCTCCGCACGGCCCGTGACTCCGAGGAGACGGATTCCTCACCGAACTCCGAGCCCCCCGCGCCCCTGCCGATCGAATCCGATTGGGCGCCGATAATGGAGTTCACCGCCGCAGACATCTTTCAGCACTCGCCCTTCGGCGACATACTGAATTCTCTAAAGTCTCTCTCTTTATCAGGAGAGCCCTGGCCAGACTGCGGTCAGCAAGGATGGGATATGGACAATGAAGAAATTCAAAGCCCACCCACCACCCACTTGGTAGCCACTATCGATGATCTAACCGACGTGCTAGATTCCGACTCCGAAGACATCGACGGTATGGACGCCGATGCAGGAGACGATCAAGAACCAGCGCCTATAGGGCACTGGAAAGCCACCTCGTCATATGACGTATACATGGTGGATACTCCAAAAGATGGAGATGGCGATGGAACAGCGGGGGATGACACCTCTGTCGGATCACGGGTTCCGGCAGACCATTAAGGTTCGAATCTGGGGTGCGCGCGGAGATCGTGCCCTCTACCTCTCCGTCTCGAAAGGATCTAACTACTACAAGAACAACACAAGAGACACAGGGTTTTATACTAGTTCGGGCCACCATTGTGGTGTAATACCCTACTCTAGTTTGTGGTGGGTGGATTGCCTCTTGGGCTGATGATGAAGAATAGTACAAGGAAGAACAGCCTCGTGAGGGTCTGTTCTTGGCTAGGGGATGAACTGCTAGGGGGAGTTCGATCGCCCTTCTCTCTCTCTATGAGATGCCGGATTAGATGCCTCTAGATACTGAATCAGGTGTCTCTACCCTGGGGGTGGCTAGTCCTATTTATAGGGAAAGGCCCTGGGCCAATTCCCAAATATTGAGCGGGAAGGGCGCCAACAATTAGCCAATTTGAAGGGGAACATCTGGTACACTTATCCTGACTAAAGTTGGTCTTCGCCTGCCAAAGGCCCTGTGGTGACGCCGTCCTGGGCTCCATGGTGACCTCCTTCCCACCGTTGGACTGGTCTTGCTCTCGTTGCACCGAAATGGGTGCCTTTGCTTGATCCTCTCACCTGCGCTTGCCCCCTTTGCACCAAAGAGGAAAGGGAGACGCTGCGCGGGCTGGCGCCCGCTTGGCACCCTTGGTCATCATGGCTTGCGTCATGGGCACCTCGTGAGGTACCCGCCTTGATCTCTCCGCCTCCTCGCGAGCCAGCCTAAGGAGGCCGTGCTTCAGGAAGCGCCGTGTCGTCCGCCTCGCGAGGCTTGGCCCCTCGCGAGGGTCTTGAGCCTTGTGTGGATGAAGATGGGCCACGCTGGGCCCCCATTTGAGCCACGCCGCAGGCCGCAGGCAGGAAAGTCTAGGGACCCCCGTTCCCAGAACGCCGACAGTAGCCCCCGGGCCCAAGGCGCGCATGGACTTGGCCGTGCCGAGGGGTGAAAGGGCAATGGCGAAGCGCCGCGGGCCCTAACAGTCTGCGGCCTTGGGCGCCGCGTGGCGGTTGATTGGACGCGGGCGTCTCCGCTTCCCCACGACGCCTCGGCGATCGCGCCGATTGGACAAGTCCCTGCATGCAAATCGTGTCATGATTACCTATGATCGTGGAGGCCGACGGTTGGCCTCCACCGGCTATAAGTGCGGCACCGCGCGTGCCCTTCCAGTCCATCTCCCCTTGCTTTCTCCTTCGCCTTGATTCTTGCTCCGCCTTGCCGTGATGGCTCCGATTCGCTGGTTCTCTGCAGCGGAGAAGGGAAAGGCTCCTCAAGAGGGACCTGACCTGCTCCCGCCGAAGAAACGGCCTGCCTTGCGCGGCCGAGACGAGGAGAACCGCCTGGTGGTGCTGAGGCCTTGGTACGAGCGGCCTCCGCCGGGGTTCCCGCTTCCCTTGTATGCCAATGCCGAGGGCCTTGGAAGAGGAGATGCCGATCCCCTCGGCCAGCGCCGTCGCCGGCGCCGGAGGGTCACGAAGGTGTGGGTCGTTCCTCTTGGAGTCCACGCCGAGGGTTCCTCCCGCGAGCTCGTGCTCCACGCCGCCATGCCTCCGCGGACTTGGATTCGCTTTCCTCCCTTCTTCGCCTCCGTCTTCCCGCGGGGAAGACTCCTGGAGCTGTGCTGTAGCACGCCGACTGCAGCACTCCTGCGACCGAGGCAGAGGTCGCGATCACTACCTCGGGCGAGGTCTTCATGACTCGCGGCTGGGGCGAAATATCTCGGTGCTGCAGAACGAGGGGCGCCCTCACGATCCACCTGGAGTACGACGGCGCTTTAGTGATGTTCTTCAGGGTCTTCGACGCGCACGGCCGCCGGCTGGAGTGCTGCCCCGGGGGAGGCGGCCAGGACCTCGCTATGGCGATGGCTGGGCCCGCCAACCGCCCCCTGGACAGCTCCACAAGCGACGGGAGAACCGGAGGATCCAGCAACTCCAGCGAAGTCTTCACGACTCCGGAGACGAGCGACGACAGCTACGAGCCTACGAGCCAACGCCGCTCCCGAAGCAGGGCAGGCTCGCTTGGTCGCCGCCGGTCCTGATCTGGATGGGGTTGGCGCCGGTGCTTAACGGCCCACTGTTGATGATGGCATCTTTTGCAAGGGCGCGTGTAGTTAGCACCCTTTATGATCCGTTCCTTGCGAGGAATCACATTGTGCCCCATAGGGGCTTGTAAGGCAGCTGTGATCCTTGTTGTTAATATGTAACCCTTGCTATGGATCTGTGCGAATCGCAAATTCCTTCATAGTTCGGTATTCCCTTTCGCACCTCGCGAGGGCTTGGTGCTATGCGTCGACAGGTCCTAGTCCCAAGGCGGCGTCAGCCGTCGCTGGTATGCCAGGTCACGATGCCGTGGTCAAGGGCAGGAGGTGAGCGACCCGGGGTCCGGTAAGAGCCCCTGAGTCGCGATGCTCAGGAGGTCCCCTTTGGCGCCCAAGCAGCCGTCGCTTGGTGAGAAAGAGAAGCAACGTCGCTAGTACGGAGTCGCTTTAGGTGCGGGGGTAGTGCCACGGTAGCCAACGCTTTGGATGGTGACTTATCTTGAGAATCGGGGATTGCCCCCAGCGCGTCGTCGGGTCCGGGGGGTAATTTGAAAGGAGTTGCTTGACGAGGTCCTCGCGTGCCCCTTCTCCCTCGCCTCTGCCCCCTTTCTGCTCTACGTCCTCGGGTCCCGGCCCTCGAGCTTGTCTCAGCCGTCGCTGGTATGCCAGGTCGCGATGCCGTGTACAAGGCCAGAGGGTGAGGGCTGGAGAGCCAGTAG
Organism: Aegilops umbellulata; assembly: GCA_032464435.1. Lineage (NCBI taxonomy): Eukaryota > Viridiplantae > Streptophyta > Magnoliopsida > Poales > Poaceae > Aegilops > Aegilops umbellulata. The sequence continues at coordinate 302,391,327 of CP136057.1, forward strand.
GAGCCCTGAGTCGCTATGCGCAGGCACCCCCCCTTTAACGTGCAAGCGGTTTGCGCGGGCGAGGGTGAAGGAAATGCCGTGAGGGCCTTGGCTAGCACAACTTCCTCTAAGGATCCTGCAGATTCATTACAAAAAGAAGATGGGGCTGCCATGTCAGTTATCAGTCGATCGTTAGTCGCTCAAGAGCTCGTTGGTCGGAGTAGGTGAGGTGTACCAGGGCACCCGTGAGCCAGCGCGGGACTCACGAGGCCCTACCTCTAGGCGGGTTGCGCCTGGCACTGGGCCGTATCTTGAGATGTGTTCCTGCGGAATCTGGTTAGATGGCGGCACTCTACGTCCTCGGGTCCCAGGCCTTGAGCTTGTCTCAGCCGTCCCTGGTATGCCAGGTCGCGATGCCGTGGACAAGGCCAGAGGGTGAGGGCTGGAGAGCCAGTGAGAGCCCTGAGTCGCGATGCTCAGGCACCCCCCCTTTAACGTGCAAGTGGTCGACATGAATAAGAAAAGGTGTCGTGGACGGCATCAAGTAATCAAGCATGATGCATAATTGGAGATAAACGCGGAAGGGATACATGCCGCTGGGCTTAGCCCGAGTGGCCTGGGGATGATGCAGCCCGAGGGGCGCCCCCAGCAAAGCAAGCTAGCGACTAAAAAGATAAAAAGGGATACATGCCACAGGGACGGACCCACGCGGCCTGGGAATGACGCAACACTGGGAGGGCGCTCCCAGCTGGGAATGAAACTTGAAAGGTGTCACCTGAGGATGTCGTCGGTGCAGTGGCGTTGGTGCAGCAGACTCGGTGGGCTGCAGAAGCCGATCCTCACGAGCCCCCAGGCCCAGGGGCCTCGGGAGGCTCCGGAGGCACTGGTGGCTCCTCGTGAGCAGCCTCCATCTCCGCCAGGGCTGTGGAACGCCTGTCTTCTTGCACCTACAAGATGCTCCTCATGATGCGCTCGTACGCCGCAGCCACACTCCGCAGGCCATAAGGCATGCAAACATAGCTGTGGGGTGGTCCTCCGCAGCGCCCCACTTGTGAGGGCGAGAGGCGCTCCGCCGTGGCGATCTGATTGAGCCCCGGTACGTCGACGCAAACGCGCAGCCCACCATCCTCGCCTGGATGGGGAGCCACAGCTGGTGGGCGACGGCAACCTCTTATGATCCTTGACTCCTGTAGTTCTTGAGTGGCCTTGTTAACAAACTCCTATTGGTCTGACCTTCTTTCCCTGGCTTCCTTTCGAGGGAAACGTGCCTCGAAGCACGCCTCCACATGGTGCCCAAGCGCCTCCCTCGTGACCTTGGCTAGGTCGGTGGACCTCCAGGTGAGAGCCCCCGAGCCCTGCCTGAGGAGGGCGCCGGGCGCGCTTTCCTATGCGATTGAAGGAGGATCCCCCTGGGCAGACGCGGGCCTTGAAGGGCCTGCCTCCTGAGGGGCTGAGCCTGACGTTGTCTTCTTCTTCTTGGGGGTGGTCTCAGGAAGCCTCCTGCTTCCGCGATTTGGGACTTCTAGTGACGCGGCCTGAAAGGCTCGCTCCAGGGTACACACTGCATCCTTCTCTTGACATGGCAGCGAGATGACGCCGTCGCTTCCTCGCATCTTGAGGACGTTGTATCCGTGGTGAGTCACGGCCATGAACTTGGCCAGCGCCGGGTACCCGAGGATGGCGTTGTACGGCAGGAGGATGTGGGCGACGTCAAAGTCGATGAGCACGGTGCGGTAGTTGTTGCGGGCCCCGAAGGTGACTGGGAGGCGGACCTGCCCGATCGGGACCGTGGAACCATCGGTGACTCCGGAGAAGGGCTTGGTTGGCTGGAGCTGGTCATAGGGCACTTGGAGGTTGTTGAATGATTCCACGGACAAGACGTTGAGCCCTGCCCCTCCGTCGATGAGGGTCCTGGTGACCAGAACGTTGCTGATGACTGGGGAACAAAGCATTGGGAGGACTCCGGCCATGGCCGCGCACTTGAGCTGGTCTACTGAGCTGGACGTGATGGTGCAGGCCGACCACCTGAGGGGACGCGTTGCTTCGAGCTTGGGGAGAACTGCATTCACTTCGCGAGCAAACTTCTTGAAGATACGCTGAGAGGCTGGGGCTTGAGCTCCGCCCAGGATGCTGGCGATGGCGGGAGGCTCTTGGAAGCCCCCAGCCCCTTCCTCTTGGTGGCGGTCTTCATTCCTTCTTGGGTGAGGCGGCAACAGCGGCAGGCCTGGGTTGCCATGAGGGCGATCCTCACGAGGCTGGTCCCTCCAGTCCCCCTCGCGAGGCGGGTCACGCCAGCGGTCCTCGCGAGGTTGGTCACGCCAGCCTTGACGTGGGCCACGATCTTCCCAGCGTCCCGGGTTCCTTCCTCCTCCTCGGTCGTAGCCCCGGTCAGCACGGTCAGGGGCGTCGGCCGACTCTTCCTTCTCGCACGGCGCGGAGTTCTTAGTATTCATTGGTGTTGTGGGTGTGGAGCTCGTGGTACACACAGTACCGGCTGCTCCTGGAGGATTCGGGCAGATCCTTGCCCCGCTTGGTGTCCGGCTCTGCCGCGAGCATGGCAGCCCCCTTGCGCTTCACGTCCTTGGCCTTGGGCTTCTTCTCTTCTGGGTCTGCGGCAGGCAGCTCGAGGAGCGAGAGGCGTCCCTCCTCAGCTGTGGCGCACTTGGTCGCCAGGTTGAACAGCTCTAGGGAGGTGCAGAGGTCTTCGTGCATCGCCAACTCCTCCTTCATCTTGACGTCGCGCACGCCATCGGAGAAGGCCGAGATGATGGCTTCCTCGGACACCCTAGGGATCTTGAGGCGCGCACTGTTGAAGCGCTGGATGTACTTTTGCAGGGTCTCTCCAGGTTGCTGCTTGATGCGGCGCATGTCGCTCATGGCGGGAGGCCGGTCGCGGGTACCTTGGAAGTTGGAGATGAAGCAAGTACGCATCTGGTCCCAGGAGGAGATCGTGCCTGGAGCCAGGTTCAGGAGCCAAGTGCGAGCACCTTCCTTCAGCGCCATGGGGAACCAGTTCGCCATGACCTTTTCGTCCCCGCTGGCTGCTTCGATTCCCAGCTCATAAAGTTGGAGGAACTCTGTGGGATCAGTCGTGCCATCATAGCGAGGGGGCAGGTCCGGCTTGAACTTGCCAGGCCATGCGACTCCGCGCAGCTCAGCGGTATAGGCGCGGCAGCCAACGGTGGCCGCGGGAGGTTTTGGTTGAGGGAGAGCTTGGCCTTGTAGGTCCCCTTGCACTGCAGCTGGGAGCAGCACGGGGTCTTGACGCGCCGGAGCCGGAGCGGGGTCTCGGCGAACCGGAGCTGGGAGCGCCCGGGCAGCCTCTTACGGTCGCCGGACTTCTTGGTAGCTCTGTTCCTGCTGGGCCGGCGCATGACGGAGCGGGTTCCGCCCAGGAGCTGCGCGCCTTGGGGCCATGGCATCTTCATGGAAAGGAGGCGGCTGGAATGCCCCCGGGGCTTCATTTCCCACGCGGGGCGGAGTGCGGTGCAGCGGTGCGGAAGGTGCGGGAGAGCCCCCTGCGGCGCGGACGAGCTCGGCGAAGCGGTCGAGCCACTCCTCGTAGACGTCGTCGACGGGGCGGTAGCGCAGGAGCTCGTTCGCCGCGATGAGCGCAGCTCGAGCCTCCAAGGGCGCGCGAAGCGCGTGCGACGAAGAACCGGCCGGGGTGAGCGACGGAGTGGCGGTGCGGCCATCTTGCCGCACGGACGGGTGCTGAGAGGATGCTTGCTGCTCGTTCCCCGCCGGGCCGGTGGCGGCGTTGACGGCGAGCGACGGGGAACGACGAGGACGCCCACCGACGGGGGCCGTCTGGATGGCGTGGGAAGCGATGGCGGCCCGGCGCTCGGCGCGGGCCCGACGAGCGTCAGACATGGATGCGACGGTCGGAGGAGAGCGGAGCGGTGGAAGACGGATTCTGGCGCACCCCTACCTGGCGCGCCAAATGTCGGATCACGGGTTCCGGCAGACCCTTAAGGTTTGAACTCTGGGTTGCGCGCGGAGATCGTGCCCTCTACCTCTCCGTCTCAAAAGGATCTAACTACTACAAGAACAACACAAGAGACACAAGGTTTATACTAGTTCGGGCCACCATTGTGGTGTAATACCCTACTCTAGTTTGTGGTGGGTGGATTGCCTCTTGGGCTGATGATGAAGAATAGTACAAGGAAGAACAGCCTCGTGAGGGTCTGTTCTTGGCTAGGGGATGAACTGCTAGGGGGAGTTCGATCACCCTTCTCTCTCTCTATGGGATGCCGGATTAGATGCCTCTAGATACTGAATCAGGTGTCTCTACCCTGGGGGTGGCTAGTCCTATTTATAGGCAAAGGCCCTGGGCCTCTTCCCAAATATTGAGCGGGAAGGGCGCCAACAATTGGCCAATTTGAAGGGGAACATCTGGTACACTTATCCTGACTAAAGTTGGTCTTCGCCTGCCAAAGGCCCTGTGGTGATGCCGTCCTGGGCTCCATGGTGACCTCCTTCCCACCGTTGGACTGGTCTTGGTCTCGTTGCACCGAAATAGGTGCCTTTGCTTGATCCTCTCGCCTGCGCTTGCCCCCTTTGCACCAAAGAGGAAAGGGAGATGCTGCGCGGGCTGGCGCCCGCTTGGCACCCTTGGTCGTCATGGCTTGCGTCATGGGCACCTCGTGAGGTACCCGCCTTGATCTCTCCGCCTCCTCGCGAGCCAGCCTAAGGAGGCCGTGCTTGAGGAAGCGCCGTGTCGTCCGCCTCGCGAGGCTTGGCCCCTCGCGAGGGTCTTGAGCCTCGTGTGGATGAAGATGGGCCACGCTGGGGCCCCATTTGAGCCACGCCGCAGGCCGCAGGCAGGCAAGTCTGGGGACCCCTGTTCCCAGAACGCCGACAACCTCCAAGAAACAGCCAAAGCGCCGGCGTCAGCAGCGCCGCTCTAAATCCTGCCAAAGCAAAAATGGTGATTCCGGCACGTGAGATAATACTACCCCGGATAGCACCGAAGAACACCCCCCCCCCCCCAGCAAGATTCGACACAGGAAGATGGCGAAGCCAGCCCTCATGAGAGAGCGGCAGACAGAGAGGTTGAGGATGACCATTATATGCCTCCCACCGAAGATGAGGCAACCCTCCACGATGACGAATTCATCGTGCCATCAAATCCTGCCGAACAAGAGCGTTTTAAACGCAGGCTTATAGCCACGGCAAGTAGCCTCAAGAAAAAGCAGCAACAACTTAGTGATGATCAAGATTTGCTAGCTGACAGATGGACTGAAGTCCTTGCGGCCGAAGAGTATGAACTCGAACGCCCCTCCAAGAGTTACCCAAAGCGCAGGCCGCTACCCCGATCAGGGGAGGAAGCACCTACGTCACCAGCGCACGACATGGCCGACCGGCCACCTCGCGGCCGCGACAGAGAGGCCTTTCGGCCCTCCACCCAAGCCATGCCCCGGCGCCATTCAACTAAGGCATGGGAAAATGCGCCAGACCTGCGAGACGTACTTGAGGACAAGGCAAGGCAAACAAGATCGATCTACAGATCGCGCAGGCGCCCCACGGCACGTGACGGTGATCTTCATTCCGGATACCATAAATCCGGCCGGGCCAAACATAACAGACATAGCTCCTTCGAGCGGCGTCGTGATATAGCCCAGTATAGAGGCGCCGCACACCCACTATGCTTCACAGATGAAGTAATGGATCATAAAATCCCCTAGGGTTTCAAACCCGTAAACATCGAATCATATGATGGCACAACAGATCCTGCGGTATGGATCGAGGATTATCTCCTTCATTTTCACATGGCCCGCGGCGATGATCTACACGCCATCAAATACCTCCCGCTCAAACTTAAGGGACCGGCCCGGCATTGGCTTAACAACTTGCCGGCAGACTCAATCGGTTCTTGGGAGGACCTGGAAGCCGCATTCCTCGACAACTTCCAGGGCACTTATGTGCGACCACCGGATGCCGATGACTTAAGCCACATAATTCAGCAGCCAGAGGAATTGGCCAGGCAATTCTGGACACGGTTCCTAACAAAGAAAAACCAGATAGTCGACTGTCCAGACGCAGAGGCCCTAGCAGCCTTCAAGCATAATATCCGCGACGAGTGGCTTGCCCGGCACCTGGGACAGGAAAAGCCGAAATCCATGGCAGCCCTCACGACACTCATGACCCGCTTTTGCGCGGGAGAAGACAGCTGGCTCGCTCGCAGTAACAACTTAGCAAAGAACCCTGGTAATTCGGATACCGAGGACAATAGTGGCAGGACACGCCGGAACAAGCAAAAGCGCCGCGTTAGCAGCGACAGCAATGATGACACGGCAGTTAATGCCGGATTCAGAGGCTATAAATCCGGTCAGCGGAAAAGGCCATTTAAAAAGAATACTCAGGGCCCGTCCAGTCTGGACCGAATACTCGACCGCTTGTGCCAGATACATGGCACCCCCGAAAAGCCAGCCAATCATACCAACAGGGATTGTTGGGTGTTCAAGCAGGCAGGCAAGCTAAGAGCCAAAAATAAAGACAAGGGGCTGCATAGCGATGACAAGGAGGAGCCCAGGCCGCCAAACAACAGTGGATAGAAGGGTTTTCCCCCACAAGTGTGGATGGTGAACATGATATACGCAACCCACATTCCCAAGAGGGAGCGGAAGCGTGCGCTACGGGACGTATACACAATGGAGCCGGTCGCCGCATTGGTTCTCGACCCAATTATCGACGGATTTCATCTCACAAGAGTCCTCATGGACGGCGGAAGCAGCCTGAACCTGCTTTACCAGGATACAGTGCGGAAAATGGGCATAGATCCCTCGAGGATTAAGCCCACAAAAACGACCTTTAAAGGCGTTATACCAGGTGCAGAGGCCAACTACACAGGCTCAGTAACACTTAAAGTGGTCTTCGGATCTCCGGACAATTTCCGAAGCGAAGAGTTAATCTTCGATATAGTCTCGTTTCGCAGTGGCTATCACGCCCTGCTCGGGTGAACCGCATTTGCAAAGTTCAATGCGGTGCCGCATTTCGCATATCTCAAGCTCAAGATGCCAGGCCCTCGAGGAGTAATTACGGTCAACGGAAACACCGAGTGCTCCCTCCGAACGGAGGAGCACACGGCGGCCCTCGCAGCGGAGGTGCAAAGCAGCCTTTTTAGGCAATTCTCCAGTCCGGCCGTTAAAAAGCCAGACACTGACAAGCGCGCCCGGAGTAACCTACAACAAGACCGCCTGGCACGTTCTGAGCAGGCGTAGCAATGCGGCCCCAACCCCAGCCCACACGACGTAGCGAAACCAGTGCTTCGCGTACATAACTACGCTCTTGAAATACCATGGGCGCAGGGGAAGGGGCACAATCACGGCGACCCCAAACACGGCCTAAACCATACTAGGGGCTGCCGAATCCTTTTTTTAATCTTTTCTTACTTTCAGGGCTCCATACTTCGGACGACCTGTTCGGCAATTCAACTGCCGCACAAACGATGCAAGATCTAGGGAAGCAGACAAGCCATGCCGCACTATGGAACTCCCAGGTGGTCTCTGTTACGAGCAGTATAACTGTTTTGAATACAATTCCGCGGCGTTCCCCTGGCCAGGACATGTTAAATAGTCCAGTATCTTTTGCTTATCGCACCATTTGTATCGTTCTGCTGATAGCAGCCTTTTTTGCATAGCTTTTTGTCTATTTTTTGCATTATCCTCTTTTCATATATATGTTTATTAATGAAACGTTGCACCCGTACACCATGGTACGGCAAACACGCCAGGGGCTTCAGTAGCCCTCAATATGGTGTGAGAAGTCCGTACACTTTCACAAGTGCGGCACCCCGAACTTATAACACTATATGCATCGGCTCCGAATCATGATTTGGGTCAATAGTTGGGTTTGCCCGGCTCCTATGGTTTGGTGCCTTACGTTCCGCTATATCGGCTAAGGTAGCACTAGGAGAACCACTGCGATTGTGCCCCAGTTGAGCTGGGCTAAGCACCTTAGTGGAGAAAGCTAAAACTGACTGTCATGATGAGGCGAGAGACCGGTTGCTGTTCGAGAGGTTTTTTGAGTCCCTAAAGACTTATGCCGCTTCGAGCGAGGAGCCGGCTTTGTCCGGCCAAGGCGTGGATAGCGCCCCGAACTCGGTCTTCCGAACTAGGGGCTTCGCCGAAATTTAAAATTATAGAGTTCTATGGCCAAGTGAGAGTGTTCAAGCATTATAGTCCGATTGCCTGGTTCGTTGTGCTGAGCGCCTCCCTTGAAGGACCCAAATATGGGAAAAAGAGCGCTCAGGTTTATCCCGAACACCCCAACACTAGTGGCATGGGTGCAGAAGCCGACGACTAGCCATCTCTCAATTTTTGATAAACGGCCGCACAGAAAGTAATATTTTATATTCAACAAGCATTGCTTAGCGCATATGAACACGTTTTCAGCGTACAGGATAAAACGAGCGAGTTCATTCAAAAATTACATCCTTGGTACATTCATCCGCCATAAGGCGGGCTCCCGGCAGAACATCCTTATAATAGTTCTCGGGCTTGCGATGCTCCTTCCCCAGCGGTGGCCCATCCCTCACAAGCTTCTCACCGTCCAGCTTACCCCAGTGCACCTTTGCACGGACAAGGGCCCTACGGGCGCCTTCGATGCAGAAGGAGCGCTTGATAACCTCGAGCCTGGGACAGGCCTCCACCAGCCACCGCACCAGCCCGAAATAGCTCCCTGGCAGGGCCTCTCCAGGCCACAGCCGAACTATGAAGCCCTTCATGGCCTGTTCGGCCTCCTTGTGAAGCTCGAGCAGGTGCTTTAGCTGGTCGCTCAAAGGCACAGGGTGTCCGGCCTCAGCATACTGGGACCAGAACACCTTCTCCATCGAGCTGCCCTCTTCGGCTCAGTAGAATGCGGCGGCATCGGATACGCTACGGGGAAGATCTGCGAATGCCCCTGGAGAGCTCCCGATTCGGGTAAGCAACAAGTAGTTTACTTTTATATTTCTGCTTTGCATAAAGAATGCCTTACCCGCCGCTATCTTTTTCACCGCATCCAACTCCTGGAGGGACTTTTGGGCTTCGGCCTTGGCAGACTTGGCAGTTTCAAGGGCCGCCACGAGCTCGGACGGTTGCGTCTTTGACTCAAGCTCCAAACTCTCATGTTTTTTCATGAGAGCCTGAAGCTCTTGCTGCACCTCGCCGACCTGGGCCTCAAGTTTCTCTCGCTCGGTGCGCTCCGCGGCCGCTTTCTTTTCGGCCTCGGACAACGCCTTCTTGAGGGTCGCCACTTCAGTCGTGACCTCTACAATAAGTATTACAATCCTGACATTTTTTGCAATTGCGCCTTCTTATAGGCACTTTTTTCCGTAAGGTATCTCTTACCTTCTTTCTCCTTGAGCTGCCACTTGGCAAGGCCGAGCTCTTGCTCAGTCCGCTCGAGGCCCTGTTTCAAGGCACCCACCTATGCAGTCAGTGTGGCGGTGGCTAGCAGCGAAGCCTGCATACGCATATTGACTCTTTTTATTAGACTCCTGCAAAAATTGATAGATCCTCTATTCGGCTTTTCTTTCCGAATGCCAAACAGAGCATCAGGGGCTACTGTCTATGTGATAATATTTTTACATATTATTACTTACCTCGAAGCCTATTAGAAGGCTAGCACAAGCTTCAGTCAGTCCGCTCTTGGCGGACTGAACCTTCTGGATCACCGTACTCATGATAGTACGGTGCTCCTCTTCGATGGAGGCGCCCTTAAGCACCTCCAGTAGATTACCCGGCACCTCCGGTTGGACGGAGGCCGCCGGCTCATTAGGCTTGCTCCTCTTGACAGGAGTTCGCCTGCCGCGGTCCGGAACCGTTGAAGATTCCGGCGCGGTGTCCGGCTCAAAGCCGGACTTGGAGCCCTGGGGGGTCTTGTCCCCTTTACTCCTGGAGTCCGGGAGGTCGCCTCGCAGATCCTCCAGGACCACCTCCTCTTGCCCCGGAGCTTATCGCGACACCACTTCGGTGTCGTCCGCCGTGCGGGGGGAGACAGCGGGCGGAACTGAATTCACGTCCGATGAATCCAGGGAGCCACTCGACGACTCGTCGAGCCCGTCCTTGGGCGGGCTGCATGATTATATTCGGCGTTAGGGAAAGATGTGCAACAAAGGAATATCATGAGTTACTCTGGTATCCGAATACTTACGATGCCGCCGGACGCTTGGCCCTGTCCGGCCACTCCTCGTCGTCCTCGTCGGCGTTAGGGGAGTAGTCCGGCGGAGGGGTCTTCCTCCTCTTGGACCCTTCGGCCTCCCCCGTTGGGGCGGCCTTCCTTTTCTTTCCTCCCCCCGCTGGAGGGGAGAGGTTTCTTCTTCCTCCTCCTTGTTTTCACGGGAGGAGAGCGTCTCGGACTCGTCGGATGACGAGTCCGACACCACCATATGGCGGAAACTCTTTCGAGTCCCCGTGGCCTTCTTCTTCTTGGCCTTCTTCTCCGGCACCACATAAGGTGCCGGAACCAGCAGCTTCACTAGGAGAGCAGGGGCTGGGTCTTCGGGCAAGGGAGCCGGACAGTTAATCGGTCCGGACTTCGCCTGCCAAGCCTGTCAAAGGTGAGGGAGTTTAGATCCCGCATAGAGTGAAACTATGGAAAAAATTTAAATATCCTGTAAAAGGTGTAAGTAGCTTACCTCGTTAGCGTGACGCTGCGAGCTGTATCCGCGGTCCTCAGAAGCGGATGCGGGAGCCTCGGCGCCTTTGGTTAGCACCTTCCAGACGTCTTCATACGTCGTGTCGAAGAGCCTGTTAAGGGTTTGGTGCTGCGTCGGGTCGAACTCCCACATATTAAAGTCCCGTTGTTGACACGGGAGGATCCGGCGGACGAGCATAACCTGGACTACATTAACAAACTTGATCGGCTTATTCACCAGGGACTGGATGCATGTCTGTAGTCCGGTCACCTCTTTTTCGTCGCCCCACGACAGGCCCGTCTCTTTCCAGGACATAAGCCGCGTGGGGGGTCCGGATCGGAACTCAGGGGCTGCGATCCATTTCGGATCGCGCGGCTCGGTGATGTAAAACCACCCGGATTGCCACCCCTTCAGGGTCTCCACGAAGGAGCCCTCGAGCCATAGGACGTTGGCCATCTTGCCCGCCATGGCGCGTCCGCACTCCGCCTGGCTACCGCGCACCACCTTGGGCTTGACATTGAAGGTCTTGAGCCAGAGGCCGAAATGGGGGCGGATGCGGAGGAAAGCCTCGCACACGACAATAAACGCCGAGATGTTGAGGACGAAGTTCGGGGCCAGATCATGGAAATCCAGGCCATAGTATAACATGAGCCACCGGACAAATGGGTGGAGTGGAAAACCCAGTCCGCGGAGGAAGTGGGGAAGGAATACTACCCTCTCATGGGGCCTTGCGGTGGGGAGAAGATGCCCCTCCTCGGGAAGACGTGCGCGATGTCTTTGGACAAGTATCCAGCCCTCCTTAACTTTTTAATATGGCCCTCCATGACGGAGGAGACCATCCACTTGCCTCCCGCTCCGGACATTGCTGGAGAAGGTTGAGGTGTGAAGTGCGGGCTTGGGCGCTGGAGCTCGAGTGCGCGGAAGATGGATAGGCAAAGGAGGAAGAAGGCGCAGGTAAAAAGGTGGATCCTTATCCCCTTATATGGGCGGATGCGGCTATGCGTCCCCACCAGCCTGGTAAAACTCGCTTGCCTCCCAAGCGCCGTGATAAATGGCGCGGTTGGGTTACCCACGTCCGTATTGATGAGAATCCCGTAAATGAGGGACACGATCTCTGCTTTGACAAGACGTGCCAAGGAAACCGCCTCGCAAAACGTGCTGAGGTAGAAAAGTAAAAACGATTCGAGTAAAAGACTTGGCCGTAGTGTGATGTCACGCTGCGGAATGCGTGAGCAGATTAGATTTGTGTTAATATTATTCTCTCTATGGCAATATGTGGAAGCTTATTTGCAGAGCCGGACACTATCCTTGGTGTTTAAAATCTTCTTGAAGAACTTGGAGGAGGAACCCGTCTTGCAATGTCGAAGACAATCTGCGCGCCAGACTCCTCGTCATTGAAGCCTGGTTCAGGGGCTACTGAGGGAGTCTTGGATTAGGGGGTGTTCGGATAGCCGAACTATACCTTCAGCCTGACTCCTGGACTATGAAGATACAAGATTGAAGACTTCGTCCCGTGTTCGGAAGGGACTTTCCTTGGCGTGGAAGGCAAGCTTGGTGATGCGGATATTCAAGATCTTCTACCATTGTAACCGACTTTGTGTAACCCTAACCCTCTCCGGTGTCTATATAAACCGGAGGGTTTTAGTCCCTAGGACAAGAACTTCATCATACAACAATCATACCATAGGCTAGCTTCTAGGATTTAGCCTCTCTGATCTCATCAATATTAATCAAGCAGGACGTAGGGTTTTACCTCCATCAAGAGGGCCCGAACCTGGGTAAAACTTCGTGTCCCTTGTCTCCTGTTACCATCTGGCCTAGACGCACAGTTCGGGACCCCCTACCCGAGATCCGCCGGTTTTGACACCGAGAACTTCCTCCTGTTTTTCATACATATTACATCCTCCTATCATGTGGTTGTCTAACATCAAAGTTCAGTTCGTTTGCATCAAGCATCGATTTGTTCTGAAGAACTAAATTGTTATTCATTTTTCTTGTCGGCTTGACTTAACATGGCACAGAGAAAGAGGAAGAAAAACAGAATGGCAGGGAATGAGAAGCGGTTGAATCCTGCAGATTCTGCTGGTACTAATGGTGCAATAGAAGGTCAAAGTCCAGCAGAAAATTCTACAAACACGACATCCCATGCTACACGAGTTGCAAAAAAAGACAAACAGAAACAAATAGATGCCACCAAACAAGCAAAGACAGGCCTATTTCTTGCAACACCAACCACAGTACTACCAGCTGCACGACGTACTCGTGCGTCAACTGAGCTAGCAGCACGTTCCCAAGCTCCCTTGCCACCTGAGACTACTTCCTAAGCACTCTTGACACAAGACGAGTTGGCAATATCAGATGAACCTTGTGAGCTTCAACAGCAAGAAGGTAGTTGCTGGAGTCAAGTTACAGTTGCATGCTTCTTTATATGTAGTCTCACAGTTTGATGTACACTAACACTTCCTATGTTTGTTGTTGGACTAGCACCTAGGCGCAAGAGGAAACAAACATCAGGGATAATGCTCGATAGGTTAACTAAATCTAGAGGAGGAAGAATGGAGATCCGTTTTGAGGCAGGTTTAAAAAGGCCACGTGATGCTACAGAGTCAGCCAAGTTAGTATCAGAGGCAGCGGTTGCTGTTAGGTGTCATGTACGTATCCTCCCAACATGGATTCAGTACATGAATGACAAAGTCGAAACCCAGTTCAACATCTTCCTCGACCATTTATCTGTAAGTATGGTTATGTATGGAAACTAGTAATATCGTCTTGCTCTGTCCAATACTTTCTAGGTTGCTGATAATGAGACTCCCATAATTTTCAACAGATGAGGTTCAAGTTGGATAGCCAAGATGATGCAACCAGACAAGCTTGCACCCATGTTTTCAAGTCTACTCTGCGACAATATCGGTATAACTTGAGGAAAACTCACTTTGAAGGCAAGGCTAACAGTGAACTTGCCCAAACATCCCCGGTGGAAAATATATCTGATGAAGACTGGAGAGGCATCGTTGAACACTCGTCTGATCCGAAGTATCAGGTACATTATATATATGTCATCAGATCACATGTTGAAGTCCTATTTACGCATGTGGCACACAAATCTATCTTCTTGTAGGTGAACTGTTCAAAGAACAAGGCCAACCGTACGAAAGTGAAATTCCAACAGACGACAAGATCTCGTAGCTATATTGCACACTGCGAGGCTCTTGTAATTAGCTGTTGTTTCACTCTTTTCGCTGTACCATATTATCAGATCTATATTGAATTGTTCCAAATGCAGAGGAAAGCCCGCAAGGACCAAAAAGTACCTGAACCAAATGCTGTGGAAATCTTCAAGGACTGTCACACCAGCAAGAAGAAGGGCATGACTACACCAGTCAAAGCCGTTGTTGTAAGTCCTTAATCCTCATGCCTTTTAACAATTGTCTTAGCGTATCATTGCACCTTACAAGGTTTAAAAGAGAGGAGTGATGTTCCTTTGATCTTGACCTGTAATGTAGTTCCGTGCTGGACTTGCCCACACAACGTTACAATTGCCTGTTTGTCTGTTCTCAATTGTTTTGTGATATGAATGACGTCATACTATGCTTACCATATTATAAACTTCATCTCTTTATCCTTAGCCCTTAATACAATGTGAAGAAATAGACAATACATTAGCGATGGTACATGGTCATATGTTTGGAACCTGGTTTTATTATGTACTTTGCAATAAAATACAACTAATATTTTACATGGGTTCACCAGAATAAGTTTTGTATATAGACCACAGCTATTTTGTTTGGTTTTGCTGCCTCCTTAATATCTTCTGTACTGGTACCACTAATGTAAAACCTCAACTTTTCAGTGAGCTATGAAAAACATGGTGGAACCGCCACCTTCTGAAGGTGGCGAGGCAACTATAACCGCAATGTCAGCTCTTGCTGCAGTGGGTCAGTACCTGTCCACTAACAGTGCCAAAAGCACATTCCTGCGTAATACTGGGTTGGTTGTTAAGGCAATATCGTCCAAACTGCCTCATGATCAAGATATGCAAGCTCAAACCAATGTTATATCTGCGCTCCAGACATAAGTCCATTCCCTAACAGAGACCCTTTGTGAAACAAGGAGAAACATTGCTCAATGTCGTCAAGATATGCATGGTTTGAAACCAGACTATCAGACATTTGCTATGTTGTTCGGGAGCCTAGGGGAAATGAAGGCGAGGGTTATGGTGCTCCATCGGACAATACAACATGAAAATGTAACAGTCATGTCAAAAGAGCTGAGCTTCTGAACTTCTGGTGGTGCATTTATCTGCTAGACTGTTAAGTTTTATGCCAACCTTCCTTTTGTTATATAGTTGTAATTTGTTTTGGTGCGATACAAAATTTATTCTTAACGTGCAGCCACGGCCTGAATAAAACACCAAGCCATTTTTGTATAGTGTAGGGTGTTCCCTATATTTGCACTGGTGGCGATCTTTGATGTCGAGTGGATGTAATCTGTGCAATTGCCTTAATAGCCTAGCGTTAGTTTCGGCCTTATTTATTTCCTAGTCTTCTTTTTCCCTGGTTTGCTAGTGGCCGCAACTACCATGGTCCATATACGGGCCGTAGGATCCATGGGTCTCCTACGGGCCGTCGATAAATGGGCCTGTAATCGGTGGGCCTCGGGCCGTCGGATAAATGGGTATACATGGGCCATAATCGGGCGTAATTGGTATCGGCCCAACACGGTAACAGGCCGTAGGACAGCAAAGGATTAATTCTGTCACAGGCATAACGGGTCGTTAATGGGACAAAATATAGGACAGGCTGGAAACGATGCAATGGGTTAACAGGCCAGAAACGGGCCGACTCTTGCCATGGGCCGAATTTGGCACATTAGGGTAACAGGCCAGTAACGGGCCAACTCTTGCCATGGGCCAAATTTGGCCCATTAGGTGAACAGGCCAGTAATGGGCCGGAGTAATCGAGGGCCGAAAAGGAGCCCTAGAACGTATGGGCCGTCAATAGGCCGAAAGCTAACATGGGATAGAAACAGCCCATGTAAATCACGGGCCGTTAACGGGTATGAAGAAAATTACTGTTCATTATGGGCTAGAGTCACCGTGGGCCTGTAATGGGCCGAACGATACGAAGGCCTCATATGGGTCGAAAGACGTTGTGGGCCATACATGGGACGAAAGTGAAATGGGCTGGTATTATATTCGACGGCCCACATGACGTTGTTGGGCCGATTTCCTTTAGGGCCTAACGGGCCGTGAGTTAACGGGCCGTAAAATGGGCTATTTGCGAAGAGACCGTTAATAGGCTTTTCATGGGCCAGCCCGTTTACTTTTGACCAAGTCAAACGGGCCGGCTTTGTAATCTAAATGGGCCACTGTTGGGTCGTGCCACGTGTCGACATATCATAGGCGCCTATCTGACCCACTGATGAGCTGACACGTGTTTCGTTCGGCCAATAAGAATTTTACACGTGGAAATGTCCCATTGGTCGGGGCTGTTAACGGGCTATCGGATCCAAAACCCGACCCGATAGCTTAAAGGTGTTTCGTTATGGTGGATGCCACGTGTCGGTCACCCTTGACGAAATCACTTCTGTGATGCGCGATCTATCGTCATGGAAGTGGACACTTCCATGATGATAATTTTGGTAATGTCATGGAACACTTCTACGACAGCACAGGTATGGCTATCTTGATTCTGTCATAAATTTGTCATGGATGTACATGCATGACAAAAAACGCGACCTACTATGACAAACACGTATCATCACGGAAGTGTATTTTTTGTAGTGATGCTAGATCGGTGTGACTTAGAATTGGGGTCCTGACACTATCGTATCTCCCGCTTTCTGTAGCAACACCGCCGACACCTCGAGCATCTTTGTGGTGGACGCCTGCCGCTTTTGAAGCTCCATGAACTTCCGCACATAAAGGAGGAGCATGTCACTCCTCTCCTCCTTGAGCTCGCGAAGCTCCACGCCCTTGGCCTTGAGCTCCGCATCCTTGGAATGGAGCTCCCGTGTCAGGCAATTCACCTCAGACTCCGTGATCTGGTGCGCCGCCATGGAACCAGGTAGAAGCAATGGGCAGAGGAAGCAAAGGGGGTGAAACGACTGAAAGGTAATGCAATCTACGGCAAGGCGGAGGGAGCGAGCCGAGGAGCGGGGTGAATCTTTTGGTTTTCTCCATGGGAAAACACCAGTCGATGACTTTTCACATCAAGGAGCACCACCCGGGGGTCACCATGACTAATTGCTGCCGCGCCTGCTCTCGTCAATAAAAAAATAAAAATCCTACCGCGCCAGCCATACCCAAATACCAGAGAAACGCAGCGGTGGATATTTAAATTTACCTACCCGCAAGGAGAGAAAAAAGGGGTGAAAAAACAAATGTGGCAGCAACCTACCGCTAACCGGTCGCACTAGCCGAAGTAGCTAGCCACCGTGCTTCACTGATGTACTTGCCAGGAAAGGTGAGCTTTTGTGATTTGACGAGTCGTTTAGTTGCTTCAGCGCTACGACTAAGGAGGAGCTAGAAAATGGGTGGTAGGGCGTCCCACGTCTTGGCAAGGAAGAAAATACGCATGCACTACCCAGGAGGACCCAAAAACCGTGCGGTAGGGGGTGCCACATCTCGGCATGGAGGAAAAATGTGCGTGTAAAAATATACCGTACTACCTATGGTTCGACCTCGGGACCCAGCCAGTCGGTCGAGAACACCCCACTAGCCACACAACTTCATTATGCTAACGTGGCATGGAGGATAGGTGTAGTTAGCATCGTCTTGACCAGCCACAACGTCTCTTGTTCTAGGCGATTCATCTATTTTCCAAGCATTTTTAGTTATAATAACACCACGGCAAGCTTGCGCTGCTCTTCTTGTGTGCCCTTGCGTCTAAAGGTTGTACTAGATGGAGAGGAGAGAGAGATCGCATACATGGGACCCACCAGTAAGTGAGTTAACGTTCATGCACGTGTTGACGAGCCACTCCCTCTACTCTACTCAACGTAATACTGTATAATATCAAGTTATGCGACAAATCCAGCAACCATTGTTGTTTCAGGCTATCGACGTACACTTTGTACTCTAGGTCGCTGGTTCGAATCTCGTCCTTCACATTTGTTAGTTTTAGGTCTAAATTTGATTAATGACAAGTGGGACCCCCGTGTGTTGTTTTGATTTTTCAGTGTAGGATGTTTTTTTCGCACAAACACTTTGCATCCAAGGTGTGGGGGCACATGATATTATCCTGGAGGGGGGTGTGCATAACCCATCGGTGTTTGGGAGGGTGGGTATAAACAATCCTAAACAGATCTTCACAATTTTATCTAAGGTCGAGGGGTTACCCCCCGACAATCTACATAGCTCCGCCTATGCAAGAGGTGTAGTGGGAGCGTCTATGCACTACTACAAGATGCTGCTAACGCGACACTGCGCTCAGAGACCCTTCGACGAAACTGTGTGCGATGCAATAATCGCGAACGGTGGTGTAAAAAAACATCAAAAAAGGTGCAAACCATTTGCGATGGAGGATGCATCAAACACGGTTCAGATTTTAATTACGTGTGCGATGCAGGGCATACGATTTAGTTCAATTAACTGTTTGCGATGAGGAGGAACAAAAGAAACGGGCAACCAGATGAAGGTTTGTGCGATGTACAACATATGGTTCACTTGGAAGAACTGTTTGTGATTAGGCAACACAAAAGAAACGGTCAGCTAGATCAAGGTGTGTGCAATATACGGCATGCGGTTCACTCGGATGAACTGTTTGCGTTGAGACAAGAGAACATAATCGGTTCAACTTAACAAGATGTGTGTGATATGCGGCAAATAGGTCTGTAATCAGAAACGTGTGCGAAGACCGATAACAACACAGACGATTGCTGCTAACAAGCCGTGTGTGTTGTGAGCAAATGATTGCTGGTATACAATTGTGAGTGATTGATGAAAACATCACTGATGGGTTCTATTGTTTAGTTCGTGTGCGATGTGATTTTCTTTGTCCGCACAACATCTACGCTCTATCTACAGAGCATCATCATATATACCTAAAAAGAAAGCATTGCATAACCAAATTAAGCATACAATTACACAAGTGACTAGACACATAACATTTCCACACACCAAAGTAAGCAATTACATGCATACTAAACTAGCAGAAACGAGGATCTAATCATCTACTTATTGTTGTGAGGACGCTTGCCATAGCTCTGCTTCCGGCTGGATCCCTGGCCGTTTTGGGGAAGGAGGCACTTCCTCATGTCAACGATCCGCCTGTACATGTCATAGCTCATGTACGCCTCCTTGGCCACGTACACGACGTGAGCTTTGTCGAGTTTCTCCATCCAGGCCGAGTGCCAGGCATGCTTGTCCTTGTTGCACAAATCCTTCATGTCTCCATAGTAGGGTCGAAGATGGCCTCGACGAGGTGAACTAGTGAGTCATTCTCATGCTCCTTGCTACCCGAGATCTTGTATTGGACCTGGATGTCGACAAGATTCTGGCAGGCGATGCTCGAATTCTCAAGCGCCTTTACATCGTTGGTGATGTCCACCGTAGCGAACATGTAGTGGGGGTTGTTGACAAACCTGGTGAAACGCTCGCAAGGCCTTGTGGCCAGGCAGTAGTGGTAGATGAGGACTTGGTGGCGCACGCACATCTGGGCGACGACGACCTTGGGATGAGACCCGACACGAGCATGGGTGTACTCTAAGTCGAACCGAACTAGCTTGTATTTCTCCTCGGCAAGCAACAACTCCATGATGTGGATTGAGTGCTCCACCCAGACCGGGTCGTTGGTGTACACCACCGAGAGGTCCATGAAACCTTTTGTGGGTGTCCACCACGGCACGCATGGTGAACTGCTGCTCGTCGTCGGCAGCCGCTCAGAGCGCCATTGGAGACGCGCAGGATACGCTCTAAGAATTTCTCGTGGTAGGTGTGCTTCTTGCAATGGTGGGGCACGATCGAAAGGTTGAAGAGACACAAGGGTTAAATGGCTGTTGTAATAAATGGGGGCCGGACGGCCTGTAATCGTCACGTCTTGTCACGACGTTCATAGCGGAGGATTCAAGTGCATGCTTGACAACACCGCACCGCACGCATGGGCTCGAAGAGGCACCAACTGTATCGTCAGTGAGCCTGTTCCCACGCTACCGCACACTTTACCGCGCAAGCTTCCCGCCCGGCTAATTTGGCCACGCATCAGCTAGAAGAGGGACAAATCGTGGGCGTTTATTGGCAAAAAGCTTCATAAAAACGAAGTGTGTGGAATGACTTTGATCATAAGTTTACCCATGGGTGATGACGTCAAAGTTACACAGAAGGGTGATGATGGACACTCGAGTGCGATAATTAATTATGCGCTCTACATGGCACATGGTGGAAGAAACCAACTGTGTGCAATAAATGTCGAAGATCGCAGTCGAGTTAGCTATACCAGATCGTGTGCTGTGAGATCGACAAGGTAAACATATTTGAGAATGGTTAATAAAATATAAGACCATTGCATATTAAGGTCAAAATAGTGCTACCAATATATGAGTCTCATATGATGCCATTTCAACGATTGTACCACAAAAGCTCGAAATATTACAAGGTTCAAATTTGAGAGTTATATGGCTCAAATTCGAAGATTACAAGGTTCAAATTCGAGAGTTTTATGGCTCAAATTCGAATATTACAAGGTTCAAACTGATATTAGAAATGAAATTCAGCTCATCAACTGCAAACACTCGCGCTGATCCGCTGAAGATGGATATCAGAGAGGTTCAAACTAATATTACCACTTCTAAGTCTGGTTTCATAAACTCACAATTTTTGCAAAGGGGCCAGCCACTGAGAAGTCATGTATGGGGTTGACACGATGACTTCCGATTACTCTGTCTTCTGAAGTTCCAAAATGAAATTCAACATTTTTTGAGCCTATTCTATTCTGCCGCAGGCACCAGCGCTGATCAACAAACCATTCATTTTTGTGAAATAAACGTAGGGCAAACCTCATTTCCTTCAACACCCTTGCTTTTAGAACAAAGAACCTGGCGAATATAATCTCCAGTAAGGTCCCTCGGCAGGAGTTCAAAGTAATTTCTGAGAGATGCAGATATAGGTATTCGACGTGATTGTTACATTGTATCACATTATCCACCACTAGGCCTAATCTTATCTACAAAAGAAGAAAACTTGTTAGTGCCTACATGCAATTTTGAACATTACTACAGGCCTATTTGGTTTGCAGGATTTGTAAAATGCACTAACATGCCATCTTCGATCTGACATGATTAACATGGGCATTTGATTACATTCTAGAAAAATGTAGCCTTCTTCACAAGAGGTTGGAGTGGATGAAAAGTTCCCTAAGAAAACTAGTATAGATGAATCCAGAGGAGAAATGCTTATTGATTGTAACCATATGGATCAAGCAACCAATATGGGGGGGGATATGTATGTACTGAAATCCTCCAAAAGAATCCTTCAGAAATCGTAGTACATTATCATTGTAAACTTGGAAAAAGGTGTCACAAATTGAAATCCCTTATGGTTAACATTTAACAGGAAAGGAACATCACCTCGATATATAACTTCTCTAGGAACAGAAAGCATCTCAGAAAACTGACAACTTGCTCCAGGTTGGGGCCGATAGATTCTAGTGCCAAGACCTTCACTGTGTGCAGTTTCGGGGTCAAGCTTGTCAGAATCATTTTCTGAATGACAGACGAACAAACATCTTCAAAATTAGAAATAATGTTAATTTGTAGAAGGAGAGGTAGAAGGCGGCTGTTATACTTGAACGGGTGTGGATCCAATAACAAGTTCGGAGTATTTGTCAAACAAGTAGCCCACCACTATCAACTTCGGCACAGAAATGACATTGATTCTTGTTGGACCTTCTTGATCAACTACAAGTAATCTGTCAAGTGCAGGTGTGTCCTCAATGACCATACCATGGTACACATCTTGTGATGTCTTCCTGCCGCACCAGCAACACACATAAATATTCTAGAGAGTCATGGAGGTGATGTGGAACATACTCAACCCATTGATCGCTTGAAGATGAAGGTACTCGAGTGCAGTACAGCCACATAGTAGGTGCTCCATGTAACCATTTGAGAGGCAGACGGCGATGAGGTCGAGGTGCTTCAGTCGTGGTAGAATAAGAGCGGGCGCGTCATTAGGGGGGGGGATGGCAGTTCCTGAACTTGGCGACGCGCAGCGTGTGCGCGAGGCGGAGTGCGGACGTTGGCAGCGACCGCATATGCCCATCATCAAAAGTGAGCTCCTCAAGCTGATCTAGGGCGGGGGATTGGAAACAGTCGTCAAGCTTGGCTCGGTCCTTGCCATTGGAACGGAACTTGCCCATTCTAAGGACTCTGGTTGGGCCAAGGTGACTGCCAAGGATCTTGGAGAACGCATCCAAGCTTTTGCGATAGACATGGCAGAGCTCGTGGTTGTCGATGAGGTCGAAAGGGCTGGACTTCCATAGGGGGCACCACCGCCGGGAAAGGACGGTTATCCGCGCCCCATACTTGATTGGGAGGAGGGAGATGATGACTGTCAACATATCATCGGGGAGGCTGCTGATGAAGTCTAGGCCTACTGGAGTCGCTTGCGGTTCTAGCTCGCCCCACCTCCGCTTGTTGGCAGCCCCGTTCTCCACCTCTGGAGTCTCCTTGTCTGCGGCACTTTCTGATAGAAATGGGAGTACATGGGATATTTAGTTAAAATAGGGCTTTAGAAAAGTGTATTGGTAACTAGAAGTTATTAGGTAGGAATTAAGTAAGAAAAGGGAATAACAGTTGGTTGCTTAAATACTACACAATTCATTTGATATTGCTGGGTAAGTCAACATGCAGATAGTTGCAAAGAAAACTTACTTCGAACAAAGTCTGGATGGATCATATCGTCGTGGAAGTTACCATATATCTCACGACCAGGCCCTTTTATCTGCATTGCAATTCCAGTGCCAACTTGCAGTTCATAAAACTTAGCAATTTCTCTCCAAAAGCCAGTGCGAAAATAGGGGTCACCATGTTCATCAATTCTTACGGTAGCAACGATTGTAAATTCATGGTTTGTGTGTAGTATGACATCCTTGCAATCTTGATTTATGTAAAGGGAAAGATTGTGCACTACAGATTATGTTGCATAGGAAGGGACGCGCTGCAGAAAATGGTAGGATTGTTAAAGAAAATATGGTAACGTGCAAATATGGGCCCAAATTGAAAGAACTGTACAACAGTCGAAATCTAAGGAAAAAAATTATAATTAAACAGATAGGGTAAACATGATGTCATGGAAATATGAGAGTAATCAAAAGAACAATACATCATTAATTTGCCTAATATAGAAAGAAGAGGGAAAACAATCCCCTTTGACGTATATGGTGCATGTGGCACCTTTTATCCAAATGTAGTAATATGTAGAATATGTTCAGGAAAGTAGGCCATGCTAGCCGATATAGGGTGAGATTGAACATACAGTGCGGATCCTCAAGTCATCTGGTATGGTGATATGGAATTTCTAGCAGCGGCCGCAAGGTCCTGATGTGTCCGCGCACTGTACACTCTATGAACAGAAGAAAACCCTCCAATCAACTCGAATAAAAATGAATTCACATCGATTTCGGCCGGGTGATTAAAGGAGGCAGACCAATAGGCAGATGAGATAATATCTCATTAAATTAGTTACCTGGTTGTCCATGAGAAAGAACCCTCAGTAAGGCATATTCCCCAACTGAGCGGAGCTGGGTCGACCGCAAACAGCGTCAAGAAAGTCGATGGTGATAGGCGGCGTCAAGCGGAAGTGGCGAAATGTGGTGGGCTTTGCCGGCAGCCTGGCAGCGGCGACAGGCGTCGAGCTAAGTGTTTACCGCCGCTATAGGCGGTGCCATGCATAGACGCGGAGGAGCTTGTGTAGGTGTGAATGGGGACTAGAGGGGGAGGGGGGTGGCGGGCGGGGTGAGGGTTTTTGTGACATGGGGATGGTGAGGGTTTTCTTTTCTCTTTTTTGAATTGGGTGGTGAGGGTTTTCTGTCCCACAAAGAATTTTGGAGGCGACGGTTTGCTAGAGCCAACCGTGTGTGATTGACACAACATGCAAAATGAAAGTCATTGCACACGGTTCAAATTTTGGGAACCGTAGGTGATTGATGTACTACCACCGTCCTGGTTTATTAGTCCTCTTTGTAATTTTGACCAAATATTTAACTAAGAAATGTTTATGCATGTCGCCAAAAATTATATCATTGAACACTATGCTCAAATACCCATCCAACGATATAATGTTTGTTGACATGCACTAACGTTTTTTCAGTTAATCCTTTGGTCAAAATTCAACACAAATTACAAAGGGGACCAATAAACCAAGACAGAGGTAGATTCCATCAACCGAAATGATTGCATCCATATCCCACGGTTAGACATAAGTAAACATAGATTAAACATATCCAGACATAAATAATAAGCGTACACGTACACAAGCATAGTTCAACCATAAGTACATAGTTCAACTGTCATTAAGCATACTCAAGCGTACATAGTTCGATCCCACATCTCATCTCACATGCCGGCACGATCCTGAAGCTTCTCCAGGTACTCGGCATACGCGCCGTGTGCCACCCTGCAAGAATACTTCTGCTTAGATACGCGTCATGAAGCTTGTGGTTGCAAAATGGGCATCGATAGCCGCCGTTCTAGGTCCTAATACGCCTGTTATGCATTCCCGCATAAAGCTCCCTCATTATTTCCCTCTTGTACCTCCTCTGGACATCTTCATCCTCGCTGTCCACATCGTTAGACAGCAGCTGTACAAATAGTAAAACAAATTTAGCATAAAATCAATGATTACATGCCGTGAAGTAGGATTAGGAACTTATGGCTATTTATTTATACATATCTAGAGATTATGGTTCGATTTTTAAGCACAGTCGTCTATGTACAGACTAATCTTGAAGAAAATAATGGCACAAACATATGTAGGTCATTCAAAATCAATTGTCAAGTCCTCGCTAGGAATTATTAGCACGAACACTAACCCTTGTCGGATTACTAGCAGAAATCATTTGCACAGATGAAACAACTAATCACTTATCACTTGTACCATTCAAACAATCAATACACTACACGGATCTAACAAAACTTACGCAGATGGATTGGGAGAACATAACCATAGGATTTCTATTCCAAAAAGGGGGAGGCATGAGTAACCAGAGAAACCCTATGATCTATTTGACACATAAATGGGTATAGATGACTAACCAGCTGTCCGTCATCTTCGGAGTCATCACCGGGGTCGTCACTAGAGTCGATGTGGAACTACGCCTCCGGTTGTGGAAGCTCGACACTGTCGACGATGTCAGGGTGCAGCGATAACTCGCCGGCGGTGACGGCAACCTCTGTCTCCATCTCCACCCCGTGCTCCGGTGCTTTAGCAGCCCCGGTGTCGCCACTCCCTCTGATGGGGTGCTTCGGCGGCATCCTCATACACAGACAGCTTTGAGGACTGAGAGCGGCGTCGAGGATGCAAGCGGAGAGAGAGGATTCTGTGTGTGGCGAGGATGGGGAGTGCGGCCGCTCGGGCGCACCATTAATATGAAGTAGTGGGAGTTGTGGGAGAGAGGCAGGCGGCAGTCAAACTGATGGCTCGCCTCCCGGTGAGCCTGTGCACCGGACTGCTAGCATGCCTACCAAAGTTTCGCACAACTACTCGCACACCCCCCGGTGACACTGCGCGACGAGCACGCCTCCGTCAATTCACACACTTGCACACACGGCTCCCGGTCTGCCTGCACGGCGGACTGCTCGCATGCGTCCCATCAACTCACGCCTACTCGCAAGACACATGGGTCGCGCGGCGGCACGTATATTTTTTTTCTATTTGGATGATTAATGATGCCGCTTTATTGCTTAATCGAAGCATGGCGCGTATCTGTTGTTGGTCTAACACTCACGGTTCGAATAAATCATCCATTTGGGATACTGGTTCCCAATTATTAATAATCTCCCGTTTGTAATTAGATTACATCAAAACTGGTCTCAAATTTGACAAAAAAGTACAATGCCACTTTGTATTGCTGTCCATATGACAACACGATAAGTTTCATGAACTTCAAATAAGTTTTGGATGTACTAGAATTTAAAATTAAGATTCTCAATGTTTGAAATTTATTGCAGGGGGAGTAAACATGCACCCAGTGAGACACATGTGTTTTTTCAATCCATTTAGGTGCACTATCACGTGTGCATGTAGCTCAAATTTGATTTTTGCACATTATACCCATAGAAAATCAATCAATTAATGTACTAAAACGTCTTAATGATCTCTGTGATTTTTTCAAAATTAAAACATCCCTCCTTCGGTAACATATGTTCCCCACGGGATAATTAATTTAACATGCATCGTAGTTGCGGTGGATTCGCGGTGTGTGTGTGGGTGTGTGCGTCTGGTGGTGGCTGGTGGCTCGCAGTACATTATGAGTTGTGAGCCACTGTGTGGGTTGGACGTTTTGTTAGGCAAGCCGGTGCCACATAAGAGTCGTGAATTCGTTATTTAAAACATTACACAACCCTTTCATACATATATGTTTCGGCCACATGCAGTTGATGGTTGTCCTACACGACACTCGATACTTGCATGTGACGATTTCTGTGGGCCCGCGAGGTCATCGTCCTGGAGAGGTATATTAATTTCACCATCGATGATGATTCTTTTGGGTTGTACATATTACGGCAGGAGCATATAGTATGCGGTGAAGAGGGGGGGAGGGGACCATCATATGTAGTATGCTTCATGAACCTCGCTCTGTGTGGGTGAGGGAGTCTTGGATTCTGGGGTCCGTGGGCGTCCGGGCTATGTGACATGGGCCGGACTGATGGGCCGTGAAGATACAAGTAAGAAAGCCTTCCCCCGTGTCCGGATGAGACTGTCCTTTGCATGGATGGCAAGATTGGCGTCCGGATGTGTAGTTTCCTTTCTCTGTAAACTGACTCTGTAGAACCCTAGGCCCCTCTAGTGTCTATATAAACCGGAGGGTTAGTCCGTAGAGGCTATCATCATCATACAGGCTAGACATCTAGGGTTTAGCCATTATGATCCCGAGTTAGATCAACTCTTGGAACCCCTATACTCATCAAAGTCAATCTAGCAGGAAGTAGGGTCTTACCTCCATCAAGAGGGCCCGAACCTAGGTAAACATCGTGTCCCCTTCGTCTCCTGTTACCTTCGATCCTCAGACGCATAGTTTGGGACCCCCTACCCGAGATCGGCCGGTTTTGACACCAACATTGGTGCTTTCATTGAGAGTTCCGTTGTGCCATCGACAGAAGGTTCGATGACTCGTTCTATTGTCAACAACGATGCTGTTTCTGGGGAAACTTTCCTCCCCGACCAGATTTCTGTGTTCGGCAGCTTCGCTTTGCATACCAACTCGATTGGTCACCTCGAACAGATCGAGAGCTAAGCCCCTGGTCATCATATCAATTTTGGGAACCTTAATTATGTCGCCGATATCCAAGGAGACTTGATCTTCGAACGGTTTGCGGCCCCGACCATCGCTTTGGCCTTTGATCCGAAATGAACCGCCATGTCCGAAGATGGGAGTTTGGAGCCCACCGGACTCTCTGCTGCAAAACGCACTATCGATGTTCTGGAGGCGATTGTTTCCGCAGTGAACTTGGAATCAGACCGGGTTCCTCCTATCACTGAAAGGCCGGACTCGCCCCCAGACTCTAGTTCCACAAAATCTCATTTCCCCGTCCAAACCACACTCTTAAACGAGGCGCTGGACTTAATGCGATCCCTCGCTATCATAGAGGAATCACCTCCGAATTACGCCCAGCCCGGACTAGGGGCTGAAAGCAGGGAATTTTACGTCCCACGCACCACCCATTTCATAGCCACTGTCAAAGATTTAACCGACATGCTGGACTATGCCTTCGAAGACATCGACAACATGAACGGCGATGCCAAAGACGAACAAGGCCAAGACCCGCCGTTTACCGGATGTTCGACGGCCACCTCCACATATGATGTGTATATGGTGGACACAACCAAAGAGGAAGACGGCGATGAGAGGAAGGATCCGGTTGAGGACAAGCCTGCTGAGGCACCTCCAAAGCGTCGACGTCAGCGGCGTCGCTCAAAATCGCGTCGCGAAAAAGACAGCAATACCGGCACCAGAGACAATGACACTCCGGAGAAGGCCAAAGACCCCGAAGCCCCGTCGAGCCCACATCCAAATAGGATGATGTGGAGGAGAGGTAAGTTAACCCCGACGATCCGGTCGGGAACGAGGACTCGAAAGACAGTAATTATCTACCGCTCTCCAAGGATGATGTGAGCCTCGGCGACGAAGACTTCATCGTGCCAGAGGAACCACTTGAGCAGGAGCGCTTTAAACGCCAGTTAATCGCTACTGCGAGAAGCCTAAAAAAGAAGCAGCAACAACTCCAAACTGAATAGGATAGACTCAACGACAGATGGACCCAAGTCCTAGCCGCCGAAGAGTATGGCCTTCAACGCCTAGCAAAGAGTTATCCGAAGCATCGGCTACTACCACAATTTGACGACGAGGCCCTCGAGCCCATACCGCCAAGACATGACCGTGCTGATGAACTAGACCGACCACCACGCGGGTGAGAAAAAGCAGTCACCTACGCCGAACACCAACCCGCACCACCTTGCCGTAGAGGCAGAGAGACAACGGCTCTAGGATACACCTACGACCAACGACAGGACCTGGAAAATAGAGCAGGCTAGGCCAGATCAATCTATGGATCAAGGGGGCATGCCCCAACACGAGAAGACGGCCATCAGGCCTGGCGTGACAGGCACAACCTCACCCAGGCCGAAAACCGCATACGGACTTCATCCGAACTGCGTCGTGACGTCGCCAAATACAGAGGCGCCACACACCCCTTATGCTTCACTGATGAGGTAATGGAGCACCAGTTCCCAGAAGGGTTTAAACCCATGAACACTGAATCATATGATGGAACGACATATCCCGCAGTATGGATGAAAGATTTTCTTCTCCACATACACATGGCTCGCAGTGATGATTTCCATGCCATCAAGTACCTCCCCCTCAAACTCAAGGAACCATCATTGCACTAGTTAAACAGCTTCCTAGAAAACTCAATTGGTAGCTGGGAAGATTTGGAAGATGCTTTTAGAGACAACTTCCAAGGTACCTGTTGGGGATATGACTATTGGGTATGAACCGCCCAGGAGAGGCCGGGTCATACCACTAGCGACTCATCAATGAAGATGGCGGATCATACTAGCCCATTGACGGCCCAAGACCTAGAGGCGGCTTAAGGCCCTGGAGGATGAACCACCATGTATGTATGACTTGTGTTGTAAGGCAAGCGTAGTTACGTCACCGAGCCGGACATGTTGTGTATGAGCCGGCCGGGACTCTGTGAGCCGCCGGGTGTCAACCTGTGTATACAAAGGGATGACGCAGCGGCGGTTTAGGGCAAGAAACAAGAGATCGAGAACTAGGTCAAGCATATTCGCTCCCTGGTAATCGAAACCCAATCAATACAATCCCAACTTGAGTAGGCCTTGTTACCTCCATCGTGAGGAGCCGAACCAGTATAACCCCTCTGTGTCCTTTGTCCCAATTAACCCCTTTAAGCTAACCTCGTTGCGATGGCTCGACGACTAATTCCTTCTTCTAGGACATCTGCCATGACAATTCCATGACAGTTGGCGCCCACCATGGGGCCAGCGCATGATGGTTTCGAGTTCTTGAAGGGCAACTTCGAAGGGATCAAGGGATATTGTCGGTGTCAAAACCGGCAGATCTCAGGTAGGGGGTCCTGAACTGTGCGTCTAAGGTCGATGGTAACAGGAGACAGGGGACACGATGTTTACCCAGGTTCGTGCCCTCTCTATGGAGGTAATACCCTACCTCCTGCTTGTTTGATCTTGATGAATATGAGTATTACAAGAGTTGATCTACCACGAGATCGTAATGGCTGAAACCCTAAAAGTCTAGCCTATGATTGCCTCTATGAACTAAACCATCCGGTTTATATAGACACCGGAGGGGACTAGGGTTGTACAAAGTCAGTTACAGAGAAAGGAATCTTCACATCCGAATGCCAAGCTTTCCATCCACACCAAGGAGAGTCCCATCCGGACACGGGAGAGAGTCTTCTGTCTTATATCTTCACGGCCCATCAGTCCGGCCCATGTCCAACAGGTCAGACGCCCGAGGACCCCTTAATCCAGGACTCCCTCAGTAGCCCCTGAACCAGGCTTCAGTGACGAGGTGTCCGGTGCGCAGATTGTCTTCGGCATTACAAGGCGGGTTCCTCCTCCGATTAGTCTAAAGTATCCTTCGAGCGTGTCTGGCTCTGCAAAACAAGTACCACACACAACCGCAGAGAGTATAATATTTCATGAGTCCAATCTGCTGACAACTTTTGTAGCATGACATCACGTCCCTGCCCGGTCATTATTTTGAACCGTTTTTAGCCTCCTGCTCCATATTTCGAGATGCGGTTTTATTGGCACGTCTTGTCATAGCAGAGATCGTGTCCCCTTATTGAGGGATTCTCATCAATACGAGCGTCGGTAATCCAATCGTGCCACCTACACGGCCCTTGGGGAATAGGCGAGTTTTAAGGCGAGTGGGGAGGCGCTTGATATTCGCTGCCTTTATAAGGAGATAAGGATTCACCCCTTCCACCCTTGCCTTCTCTCTCTCTCTCTCTCTCTCTCTCTCTCTCTGCCCACCCATCCTCGAGCTCCAGCCCCCAAGTTCTAATCCTTTCCGCCTCAAGAAAGCACTCCAGTCATGTCTAGATCTGGAGCGCAGGGCAAGTGGATGGTCTCCTATGTCAAGGAGAAGGACATCACCAAGCTCCGAGAGGCCGGGTACTTAGCCCAGGAAATCGCCCACCGGCTTCCAGCCCAGGGGCAGATCATCCCCACCCCGGAGCCCCATGAGAGGGTGGTATTCATCCGTCACTTCGTCCGCAGGCTGGGATTTCCACTCCACCCATTTTCTGCGGACTCATGTTCTACTACGGGCTGGATTTCCATGATCTGGCCCCCAACTCCTTCCTCAACATCTCGACATTTATAGTCGTGTGCGAGGCCTTCCTCCGCATCTCACCCCACTTCGGATTGTGGCTGAAGATCTTCAATGTGAAGCCGAAGGTGGTGGACGGCCAACACGCAGAGTGCGGAGGCGCCATGGTGAGCAAGATGCCCAATGTCATATGGCCCAAAGGTACTTTCGTGGAGACCGTTAAAGGGTGGCAACAGCAGTGGTTCTATGTCATAGAACCCCACGACACCACCAGGGCCGTGGCTCCCGAGTTCAGGTCCGGGGCCCCGATGCGGCTCACCTCCTGGCTAGAGAAGGGCCTGAACTGGGCCTTGTCGGACGAGCTGACAGCGCTGCAGATGCGCATCAAGAGCATGGTTGACAAGAACATCAAGCTTGTCTATGTGATCCAGGTGATGCTCTTTCGCCAGATCCTTCCATGCCAAAGCCGGACCTGCAATTTGTTGGAGTTCGATCCGGCCAAGCACCAGACCCTGCAACACTTCTTCGGCATTACGCACGAAGTCATTTGGAAGGTTCTCTTCAAGGCCAACGAGACGTGGCCGAAGGAGATCGAAGACCGTGGGTACAACCTGACCCACCCTGCCAGTCCGGTAAGTTTTTTCGTGTTTTCAAGGTGTATCCTTTACTTATATACTCAAGGAGAATGTCTGAGCTTCCCTATCTTACTTTTGAAGGGCTGGACAAACAAGGTGCAGCTGGTCAAGAGTCCAGCTCCACCGCCCGAAGACCAGCAATTCCACTTTTGAAAAAGATGCTGGTTTTGGCGCCCTACCAGGCGCGGGAGAAGAAGGCCAAGAAGAAGGCCAAGGGGACCGGAGGTGGCCTCCATCACATGGGAACTTCAGACGTGATGTCCGAAGATGCCGAGACCCATTCCCCACCCGCCATTAACGACGAGGAGGAGGATGAGGAGTAGGAAGAACAAAGCAACTACCACCCTGAGGGGGGAAGGAAGAAGAGGGCGGCCTCCATACGTCTGGAGGCCGAAGCGTCCAAGAGGGGAGAGCCTCAGTTGCGGACGACACCGCGCCGGATACCGACAACAACTCGGAGTGGCGCCCCAGGGATAAGCCCCCAGCCCAATCGTAAGTATTCGAAGGCTCTGACACACTTATATGCCTGACTCCTTTATCTCGTAATTCTAATGTGATGAATCACATGCTGCAGTCTGGCCCACGACAGCTCCCAACGATCCTCATTAGGGGATTCGCTGGATCCAAAGGCTATGGACAATGATTCACTGTCGGCGGCCTCCTCTCCAAAAGCCACGGACGACGCCGAGGCGCTGTCTCGAAGGACCTTCACAGGCCAGGGAGAGACACAGGAGGCCATCAGGATGGCGCTGGAGGGCGAAACCTCAGCTGCCGGACACCTGGGGGAGCAAATCCCCCTGGAGACTGGTGATGGGGGCCATATCCACTGTGGCCTAAAGCCGAATACCATTCCGAAAGCCAGTACGGCTCTAGATTCAGGCAAGCAGCCTCCTTCGAAAGAAGGGGGTGCGCCAGTTCCGCCGGTGACCTCTATCCAACCAGAGGCACCAGATACTCTTCTGGAAGTGCTGCAAGGTGCTTCCATTGTTGAGGAACACCGCATCCTTATGGGTACGGTGGTTGAGAAGGTTCAGTCCGTTAACAGCGGACTGACCGAAGCCTGCACCAGCCTTCTGACAGGCTTTGAGGTAAGTTGCGTAATTGTGTAAGAAGAACGTCACAGTATGGACAGTAGCCCCTGAGACTCTGTCTGGTGTTCAAAAATAAAAGCCGGATAGAGGATCAAATAGTTTTAGAGGGAGACTAACCATATATGTATCTGTGAATAAGCAGGCGTCACTGCTAGCCGCGACTTCTCATGCTGTCGATGTCTCCGGACTGAAGTAGAGTCTGGAGTGGGCCGAGGAAGAGCTCGGCCGAGTGAAAAAACAACTGGAGTACAAGCAAGGTATGTAATGTCCTTCTATATACCAGAAAGGATTAATGATTTATGTTGACTATAGTGCCATGGTATTTGTAGGAGCGGCGACTAAGGTGGAAACCCTCAAGAAGGTGCTGGCCGAGGCTCAAAAGAAAGCAGCGAAGGAGCAAGCCGCCCGTGAAAAACACGAGGACAGGGTTGATGAGGTCCAGCAGGAGCTCCAAGATGTCGTGAATAACTGCGAGGCCTTGGAGCGCAGTATTGCAGACCAAAAGAGCGAACTCGCCAAGGCTCGCCAAAGTGCGCAAAATGCCCGGGCTGAACTCCAGGGTGCCCCCCAGGAAATCCAAGAGGCCAAGAAGATCGCGACGGGTAAGGCCTTCATTATGTAGAGCAAATATGTGGAGAAGAGGTATCTTTTACTAACCCGGATTTGGAGTTCTTGAGGAGCGTTTGCGGATTTACCGTGCAGTGTTGCCGACGCTGCGGAGTTCTTCAGAGCCGAAGAGGGGAGCTCGACGGAGAAGCTGTTCTGATCGCAATACCTTGCGCCAGAACATCCGGTCCCCTTTAGCGATCAGCTAAAATAGCTGGTCGAACTGCATAGGGTGGGCGAACTAGCCACGAAGGATTTAATAATCTGGTTGTGGCCTGCCGAAGCCATACCCAGCAGCTACTTTAGGCTCGTGAAGCGGCTTGTCCGTGCCTGAGGGTGCGCGGATGGCCTTCGCCCGAGTCAAGGTGCAGTGGGCGAAGATGAACGCCGTTAAGCTCGCAATCGAGGGACTGCCCGCTGGGAAGGAGCACCACACGCCTGAGCGGTATTTTGATGATTTCCTGGAGGGATCCTGCATTGTAGCTGGGAAATGTGCTAAGGACATTATTTTTGAATGAATATATTCATGTTATCCTATCCTGTGTGGTGAAAAAAGCTGATATGTAATATAATACTTGTTATTATTTTACCTCCTGTGCGGCCATTTTTTAAATCTGAGAGTTGGCCAGTCGTCGGTTTCAGGTCCCACGTAGGTAGTATGGGGGTGTTCGGGATGGAATCTAAACACTCTTGATCCGAAAGTTTGGTCCTTGAAGGAGGTGTCTAGCACAACAAACCAAGAAATCAGACTATGTGGCTTTATCACCCTCACTTAGCCATAGGAGTTTGACAATAGAAATGTAGGCGCAGCCCCTAGCCAGTATTTAATCCGGACTAGGGTGCTGTAAACACCTAATTGGATGAGGGCTGATCCGTCACATAAGGCGGAAAAATTACAAATTATTTTGAACCTTCGAATAGCTGACCAGCTCTCGCCACATCATGACAGTCAGATTTCGGCTTTCTCTACTGAGGTGTTTGCTCGGATAAACCAGAAACACAATCGCAGTAGTTCTCCCTTTACTACCCTAGCCGATAGAGCGGAACGTAAGGTAGTAAGCACAGGAGCCGGGCAACCCAACTATTGACCAAAGACATTATTCGGAGGCAACGCATATAATGCTAAAATTCGGGGTGCCGAACTATACTTTAAAGTGTTCGGACTTTGTTGCCATAGTATGGGGCGCAGCGATGCCCCTGCCCAATTTAAAGCGTACCAAGGTGTTGGGGATACTACCTGGCGTAAACTGGCTCAGACAGGCCGGGTTAACTTCATCAATAGTTAAGTATGTTAAAGCCCATGTAGGCAGATGAGGATGGTATGTAAGGGTTTAAGCCCACAATCAGTTTAAAGCCCATAGCCGTAAACCGTCGTCGGTATGTAACTTGTATGGTAAGTTAGAGATAGTGGAGACCGAACCGGACACGTATATGAGCCGGTCTCAGGACTCTTTAAACCGACGGGCGTCACCCGTGTATATAAGGGGACGACCCGGCAGCGGTTCAAGGACAACAGACAACAACTCGAGACTTAGGCGAAGCTTGTTTGCTCCCTAGTGATCGAAACCCCATCAATTCCATCACAACTAGACGTAGGCTTTTAGCTTCATCGAAGGGGCCGAACTAGTATAAACTCTCTTGCGTCCCTGTGTTCGCTTTAACCCCTTCAAGCTAACCGGTAGCGATGGCTCCACTACTAAGTCCTTTCATGAAGACATCTGCCGTGACAAAACCATGACAATTGGCGCCCACCGTGGGGCGATCGCACGATGGTTTCAAGTTCTTGGAGGGCAACTTTGAAGGACTCAAGGGTTATGTCATGGGCCGGATGACCAAGCGTCGTCGCGGCAACCTCTACATCGACGATGCAGGATGGGGCCCCGAGGCCGGCTCAATCGAGTACGGGTACCGGATCCCCTTTGGTGGCATACACGTCTTCATTGGCAAGATCGGTGAACCGGGCCCTGAGCCGGACATCTGCACCGACCTCGTCGAAACGGCTCAGCGTGCACGATCCGCCCAGGCTAAACCGGCCGTGAAGCCTGCCTTCGTGGGAGTCATCCATGGAGGGGAATACGAGGATAGATCGGAATCTGGTGATGAGACCGTATTTTATTCCGGCGACGAGTCCTCGACCGGAGAGACCGAGTCGTTATATCAGTTGCAAGATGTCCGGATTGGGGGCTGTTTCGATGGCGACAGTATTCCGGACCCCTCTGATCTGCCAAACCGGGTTGGAATATTCATGGCCGGTACGCAAGCGGCGATCCACTCTTCGACCGCGGCAGCAATGATCTCCGGGTCAGCAACGGCGACGGCAGCTGGGGCAGGAGGCCCTGTGCGCCCGCCAGCTCAAGTTTTATCTGATATGTTTGATGCACTGGCCACGCTCATGGCAGAGGATAACCTGGCGGATCAGGACGCCCACAACGCGGAAATCGCAAAGGTGAAAGATCAGATTACTCAGGCCAAGGACGATTTAGCGGCTGAGAATGCCAGGATGACCGCAGAACGGGCCGCTTTGGATGCACAGGCTTATCGGCTTATGCTGGATCAGAACGCGTCACATGACGCCATGAAGAGGAAGCACCGGTCTCACTTACCTCCGGTTTACGAGGCCAGAGACCTCTTTAACACCGCAGGAACAGGGACTAGTAACCCGCCAGTGGTAAACCGGGCGGAAGCGCCAGGGACGGGCGCGCCGGTTCAGCCTGGCTTGGTGGATCCGCCCCGTCAGAACAATATAGTGCCTCAACCTGTCCCAACACCTCCGGGTCACTATTCCAATCCGATGGACAACCTTGTTGCTGGCGCTTCACGACTGGAGGCCATCCCAATTGAAGGTGATTCTCCGCAGGCGGTGGAGACACGCCAGGTTAAGGAACTTCTTCGGACAACCTTGATTCAACAGGAAGCATATTCATACAGCCGTGACCGAGTTCACTCCACCCCTCGTCCAAGCCGGAGCTACAGCAGGCGCATGGATGTACCGGCCATGTCAAGCAACGCATGAAACCGTGAAGCGCCCCATGGCAACAACCCGACAGGTGGTATCGGGGATGCTTAGGAAGTGGTAGTCCGGGCCCGAGCGCGCAGAGAGGCCGAGTTAGCGGCATAGTATGAGGCTCGTCAGCTTACGCCGGTTCTCCCAACTACCTCGGTCGAGCCAGGAGTTACCTCTAGTTCTTTGGGGGTACCATGCCTTGTCCCCGCCTTACTCAATGTGCGCCTGCCCAAGGATTTCAAGGGCCCGCACAAGGTGCCGAATTACACTGCCGATTTGTCTCCCGAAACATGGGTGGAGAGCTATGAGATGGACATGGAAATGCTTGATGTGGATGATGCGGCGTGTGCGAAGTATTTCACCATGATGCTAGAAGGGACGACCCGTACTTGGTTAAAAAGTTTACCGACCAATTCTATCAGCTCGTGGGCCGAGTTGAGATCCCGGTTTATCAAGAATTTTAAGGATACATGTAAGAAGCCTATGTCGATAGTGGACTTAGCGGCCTGTGTCTAGGAAGAAGGAGAGTCGACGACCCGTTGGGTGCGCCGGGTCTCGAAGATCTTGCACTCGTCAGACCGCATCAATGCTGATACAGCAGTTATAATCTTAGAAGGAAACTGCCGGTTTGAGCCTCTGAAGTTGAAATTGGGACGGTTAAAGCGCCATTGCAATGATATGGGGACCCTCATGGCTACGTTAGTGAAGTATGCTGACTCTGTTAGTACCAAGGATCCCGAGTCTGACAATGACAAGGCAGGGAAGGGAAAGAAGAGCAGCAACTCCAAAGGGCAGCAGCACAACACGACGGGTCATGGAAACAGCGGCAAGCGTAAAGCAGATAGCAGCATGGACTTTGTGCCTAATACCAACGCGCAGGACAAAGGCCAGCGACGAAAGGGTGAACTGCCGAATCGCATCGGAGCGCCCAATCCCAACCCGGACCGCTTGACTTACCTGCTAAACCAGCCCTGTCCAAAGCACGGGATGAAGGAAATGTCGGCCAACCACCTTTGGAAGGATTGCTACATCATGCAAGAGTTCAAAAATTCTAATATTTTACGGTATGATCACAGATCATGTGGCGGTTCAGGGTCCGGATGTCATGGGCCGGTTTACGGCGGAGGAAATTCCAGTTCGGGCTTCAATGGTAATCAGGGCGGACAAAGCAATCAAGGTAACCAGAGTAGCCAGGGTGGTTACAATCCGCAGCAGCAGTAGTCAGGTTATCAGAGTCACCCGAAGCAGTTGAATAGTGGGCAATATCATGTTTTCACCACCAGTTTGGACAAGCATGACCGCAAGGTTCATAAGCGGGCAGTAAATTCTGTTGAATCGGCCCCATTACTTACGCTGGTCTGAGCAGCCAATCGTATGGAGCAGAGAGGATCACCCTCCCCGGGTTGACAATCCGGGTCAGCTAGCGTTGGTAGTGGCACCTCAGGTGGGAGGTTATAAGTTCACCAAGGTGCTCATGGACGGAGGTAGCAGTATTAACATCCTGTACTATGAGACCTTCCGCCGTATGGGGCTAACAGATAAAAATCTTAAACCGTCCAATACGGTGTTTCACGGCGTGGTACCTGGTAAATCGGCATATCCTGTTGGCAAAATAGCTCTGGAGGTGGCCTTTGGGGATGATTATGATTCCATATCAGAAGTATTGACCTTTGAGGTGGTGAAAATTCAGAGTCCATATCACGCCCTGTTTGGACGACCGGCTTATGCTAAATTCATGGCACGGCCCTGCTATGTCTACTTATAGCTCAAGATGCCGGGTCACAAAGGAACAATAACTATGCATGGGAGCCGCAAGATCGCTTTGGAGTGCGAAGAAGGTGATGCGGCTTATGCTGAGTCGGTTTGTGCCATGGAGGAGTTGAAATTCTACAAGGACAATGTTGATCCGGCAGACATGTCTTCGTTGAAAAAGCCAACTACAGAGCATGATCCGGCCCTGAAGTTTAAATCGGCTGCTGAGACTAAGCTTGTTGACTTCGTACCTGGCGATTCGTCCAAGCAGTTCAGTATCAGCGCAAACTTGGATCGGAAATAGGAAAGTGCGCTCATCGAGTTCATCCGTGAGAACCGGGACATCTTTGCGTGGAAACCTTCTGACATGCCAGGTGTACCAAGGGAACTCGCTGAGCACACCCTTAATATTGATTCCAAGTACAAACCGGTGAAACAGTTTCTCCGCCGGTTCAACGAATAAAGACGCAAAGCTATTGGAGAGGAAGTGGCCAGGCTCTTAGCAGCTGGATTTATCGTTGAAGTTTTCCATCATGAATGGTTAGCCAATCCGGTGCTGGTTCTTAAGAAAAACGGCACCTGGCGTATGTGTGTGGATTACACAGACCTTAACAAGGCTTGTCCAGCAGATCCTTTTGCCCTCCCCCGTATTGATCAAATTATTGATGCCACGGCGGGTTGTGAGCGTTTGAGCTTTCTGGATGCATATTCTGGTTATCATCAGATCAAGATGGCAGTTAAGGACCAGGAGAAGACGGCGTTCATAACTCCCTTTGGAGTCTTCTGCTATGTGTCTATGCCCTTTGGGCTCAAAAGTGCCCAAGCGACCTATCAATGGTTTGTACAGAATTGCCTTCATAAGCAAATTAGCCGTAACGTGCATGCTTATGTGGATGATATTGTGGTTAAGTCAAGGAAGAAGGAAACTCTGGTTGACGATTTGAAGGAAACCTTTGATAACCTACGGACATACAAGATGATGCTCAACCCGGCCAAGTGCATTTTTGGTGTACCGGCAGGCAAGTTATTGGGCTTTCTGGTGTCCAACAGGGGAACTAAGGCTAATCCGGAGAAGATCACATCTATCACCTCCTTGGCTAAACCAAAGTGTATCAATGACGTTCAACGTTTGGCAGGCCGGATTGCCGCGTTGAGCCGGTTTATCAGCCGCCTTGGTGAGAAGGTGATTCCTTTGTATCAGATGCTGAAGAAAATAGACAACTTTGTCTGGAGTTCTGCCGCTGATGAAGCGTTCGAGGACTTAAAGCGGCAGCTTGCCAATCTGCCTGTTCTTGCTGCCCCGGTTGACAAGGAACCATTGCTGTTATATGTGGCAGCCAATGCTCGCGCAGTCAGCGTGG
This sequence comes from Aegilops umbellulata, assembly GCA_032464435.1. NCBI lineage: Eukaryota > Viridiplantae > Streptophyta > Magnoliopsida > Poales > Poaceae > Aegilops > Aegilops umbellulata. Next base: position 302,430,412 of record CP136057.1, read on the forward strand.
CTATTGTGGTGGAGCGCAAAGAGGCTGGCAAGGAATATCCGGTTCAATGTCCGGTTTACTATATCAGTGAGGTGCTTATTGAATCCAACAAAAGGTACCCGCATTGGCAGAAATTGGTGTACTGAGTTTTTATGGCAAGCTAGAAGCTTAAACAGTACTTCCAAGGTCATCCCATCACAGTGTTCAGCTCTGCCCCTTTGGGAGATATAATCCAGAACAGGGAGGCAACTGGCCGGATTGCCAAGTGGGCTATAGAGCTTGGGCCTCACGGGTTGAAATACATACCTCGGATGGTGGTCAAGTCACAAGCACCTGTGGATTTCATCAATGATTGGACGGAACTACAAGCGCCTGAAGAAAATCCTGATCACACCTATTGGACTGTTCATTTTGATGGGTCCAGACAATTGGAGGGCTCGGGGGCTGGAGTCGTGTTAACTTCCCCACGAGGTGATATGTTCTGTTACGTTCTCCGCTTAATGTTCCCTTGTACTAACAATGCATCTGAGTACGAAGCTTTACTCCATGGTCTCCGGATGGCTAAGGAGATGAATCTAAGCCGAGTTAAGTGCTTCGATACTCGAAACTGGTGGCTCAACAAGTATCTGGCACTTGGGATTCCAAGGATCCACTCATGGCAGCCTATCGTCGTGAGGTGGATATTGTCGCAGGTCACTTCAAAGGTTATCAGGTGGATCATGTGGATCAACGGAAGAACGAAGCGGCGGACGCTTTGAGCCTGTTGGGCTCTCAACGCAAACCGGTTCCGCCTAATGTTTTCTTGGATGTTCTGCATAATCCGTCTGTCAAGCTCCCTGGTGAAGAGGATTTGGCTATTCCTGATCCGGAGGCTCCATTGGTGGCGGCTCTTCATGTCATCCCGGACTGGATGGTTCCTTATCTCGCGTACCTTAACCGGGGCGAGTTACCAGAGGATGAGACCCTGGCCAGGCAGATAATCCGACGGTCCAAGTCCATGACTATTATCAATGGCGAGTTGCATCGTTGTAGTGTGACTCGGGCGTTTCAACGTCGTGTGTCACCTGAGGAAGGCTATGAAATTTTACGTGAAATCCATGAAGGAGATTGTGGTCATCACGCCGGTTCAAAATCTTTGGTGGCTAAAGCGTTTCGCCACGGTTTTTATTGGTTGACTGCTCATGCTGATGTGGAAGACCTGGTCCGACGATGTGATGGCTGTCAGTAGTTCTCAAGGCGTGCTCATGTGCCAGCTCAAGAATTGAGGATGATCCCAATTACTTGGCCGTTTGCAACTTGGGGGATGGATATGGTTGGGCCTTTCAAAAGGTCCAAAGACAAGAAAACCCACCTCTTGGTGGCAGTTGACAAGTTCACAAAGTGGGTGGAGGCAGAGCTCGTTAGCAAGTGTGATGCAGCCACGGCCGTTCAATTCATCAAAAAGGTGATTTTTCCGGTTTGGCTTTCCACACAGCATCATCACTGATAATAGTACCAACCTGTCCAAGGGTGCTATGAAGGAGTTCTGTCAACGTGAGCACATCCAGCTTGACGTCTCATCAGTGGCTCACCCATAGTACAATGGCCAAGCAGAGAGGGCTAATCAAGAGATCTTGCGATGCATCAAACCCCGGCTTATGGTTACTTTGCAGCGGACGCCGGGTTGTTGGGTTGAGGAGTTACCATCTGTATTATGGAGCATCAACACCACACCTAACAGATTGACAGGGTACACGCCGTTCTTCATGATTTATGGAGCGGAGGCGGTTCTCCCCAGTGATATCCGTCATGACTCACCGCGTGTAACGACATATGTTGAAGTGGACAATGAGACATCACGACATGACGCTTTGGACCTGTTGGACGAGGGGCGTGACATAGCGGCTGCCCGTTCGGCGATTTATCAGCAAGATCTCCGTCGCTATCACAGTCCCTGAGGTAGAACCAGAACCTTTCAAGAAGGAGATTTAGTTCTTCGGCTCATCCAAGATCAGACTGATATGCACAAGTTATCCCCACCTTGGGAGGGACCTTTTATGGTCAGCAAGAATCTGCACAATGGGTCATACTACCTGATCGATATTCGAGAGCACAAGGACTCCCGTACATCAGAGGAGGAGACCAACAGGCCGTGGAACATAGCTCATCTTTGGCCTTACTATACTTGAGCCATAGGCTCAACTTATGTATATAATATGACAATGTATATATTATGAATAATGCAATAAACCGGAGCCTCAACAAAAGCGGGGTCTCTGTTCTTTTTACATCATGTGTGGTTACATGGAGTTTCTGTCTTAAAGCGGCCTCCGGTTTACCCCTTGAGTTAGCTTTTCAAAAGCTTTATATCATATCACTTGGGGACTTGGTCGTGTCCGAACCACAGCAACGCCATTTGGTAGGCGAAAAGCCACAACATCACTTGGGGACTTGGTCATGTCTGAACCATAGTCACGCCTCTTGATCGGCCTAGTGCCACAGCATCACTTGGGGGCTTTGGTCGAACTCGAACCATCGCTACACCTCTTGATCGGCGTAATGCCAGCGCATCATTTGGGGACCTGGCTGACTTGAACCATAGCTACACCTTTTTGTGGGCATGGTCTTGTCCGACCATAGTAATGCCACTTGATCGGCTCAAAGCCTCATTTGCAAATGGTTTTATCTTTGCCTTTGCTTGAATTCTATTCTTTTTTGTTAAAGACCTTTTTTCCTCTTTTTTGCGCTTTTGAACCGACATTCTTAAACCGGTTCAATTGTCAATTACAAATTGACGGAACACGGTCAAATCTTAATCCGAAGACTAACTGCCCGGTTTTGATTTTTTATCACCATCCTATTATGGAGTAAAACCGGTGTTTATCGTAACCCGGAGCGGTTTACATTGTAAACCGGACTTATGTAAACAGGAGTTGTTTTCTCCTCCAACAGTGTGGGTTTATTAAACTCCGCTTCAAGATTGGCCAGCCAACTTCATGCCTAACAATGGCAGGTGTTATGTATCTCAATATTTGGTCATATGTTTAAACCTAAGCTATTATCTTTTGTTTCACATACATCGATATCATGACCCGCCTGGTGGTAAACCGCCAAGGTGCTTTAAGTTTTTGGCTGCAGAAAACAATTTGGAGATAGATAATTCAAAAGAAGCAACAGTTGCAATAAATATGCGCGGAAGCATATCAAGACCAAGTGTATCAGCTAGCCTATTACAAGGCAGCATAGTGCCCAAATAAGATCATTGTTTTCTACATAACACAATGTGCAGTGATTTAAACCGGCTTTCGGTTGATGCTTGGTCACCAGTTGGACCTGATGGTTGTGGGTCATCTCGCGCCGGTTCAGCTTCTTCTTCCCTAACCAGCGGCTGGAAATCAACAGTTGCCCAGTCGATTCCAGTTAATGCTTGAAAGACAGCTTCATCACTGATCAGCAACGACGGTTCAATGTCAGGAGCGTAAGTATGCTTACGGATTAGCGGGACAAGATTCTCCGCTTCAGGGATTGGTGTAGCAACACGCTTGTTCTGATCATCGTAATTAGCTTGATAGTGGGACAGATCCACTTCTTCTGCCAGCTGACAAGCCAAAGGGCGCACTTCCCGGTTTATGGCTCGGAGATCGTCTTGATTGAACTCTGTCCCATCTTCTTTCAGACTGGGATAGCCTTGGGTCGCTTCAACAGGATCAAAATCAGGCACCCATGCCTTGGCCCAGATTAAGGCGTTTATAGCACCTGTTCTAGCAGCGGATCTCTTCAGCTTGTCAACCTGGGCAGGGAGCATGGATAGCCTTTCAAGGGTGTCTTTGATCAAAGTGGGCGGCGGATTGTTGTGGGACGCTGTGTAGATGATCCGTTGAGCACCTGTATACAGTTGCTCTACCAACGTATAAGCATCTTTCAGCTTCTTCCGCACATCCGATCCCAAGTGTCCAATGCGGGTTCCTACATTGTTGTAAGGATTATTAAACCGGCATACCAAGGTTTGTTTGAATCAGAAGAACAAGGATACTTACCAAAGATAGCATCAGTCATGGCATGAACCTCTCGCTTCACACTGGTTAGTTCATCAACCACTGGTTTGAGAGCGGCTTCGGCTTTCTCAGCCCTTTGCGTTAAAGCGGCTTTCTCAGTGGCCCAATCCGCCCCTCTTTGTTGAAGCCCTCCTTAAGTTTCTCCATGAAGCTTAAAGTGCTGGTTAATTCCTCTTTTGCCTTAGAGGTTTTAGCTTGTTGGGACTTCAGGTTTTCCTACAGGTCGGTGGTTTGACTTTCTCTTTTGCTTAGCTCAGCCTGCAAACAGATGATTATATGATGAAAATGACAATACAGATTTGAAGCACCAACCACATAACAAGTTATGCCCTTGGTACTTGGGGGCTAATGCATATTTGCTCTTCATCATACAATTTCTACAAAGTCCCAAGCTCAATACAAGTATTCAACTTGGCACTTGGGGGCTAATGGCTATTTGCTCAATAACTACGGATACTGGAATTTTTATTATCTAAAAGTCCCAGTTTAACTACATTAAGTTGAACCGGCCCTTGGGGGCTACAACAGCGAAGTACAGATGAGTTGAAGTTTACATTGGAAAGTCCCGGTTTTAAGCTGGTATCTTAAACCGTCACGTGGGGGCTATTGGAGTTGGCACAATATAACATACAAGCAGAGATGCGTCTGAGAATTTACCTCATATTTGTCCTTCATCATATTGACCAGACCGGCTTCATAATAACGGCTAGTGTACAGCCGGTTCAGATAGCCAGAATGGAGATCTTGGGCGTTCAGAGCGGCATAAGTCGATATGTCAGCATTCCACTTGCCTTTACCGATTGCAGCAAATTCATCTTTGGCAGTGTGCCGAGATAAAGTGACTGGATTACTTGGCTCGTTACGACCAATGCCAGTGATAAGGACCTCATCATCTTTCTCTTCACCAGTTTGAACCGGTGTCGCCGGTTTGTCACTATTCTTTGTTGGACTAGCTGTTCTGTTAATCCGGATAGGGCTCGTTGGTTGATTAGTAGGGCCTGTGGTATCAACATTTGCCTCTTCAGCGACAAAGTCATGGTCTGGCAGTGGTGGGTCATTCAGCACATCGTCACGGTTGGCTTCTTCAGGATCTGGTACTTTATCCGATTCAGCAGCGGTATTTTCCTGTGCCGTATTGTTCAGGCGAGCCTTCTTGCTTGGTCTGGGCTTGGCCCTGAGAAAGGAAGTTAACAAGGATCAGTACAATTTTTATCAAAGGTAATATATCAAATACACAAGATGAAATATAACTTACCCAAGCACCGTTTTAAGCTGGGGAAGCATGGTGGCTGATGACTCGCCGGAGGATGAATGAGAAGTGCCCTGATAATCGGAGTCAGACGGATTAAGAGGTTGACGAAAACATCCCGCTTTAGGGCAAGCATTGACAAGAGATTTAGAGACCTCTGAACGGCGTTTACGAACCGGACTATTCGGTAAACCGGCGGAGGTAACTACCTGGCCGCTGTGCCGGGTTGTGCGGCGAGCTTCGTGCTTTTGTGTCTTCACAAGAAAGTGTGGGTCCAAATAAGCAAGAGGATGAGAAAATTTAACTTTCCGGTTTGTCCGACGGGTTTTTGTGAAGGCAAAGGGTTTCAATCGGAAGAAAGAGCGATTACCTATACAACATCAACATGACTGACTTCAGCGTCATCCTGACAATAATCATCATCAATAAGATGTATGAAATATAAACCAAGTGAGTCAAGATCTACCTCACGATCCGAGTTACCCACATCATCATCAGCTGGTGGGTCGGAAGATGCAGTGGTTCTTTTTCTGTTGGCAGGTTTCTTCACAACTCTGGTTTTCGGCCGAGTTGGCTTCTCCGGTTTCTCTTGCGGAGGCTTCTTGCTCCAAAACGGATCATAGCCCTGTTTTAAAGAAATTAACATTGTGAGAGGATATTTCGAACAAAAGCAGATTCAGTAAAAGCATAATGTATGAGTCTTACAGCTGGAGGTTTGTTAATGGCGCAGAAAGGAGGTAGGCCGGTTTGAGCACAGACAACTTCCGGTTCATTTAATATCTTTTTCACAGCCTCAGTAACTTCGTCATTTGTAAGCTGGATATCAATGTGCCGTTGAGGGTCTTTTACATCTCCGGTATATTCGCACATCAAACCGGGGCGCTGGCTAAGGGGTAGTATGCTCCAAGATATCGAGCAGCGAGCAAAGTCAACCCCCGTCAAACCGTTTGCCATGAAGGCTCTCAGCTTGGATAATTGAGGAGAATACTTGAGTCTTTCCTTAGCAGTCAGCCTCTGTGGGAAAGGGTGTGTATTGCTCAGACGTTCCGGACGGAAGGGGATTTTCTTCTTCAGGAGAAGTATCTTTGCAGTAAAATCATGTTTGGTTCCACTCTTTGGGGTGGCTGTGAAGTTTGGCGTGAGGGAAGATGACTTCTTTCCTCTTTTGAATTGCCATACCACCCAGCTCTGTATTGGGTCCATCTGTGAATTCAGTACGGCGGTTCAGGTGAAAGCAATCACGGAATAACTCTACGGAAGGTTCCTCTTGAAGGTACACCTCACAGAACACTTGAAAATGATAGATGTTAGTTACGGAGTAGGGACCCGTATCTTGTGGACCCAGTTGGAAGTTGGCTAAGACATCCCGATAAAACTTTGAACCGGGAGGGTTGAAGCCCCGGGCTAAGTGATCAGCAAAAACTACAACTTCCCCTTCTTTAGGTTTTGGAGGATATTCCGGGCCAGGGACCCTCCAGTGAATGACGTCTTGCTTGCTCAAAGCGCCAGTTCTGACCAAATTGTTCAGTTGAACTTTGGTCACTCGAGAAGGGACCCAGTTGCACTCATATGCTTGGTTGGCCATGGCAAAATCTACAAGGTAGTAATTACCGGCTCAAAATATGTCAGAAAGGTATACACTGATGCATATTTTGCTAAACCGGAGGCAGTTATTTATAAACCGGAGTTCTACAAAGCGGCAAACCGGAGTTCTACAAAGCGGCAAACCAGACTTCTACAAAGCGGCAGTGCCTTACTAAAGGATTCTGGCAGTTCAACAAGGGGACTAATGATATATACTGGTTTGTCAATTTTCTACAAAGTTAAACCGCCTGGTCTAAAACACTTAAGAGTTAAGATTGCAGATGAGTAAGTAAACGAAAACAGATTTCACAAAATTATATTGCAGTTTTGGATCTGGAGCAGGTTCAGAAAAGAGATAAATATTCAAAGCCTAAAAGGAGCAGCACCGAATCAATGGGCAAAGGTGCAAGTAAGATCTATGGTCTTAAGATGCGTAAAGTGAAGGCGGAGGTTAAAACAAAACTACCACTACACAAAGCAGAGATTCAGAAGTTCATCTGATATCTATCATATGAACAAGGAGCAGACGATAAACACTGAAGAACTAGGAAACCCTAGAACAGATCTATGGTGGAAAGGTTAGGAGACTTACCGGAATTGAGGAAAAAGCGGAAAGCCGTCGTGATATTCTGGTGCGCTCAGGGTGATGCAGCGACCAAGGTTGAAGCAAAAGTCGACGGCGGTGGCGGAGCTCTGAAGCTGAGCGATGCAAGGAAGACGAAGCAGAAGGGGCACGAAGGGGAAAAGAAGATGACCCCTCGGTCCTATTTATAAAGCATGGGAAATGTGTCAGGCGCGAAAATCAAGGGGCCGCAAGTTTGGAAAACGGAGATGTCGCCTCGATTGTCGCAGGTCTATTAAATAAAGAGGTATAATGTGCAGTTTCTTTATAATAGATGATGTCACGCTGGTTTACAACAAGCTGAGAAGATGACGTCACGACGGTTTACCGAATTGCAAGAAGATGTTGAAGATGAAGTTTTTTGCTAAGGATTGACATGAACCTGTTCAAATCAATTTGGGGCCTAATGTTGGGGATATTACTACCTAGCGTAAACCGGCTCAGACAGGCCGGGTTAACTTCATCAATAGTTAAGTATGTTAAAGCCCATGTAGGCAGACGAGGATGGTATGTAAGGGTTTAAGCCCACAATCGGTTTAAAGCCCATAGCCATAAATCAGCGTCGGTATGTAACTTGTATGGTAAGTTAGAGATAGTGGAGACCGAACCAGACACGTATATGAGCCGGTCTCGGGACTTTGTAAACCGACGGGCGTCACCCGTGTATATAAGGGGACGACCCGGCAGCGGTTCAAGGACAACAGACAACAACTCGAGACTTAGGCGAAGCTTGTTTGCTCCCTAGTCATCGAAACCCCATCAATTCCATCACAACTAGACGTAGGCTTTTACCTTCATTGAAGGGGCCGAACTAGTATGAACTCTCATGCGTCCCTGTGTCTGCTTTAACCCCTTCAAGCTAAACCGTAGCGATGGCTCCACGACTAAGTCCTTTCATGAGGACATCTACCATGACAAAACCACAACACAAGGTGTACGGGTGCGATCAATAAGAATAGCAAAAAAATGAAGTAGTAAGCTAATTCCACATAAGTTGGGCTGCAAACTATTGTCACATTTGATTAATAGGTCAAAGCGTATTGGTAGAAATACTGCGATAAGCAACCTGGCTATTTAACATGCCGAGATCAAGGGGGGAGCTCGCGTGTGGGTCCTGAAAACAGGTAGAATGATCGTCGAGAAAAAACGTCTAGAAATCCCCTCCGCGCGTCTGTGCTACTTGTCGCCTTGGTGTATCCATCCTTCAAAAGGACCAATGAGTAGGCCGCCGCGAGGGGCCTGGGGAAAAGAAACCTGAAAAGGATAAAAATAAAAGTGAAAGTATGTGTGTCCAGGGAAGGTCGAGCCGTGTTATGGACATAGTCCGGCTATGCCTTCGTCTCTGCCCATGGTATTTTCCGTGCGTAGTTGATACGTCTCCAACGTATCTATAATTTCTGATTGTTCCATGCTATTATATTATCTGTTTTGGATGTTTAATGGGCTTTATTATGCACTTTTATATTATTTTTGGGACTAACCTATTAACCGAAGGCCCGGTGCAAATTGCTGTTTTTTTTGCCTATTTTAGTGTTTCACAGAAAATGAATATCAAACGGAATCCAAACGGAATGAAACCTTCGCGAGGATCGTTTTTGGAACAAACGCAATCCAGGAGACTTGTAGTGGACGTCAAGGAAGCAACGAGGCGGCTACGAGGTAGGGAGGCTCGCTCAGGGGGGTAGGCGTGCCCCCACCCTCGTGGGCCCCTTGTGGCTCCACCGACCTACTTCATCCACCTATATATATACTCATATACCCTGAAAACATCTGAGAGCACGAAACCCTATTTCCACCGCCGCAACCTTCTGTACCCGTGAGATCCCATCTTGGGGCCTTTTTCGGTGCTTCGCTGGAGGGGGAATCGATCACGGAGGGCTTCCACATCAACACCATAGCCTCTTCGATGATGTGTGAGTAGTTTACCACAGACCTTCGAGTCCATAGTTATTAGCTAGATGGCTTCTTCTCTCTCTTTAGATCTCAATACAAAGTTCTCCTTGATTGTCTTGGAGATCTATTCGATGTAATTCTCTTTGCGGTGTGTTTGTGGAGATCCGATGAATTGTGGGTTTATGATCAAGATTATCTATGAACAATATTTGATTATTCTCTGAATTCTTATATGCATGATTTAATATCTTTGCAAGTCTCTTCAAATTATCAGTTTGGTTTGGCCTACTAGATTGATCTTTCTTCCAATGGGAGAAGTGCTTAGCTCTGGGTTCAATCTTGCGGTGTCCTTTCCCAGTGATAGCAGGGGTAGCAAGGAACGTATTGTATTGTTGCCATCCAGGATAGAAAGATGAGGTTTATGTCATATTGCTTGAGTTTATCCCTCTACATCATGTCATGTTGCCGAATGCGTTACTCTGTTCTTATGAACTTAATACTCTAGATGCATGCTGGATAGCGGTCGATGTGTGGAGTAATATTAGTAGATGCAGAATCATTTCGGTCTACTTGTCACGGACGTGATGCCTATATACATGATCATGCCTAGATATTCTCATAACTATGCGTTTTTTATGAATTTCTTGACAGTAATTTGTTCACCCACCGTAGAATTTGCTATCTTGGGAGAAGCCACTAGTGAAACCTATGGCCCCCGGGTCTATCTTCCATCATTTTGTTTCCTATCAACTAGCTATTTCTGTCGCCGTTTATTTTTGCAATCTTTACTTTCCAATCTATACAACAAAAATACCAAAAATATTTATCTTATTATCTTTATCAGATCTCACTTTTGCAAGTGGCCGTGAAGGGACTGACAACCCCTTTATCACGCTGGTTGCAAGGTTCTTGATTGTTTGTGCAGGTACGAGGGGTTTGCGTGTAGTCTCCTACTGGATTGATACCTTGGTTCTCAAAAACTGAGGGAAATACTTACGCTACTTTGCTGCATCACCCTTTCCTCTTCAAGGGAAAACCAACGCATGCTCAAGAGGTAGGAAGAAGGATTTCTGGCGCCATTGCCGGGGAGATATACACATAAGTCAAGACATACATAGTACCCATCACAAACTCTCCTCCCTCGCATTACATTATTTGCCATTTGCCTCTCGTTTTTCCTCTCCCCCACTTCACCTTTGCCGTTTTATTCGCCTCTTTTCCGTTCTTCCTCTTCGTTTGCTTGTGTTGCCATGTATCCTCTTTTTGCTTGCATCTTCGCTTGCTAAAAGTTTATGGATCCTCATCCACTTGATAATCTCTTTAAGAGATCCAATTATGATGAACCTATTGCTAGTGAGTTGAGTGCACTAGATTATCTTTATGAGGTTTTGCTTGAAATTCGTGAATCTGAAAATTGTGATGAAGTACTTTATGAAGCGATTCAAGATAGATCTTTGAATAAAAAGTATGATTGCAATAATTTTATTATAAATTCCATTGCTGTAAATTGTGCTAATAATATGCAAAACCCTAAGCTTGGGGATGCTAGTTTTGCAATGTCCTCTACTTGTTGCAATGATCATGATTGGGGTGATTCTTCTTTTGATCTTGAAAATTTATTTAAGCCCCATGATGAATATGAGATTGATAATGGTGTTTGCAGTATTATTGAGAGTGGGTTTGGAAGAGTGTGAACTTTAGATCCCACATATTTGTAGAATGTTCAATCTTATGAAATTTTTGATAAAAGTGGGTTTGGAGAGGTCATGACTTTAGTTAATGTTAATCCCACTATTTGGGAAGAGTGTCAACTTTGCATGCATGTGGATCATGCTGAAAATATTTTATGTGATAGCTATTGTGTTGAATTTTCTTATGATCCTATATGTAATTATTATGAGAGAGGAAAATATGGTTGTAGAAATTTTCATGTTACTAAATTACCTCTCTTCATGTTGAGATTGCTATCGTCTCTTTCTTCTTCCTTGCATATGCTAATTTTTGCTTGCTATGATAACTTGTTTGCTTATAAAATTCCTATGCATAGGAAGTATGTTAGACTTAGATGTGTTTATCACGTGTTTCATGATGCTCTCTTTGCGCTTCAATTCTTGTCTTTCATGTGAGCATCATCAAAATTATTAATGCCTAGCTAGGGGCGTTAAACGATAGCGCTTGTTGGGAGACAACCCAATTTTATTTTTGTTTCTTGCTTTATATTTCTATTTAGTAATAAATAATTCATCTAGCATCTGTTTGGATGTGTTTTTATGTTTTAATTAGGGTTTGTGCCAAGTAGAACCAATAGGATCTTCTTGGGTGATAATTGTTTGATCTTGCTGAAAAAGACAGAAACTTTGTGCTCAAGAAAATAATTGTTAAAATTCACCAGAACGAGATAAATTGCTAATTCTTTTTTCAGCAGATCAATATATAATTTATCCACGTTGTCCTAGTGTTTCAGAATTTTGGAGTTCCAGAAGTATTCAAACAAATCATATTGCTACAGACTGTTCTGTTTTTGACAGATTCTGTTTTTCGTGTGTTGTTTGCTTATTTTGATGAGTCTATGGCTAGTATCGGGGGGTATGAACCATAGATAAGTTGGAATACATTAGGTTTAACACCAATATAAATGAAGAATGAGTTCATTACATTACCTTAAAATGGTGATTTGTTTTCTTATACTAACGGAGCTCATGAGATTTTCTGTTGAGTTTTGTGTTGTGACGTTTTCAAGTTTTGGGTAAAGATTTGATGGATTTTGGAACAAGGAGTGGAAAGAGCCCAATTTTGGGGATGCCCAAGGCACCCCAAGGTAAAATTCAAGGACAATCAAAAGCCTAAGCTTGGGGATGCCCCGGAAGGCATCCCCTCTCTCGTCTTCGTCTATCGGTAACTTTACTTGAGGCTATATTTTTATTCACCACATGATATGTGTTTTGCTTGGAGCATCTTGTATGATTTCAGTATTTTCTTTTTAGTTCACCACAATCATCCTTGCTGTGCACACCTTTTGGAGAGACACACATGAATCGGAATTTATTAGAATACTCTATGTGCTTCACTTATATCTTTTGAGCTATATGATTTTGCTCTAGTGCTTCCCTTATATCTTTTAGAGCACGGTGGTGGTTTTATTTTATAGAAATTATTGATCTATCATGCTTCACTTATATTATTTTGAGAGTCCTTTAGAACAACATGGTAATTTTCTTTGGCCATAAAATTAGTCCTAATATGATAGGCATCCAAGATGGGTATAATAAAAACTTTCATAAGTAGTGCATTGAATACTATGAGAAGTTTGACACTTGATGATTGTTTTGAGATATGAAGGTAGTAATATTAGAGTTGTGCTAGTTGAGTAGTTGTGAATTTGAGAAATACTTGTGTTGAAGTTTGCAAGTCCCGTAGCATCCACGTATGGTAAACGTTGTGTGACACATTTGAAACATGAGGTGTTCTTTGATTGTCATCCTTATGAGTGGCGGTCGGGGACGAGCGATGGTATTTTCCTACCAATATATCCCCCTAGGAGCATGTTCGTAATGCTTGGTTTTTTATGACTTGTAGATTTTTGCAATAAGTATGTGAGTTCTTTATGACTAATGTTGAGTCCATGCATTATACGCACTCTCACCTTTCCATCATTGCTAGCTTCTTCGGTACCGTGCATTGCCCTTTCTCACCTTGAGAGTTGGTGCAAAATTCGCCGGTGCATCCAACGCCCGTGATATGATACGCTCTATCACACATAAAACTCCTTATATCTTCCTCAAAACAGCCACCATACCTACCTATTATGGCATTTCCATAGCCATTCCGAGATATATTGCCATGCAACTTTCCACCGTTTCATTTACTATGACACGCTTCATCATTGCCATATTGCCTTGCCTGATCATGTAGTTGACATCGTATTTGTGGCAAAGCCACCATGCATAATTTATCATACATGTCACTCTTGATTCATTGTCCATCCCGGTACACCGCCGGAGGCACTCATATAGAGTCATATTTAGTTCTAGTATCGAGTTGTAATCATTGAGTTGTAAATAAATAGAAGTGTGATGATCACCATTAAATAGAGCATTGTCCCAAATAAAAAAAAGAAAAAGGCCAAAAAAAAGAGAAAAGAAATAAAAGGGACAATACTACTATCCTTTTTTCCACACTTCTGCTTGAAAGTAGCACCATGATCTTTATGATAGAGAGTCTCTTGTTCTGTCACTTTCATATAGTCATTTTCATATACAAGTGGGAATTTTTCATTATAGAACTTGGCTTGTATATTCCAACAATGAGCTTCCTCAAATTCCCTAGGTCTTCGTGAGCAAGCAAGTTGGATGCACACCCACTTAGTTTCTTTTGTTGAGATTTCATACATTTATAGCTCTAGTGCATCCATTGCATGGCAATCCCTACTCCTTGCATTGACATCAATTGATGGGAATCTCCCTAGCTAGTTGGTTAGCCGCGCCAATGTGAGACTTTCTCCTTTTTTGTCTTCTCCACACAACCCCCATCATTATATTCTATTCCACCCATAGTGCTATGTCCATGGCTCACGCTCATGTATTGCATGAAAGTTGATTTTTTTTAGATTACTAAAGTATGAAACAATTGCTTGGCTTGTCATCAGGGTTGTGCATGATGAGAACATTTTTGTGTGATGAAAATGAAGCATAGGCAAACTATATGATTTTGTAGGGATAAGCTTTCTTTGGCCATGTTATTTTGAGAAGACATAATTGCTTAGTTAGTATGCTTGAAGTATTATTATTTTTATGTCAATATTAAACTTTTGTCTTGAATCTTTCGGATCCGAACATTCATGCCACAATAAAGAGAATTACTTAGGAAATTATGTTAGGTAGCATTCCACATCAAAAATTCTGTTTTTATCATTTACCTACTCGAGGACGAGCAGTAATTAAGCTTGGGGTTGCTTGATACGTCTCCAACGCATCTATAATTTTTTATTGTTCCATGCTATTATATTATCTGTTTTGGATGTTTAATGGGCTTTATTATGCACTTTTATGTTATTTTTGGGACTAACCTATTAACCGAAGGCCAGTGCAAATTGATGCTTTTTTTTGCCTATTTTAGTGTTTGGTAGAAAAGGAATATCAAACATAATCCAAACGGAATGAAACCTTCGCGAGGATCGTTTTTGGAACAAACGCAATCGAGGAGACTTGGAGTGGACGTCAAGGAAGCAACGAGGCGGCCAGGAGGTAGGGTGGCGCGCCCCCCACCCTCGTGGGCTCCTCGTGGCTCCACCGACCTACTTCTTTTTCATATATATACTCATATACCCTAAAAACATCCGAGAGCACCACGAAACCCTATTTCCACCGCCGCAACCTTCTATACCCGTGAGATCCAATCTTGGGGCCTTTTCCGGCGCTCCGCTAGAGGGGGAATCGATCATGGAGGGCTTCTACATCAACACCGTAGCCTCTCTGATGATGTGTGAGTAGTTTACCACAGACCTTTGGGTCCATAGTTATTAGCTAGATGGCTTCTTATCTCTCTCTTTGGATCTCAATACAAAGTTCTCCTCGATTCTCTTAGAGATCTATTCGATGTAATTCTTTTTGCGGTGTCTTTGTCGAGATCCGATGAATTGTGGGTTTATGACCAAGATTATATATGAACAATATTTGATTCTTCTATGAATTCTTATATGCATGATTTAATATCTTTGCAAGTCTCTTCGAATTATCAGTTTGGTTCGGCCTACTAGATTGATCTTTCTTGCAATGGGAGAAGTGCTTAGCTTTGGGCTCAATCTTGTGGTGTCCTTTCCCAGTGACAGCAGGGGCAGCAAGGCACGTATTGTATTTGTTGCCATCAAGGATAAAAAGATGGGGTTTATATCATATTGCTTGAGTTTATCCCTCTACATCATGTCATCTTACCTAATGCGTTACTCTGTTCTTATGGACTTAATACTCTAGATGCATGCTGGATAGCGGTTGATGTGTGGAGTAATAGTAGTAGATGCAGAATCATTTCGGTCTATTTGTCACGGACATGATGCCTATATACATGATCGTACATAGATATTCTCATAAGTATGCGCTTTTCTATCAATTGCTTGATAGTAATTTGTTCACCCACCGTAGAATTTGCTATCTTGAGATAAGCCACTAGTGAAACATATGGCCCCCGGGTCTATCTTCCATCATATTATTTCCTATCAACTAGCTATTTCTTTCTTTGTTTATTTTTGAAATCTTTACTTTCCAATCTATACAACAAAAATACCAAAAATATTTATCTTATTATCTTTATCAGATCTCACTTTTGCAAGTGGCCGTGAAGAGATTGACAACCCCTTTATCGTGTTGGTTGCAAGGTTCTTGATTTTTTGTGCAGGTACGAGGGATTTGCGTGTAGTCCTCTACTGGATTGATACCTTGGTTCTCAAAAATTGAGGGAAATACTTACACTACTTTGCTGCATCACCCTTTCCTCTTCAAGGGAAAACCAACGCATGCTCAAGAGGTAGTAGTAGTTATGTACACGAGGTACTTATGCCGCCACTTGGTCGGGACTGAGACAGAGGTCGAATTGCTAATCTAACTCCTAATGAGCCAGATTGTCATGCTGCGGAGTAGTCCGGACTCGTTTGACTTTGTCCGGGAGCTTGGCCGCTAAATTGAAATTCTGCCTTAAAAGGCCGCTCTGTACTTCCGCTGCTAGGGCCGCGGTGTGCTCCTCGGTATGGAGGGAGCGCTCCGTGTTTCCATTGACTGTTATGAAGCCGCGTTGTCCGGGCATCTTGAGCTTGAGATAAGCATATTGCGGTACCGCATTGAATCGAGCAAATGCGGTTCGTCTGAGCAGTGCGTGGTAGCCACTACAGAAGGGGACGATGTCGAAGATCAAATCTTTGCTTTGGAAGTTGTCCGGGGATCCGAAAACGACCTCCAATGTGATTGAGCCCGTGCAGCAGGCCTCTACCCCTGGTATAACTCCTTTAAAGGTAGTTTATGTGGGCTTGATCCTTGATGGATCGATGCCCATTTTGCGCACTGTATCCTGATAGAGCAGGTTGAGGCTGCTGCCACCGTCCATGGGGACTCGCGTGAGGTGGAATCCATCAATTATTGGGTCAAGTACCAGTGCAGCTGAACCGCCATGATGGATGCTGGTTGGATGGTCCCTGCGGTCGAAGGTGATCGGGCATGACGACCATGGATTAAATTTTGGGGCGACTAGCTCTATCGCGTAGATGTCCCTGAGTGTGCACTTGCGCCCCCTCTTGGGGATATGGGTAGCATATATCATGTTCACCGTTTTGACCTGAGGGGGAAACTTCTACTGCCCCCCCCCCCCCCGTGTTCGGTGGACGGGGCTCCTCGTCATCGTCCTCGCCTTGCGATCCCTTCTCCTTGTTCTCGGCATTTATCTTGCCAGTCTGTTTAAAAACCCAACAACTTCTGTTGGTGTGATTGGCTAGTTTATCGGGGGTGCCGTCTATCTGGCATGGACGATCGAGTATGCGGTCCAAGCTGGATGAGCCCGGGTTGTTACTTTTGAATGGCTTCTTCCGTTGGCCGGACTTGGAGCCACTGAATCCGGCATTGACTGCTGTGTCATCGGTATTGTTATCATTGCTTCGATGCTTGTGTCTGTTGCGTTGGGGCTTGCCGTTGCTATTTCTGGCTTCAGAGGTGCCAGGTTCGCTTGTATTGTTATTGCTACGGGCTAGCCAGCTATCTTCGCCCGCACAAAAGCGGGTCATGAGTGCCGTGAGGGCTGCCATGGACTTAGGCTTTTCATGGCCGCGGTGTCGGGCGAGCCATTCGTCGTGGATGCTGTGTTTAAAGGCTGCTAGGGCTTCGGCATCCGGACAGTCGACGATCTGGTTCTTTTTAGTTAAGAACCTAGTCCAGAATTTTCTGGCCGACTATCCGGGTTGTTGGACTATGTGACTTAGGCCATCGGCATCTGGGGGTCGGACGTATGTACCTTGGAAGTTATCGTGGAAGGCGTCTTCCAGGTCCTCCCAGTTGCCAATGGAGTTTTCGGGCAGGCTGTTCAGCCAGTGCCAAGCTGGTCCCTTGAGTTTTAGTGGGAGATATTTGATGGCGTGAAGATTAGCACAGTGGGCCATATGAATGTGGAAAAGGAAATCTTCGATCCATACCGCACGGTCTGTTGTCCCATCATATGATTCGATGTTCACGGGTTTAAACCCTTCTCGGAATTCGTGCTCCATTACTTCATCAGTGAAGCAAAAGGGGTGTGCGGCGCCTCTGTATGCAGTTTTCGGCCCGGGCATGATTATGCTTGTCACGTCCAGCTAGTTAGTCATCGTCGTGTGTAGGGGCACGCCCCCACGATCCGTAGATCGATCTGGTCAGTCCTGCTCTACTGTCCAGGTCCTGCAACAAGTCATATGTATGTCCCCGAGCTGTTTTATCTCTGCCTTTATGGCGAGTTAGTGCGGGCTGGTGTTCTGCTTGAGTTGCCACTTTGTCCCGGCCACGTGGTGGTCGGTCAGCCGCATTGCGTGATGATGGTATGGGCTCCAGCGCCACATCATCGAGCTGATGTAACAATTTGCGCTTCGGGTAACTTTTGGTTGGCCGCTCGAGGCCGTATTCCTCGGCTGCCAGGACATAAGTCCATCTATCGTTGAGCAGATCTTGATCAGCTTGAAGCTGTTGCTGCTTCTTTTTCAGGCTCCTTGCATTGGCTATTAGCCGGTGCTTAAAGTGCTCCTGCTCGAGAGGTTCCCCAGGCACGATGAAATCCTCGTTGCCGAGGCTCACCTCATCCTCGGAGAGCGGAAGATAATTACTTTCCTCCGAGTCTTTGTTTACGACCTGTTCATCAGGGCTGACTCGCCCATCTTCCCGTTCGTCCTGTTCGGAGGTTGGCTCAACGGGGTCTTCATTGTCTTCGGCATCGTCTAGAGTATTATTTTCTCCTGTGTTGGTATTGTTGTCTTTTCCATGGCGTGACTTAGAGCGACGCACTGTCGTCGGAGCTTTGGCTGTATCTCGGGAGGTTTATCCTCGACTGGGCCTTCTTTGTCATCACCGTTAGCTTCTTTGGGTGTATCCACCATGTACACGTCATACGAAGAGGTGGCCGTCCAGCATCCGGTAACAGCGGATTTTGGGCCTGCTCTTCTCCGGCATCGTCGTCCATACCGTCGACGTCTCCGGAGTCGTAATCGAGCATGTCGGTTAAGTCCTCGACAGTGGCTATAAAGTGGGTGGTGGGTGGGACAAAAAATTCCCTGCTCTCAGCCCCTAGTCTGGGCTGGGCATAGTTTGTATGTTGCTCCTCTGCAATAACAAGGGATCACATTAAGTCCAGAGCCTCGCTTAAAGGCGGGGTTTGGCCCGGGAGAAGAGAGCCCGTGGAGTACGACAAGAGGGAGACTCCTTGGCCGAACTCACACGATGCTGACTCCGAGGGTTCGGAGCCAGTGTCAGGAGAAGGGTCCGGCTTCATGATGGTTGCCAGCGACACTACTTCCTCCGGCTCTCCCGTAATGGGCTTAATGGCTGCAGATAGTCCAGCGGGCTTAGGAAGCCCGTCTTCGGACCTGGCCGTACACTCTGGATCTAAGGCCAGAGCGAAAGTTGGGGGCACGAATCCTTGGAAGATGAAGTCTCCTTGGATATCAACGATGTAGTCCAGGTTTCCAAAACTAATCTAGTGACCTGGGGCATAGCTGTCGATCTGCTCTAGATGGCCAAGCGAGTTGGCCCGAAGTGCGAAGCCGCCCAACACAAAGATCTGGACAGGAAGGAAAACCTCCCCCAGGGCACCATTGTTGTAGATGATTGATGGAGCCATCAAACCTTCTGGTGATGATGCAGCAGAACTCTCAATCAAAGCAATAATGTCGGTGTCAAAATCGGTGGATCTCGGGTAGGGGGTCCCGAACTGTGCGTCTAAGGTCGATGGTAAGAGGAGACAGGGGACATGATGTTTACCTAGGTTCGGGTCCTCTCTATGGTGGTAATACCCTACTTTCTGCTTGATTGATCTTGATGAATATGAGTATTACAAGAGTGGATCTACCACAAGATCGTAATGGCTAAAACCCTAAAAGTCTAGTCTGTATGATTATGATTGCCTCTATGAACTAAACCCTCCGGTTTATATAGACACGGATGGGACTAGTGCTGTACAAAGTCGGTTACAGAGAAAGGAATCTTCACATCTGAATGCCAAGCTTGCCATCCACGCCAAGGAGAGTCCCATCCGGACACGAGAGAGAGTCTTCTGTTTTATATCTTCATGGCCCATCAGTACGGCCCATGTCCTATAGGTTGGACGCCCGAGGACCCCTTAATCCAGGACTCCCTCAGATATGCTGTGGGCCAGATGACCAAGAGTCGTCGTGGCAAGCTCTACATCGACGATGCAGGCTGGGGCCCCGAGGCCGGCTCAATTGAGTACGGGTGCCGGGTCCCCTTCGGCTGAATCCATGTCTTCATCGGCAAGATCAGCGAACCGGGCTCTGAGCCGGACATCTGCACATACATCATCGACATGGCTCAGCGTGCATGACCCGACCGGGTTCAACCTGCCATGAAGCGTGCCTTCGTTGGTTTCACCCATGGGGTGGACATTGGAGAAGGATCTGTATCTGGTGGTGAAACGGCCATCTACTCTGATGGTGAGTCGTCCACCGTCAAGACCGATTCAATGTATCAACTGCAAGACGGCCGGCTTGGGGGTTGTTTCAATGGCGACAGTATTCCGGACCCCTATGAGCCGCCGAATAGGGTTGCGATCTTCATGGCTGGTACACAGCCGGCGGTCGGTTCAACAACCGCCGCGGCTATGACCTCTAGTTCAACTGCCGATTGCCACGGCGACGGCTGGGGCTAGTGGCATTGCCCACCCGCCAGCTCCAGCTTTGGCGGAGTTATTGGAGGCTTTGGTGACTCTGATGGGGGTGGAGGTAACCCCGACAAATAGGAACAACACAAGATAGATGTGGTGAAGCTACGAGATGAGATAGCTCATGCCAAGGAAGATCTGACGTCTGAGAATGCTAGGATGGCCACAAAGTGAGCTGCTTTTGATGCCCAGGCACAACGGATCCAGGCAGAATATTTCCGACTCACCTTGGATCAGAACGCTTCAAACGAGATCATGAGGAGGAGGCACTAGAGTCGTCTACCCCCGGTTTATGAGCTAAGGAACCTCTTCAACACACTTGGAGCAGGGACCAGTGACCCGTCGGTGGTCAACCGGACATTCGAAGCACCTGGGACTGGATTGCCGGTTCAGCCATGTGCGGTGGACCCGCCACGTTTGAATGATACTCCGCCTCAATATGTTCTGACACCCCCGGGTCATTATTCTAACCCTTTGGACAATATGATTTCTGCGGCAACGCGATTGGCGGCTCTACCAGTTGAAGGCGAGTCTCCAATAGCGATAGAGACACAGAGGGCCAGAGAGCTCCTTCAGATAGCTGTGGCTCAGCAGATGGCTTATTCTTATAGCCGCAAGTGGATTCACTCAACCCCTCGATCGAATCGGAGTTATAGTAGGCATATTGAGTCGCCCGCCGTTTCAAGCAGTGAGCAACACTGTAACCGGCCTCGTGGGTATGACCCGGTGCGCGAAGGTAATAATGCCCATGCTTTGGTGGATCAGGGTAGGACGCGTCGGGAGGCTGAGTAGGCTGCTTAGCTGGCGGCCCAACAGCAATCCCCGGTTTATCCGTCAGTTTCGGTGGAGGCAGGTGTGACCTCTAGAACCTCGGGTGTGCCATGTCTAGTGCCAGCTCTACGTAACGAGTGTCTACCTAAGGGTTTCAAGGGTCCTCGTAGGGTGCCTAATTACACAACAGATCAACCCCCTGAAGCTTGGATTGAGAGTTATGAGATGGCTATGGAGATGATGGATGTTGGCGATGCTGCATGCGCTAAGTATTTCACCATGATGTTGGATGGGACGGCTCGTACTTGGTTGAAAGGGCTGCCTGCCAACTCCATTAGATCATGGGCCGAGTAAAAAGCCCGGTTTATCCAGAATTTTAAAGACACATGCAATCAGCCTATGTCAATCGTGGTTTTGGACTCCTGTGTCCAAGGTGACGGCGACTCAACAACCCATCGGGTGCGCCGGGTCTCAGCCATCCAACACTCATCGGATCGTATCAACGCCGGTTCAGCAGTCCTGATGTTGGAGAAGAATTGCCATTTCATGCCCCTTAAGCAAAAACTGGGGCGGCTTAAATGCCACTGCAATGACATGGGGGAGCTAATGGCGGCTCCCATCAACGATGCAGACTCTGATAGTACCAAGGACCCCGCGTCAGATGATGAAAAGCCGGGTAAGGGAAAGAAGAGCAGCAACACAAAAGGGCAGCAACATAACCCGACAAGTCAGGGTGGCAATGGTAAGCGCAAGGCTAATGGTAATTTGGATTTTGTGGCTAACACCAATATGAAGAATAACAGTCAGCGCCGCAAGGCAAAGCCGCCCCCTCGATTTGGAGGGCCAAAATTCAATCTTGAGGCGATGATGAATCAGCCCTGCCCGAAGCATGGTACGCAGGAAAAGCCGACCACTCACCTCTGGAAGGATTGCTTCCTTATGAGGGAGTATAGAGATTCCAATTTTTTCCAGAACAATCATGGGCCAGACGGCGGCTCAGGATCTGGCTCTCACGGTCTAGGTTTTGGTGGTGGCAGTTCAAATTCCGGCTTCCAGGGCCAAGGCAATCAAGGTGGTTTTAATCAACAATCTGGTCAAGGGAATCAGCAGCAGATGTCTGGTTATCAGAGTAACCCGAAGCAATTGAATAGTGGACAGTACCACGTTTTCACCACAAGTTTGTGTAAACGGGATCAGAAGCTTCATAAAAGGGCAGTGAATGCGGTTGAGCCAGCATTTCCCCATTAATTGCGATGGTTTGAACACCCTATCCTCTCGAGCCATGAGGATCATCCAACTCGGGTGATAACCCGGGCCACTTGGCGCTGGTGGTGGCGCCTCAGGTCGAAGGGTACGTATTTACTAAGGTACTCACTGATGGGGGCAGCAGCATCAACATTCTTTATTATGAAACCTTTCGTCTCATGAGCTTGACTGACAAAGATTTTATGCCATCGAATACTATTTTTCATGGTGTGGTGCCTGGTAATTCAGCATATCCAGTGGGTAAGATATCTTTGGAGGTGGCTTTTGGTGATGATCATGATTCCAGGTCGGAAACATTGACTTTTGAAGTGGTTAAAATCAAGAGCCCTTATCATGCTCTGTTTGGGCGGCCGGGTTATGCTAAGTTCATGGCAAGGCCTTGTTATGTTTATTTGCAGCTTAATATGCCGGGTCACAAGGGTACCATCATGGTACATGGGAGTCGGAAGATAGCCTTGGAGTGTGAAGAAGGCGATGTTGCCTATGTTGAGTCTGTTTGTGCAACATAAGAGTTAAAATTTTACAAGGATAATGTTGACCCGGCGGATATGACATCTTTGAAGAAGCCAACTACGGAGCATGATCCTCTGTTGAACTTTAAGTCGGCAGACGACACCAAATTGGTTGATTTCATACCTAGTGATTCATCCAAGCAGTTCAGTATCAGTGCTAATCTGGATCAGAAATAGGAAAGCACGTTCATCGAGTTCATCCGTGAGAACCAGGACATCTTTGCATGGAAGCCTTCAGACATGCCTGGTGTACCGAGGGAACTCGCTGAGCACACTCTCAATATTGATCCAAAGTTTAAACCGGTCAAGCAATTCCTTCGCCCTTTCAATGAAGAAAGGCGCAAAGCCATTGGTGAAGAAGTGGCTTGTCTCTTGGCGGTTGGGTTTATTATTGAAGTTTTTCATCCTGAGTGGTTGGCTAACCCTGTGCTGGTACTTAAGAAAAACGGTAGTTGGCGTATGTGTGTGGATTACATGGACTTAAACAAGGCTTGTCCGGCTGATCCCTTTGCTCTCCCCGTATTGATCAGATCACTGATGCCACGACGAGTTGTGAGCGTTTGAGCTTTTTGGATGCTTATTCTGGTTATCATCAGATCAAGATGGCAATTAAGGACCAGGAGAAGACATCTTTCATCACTCCTTTTGGAGCCTTCTGTTATGTGTCTATGCCTTTTGGGCTCAAGAGTGCCCAGGCGACTTACCAGTGGTATGTGCAAAATTGCCTTCATGATCAGATTGGGCGCAATATTCATGCTTATCTGGATGATATTGTGGTGAAATCCAGGAAGAAGGAAACCTTGATAGATGTTTGAAAGAGACCTTTGACAATCTCCGAGTCTACAAGATGATGCTTAACCCGGCCAAGTGTGTCTTTGGTGTACCAGCAGGCAAGCTTTTGGGCTTTCTGGTTTCTGAACGAGTTATTGAAGCTAACCCAAAGAAAATAAAGGCTATCACTTCCCTAGCTAAACCGGCGTGTATCAATGATGTTCAGCGTCTGGCGGGTCGTATTGCAGCCTTAAGACGGTTCATAAGCCGATTGGGTGAAAAGGCTATCCCTTTGTACCAGATGATGAAGGAAACATATCACTTTGTCTGGAGTGATGCTGCTGACCAGGCGTTTGAGGCCTTGAAGAAACAATTAGCTGAGACACTGGTTCTTGCTGCTCCAATTGATAAAGAGCCTTTGTTGTTATACGTGGCTGTTAATAGCCGAGTTGTCAGTGTGGTGATAGTGGTGGAAAGGAAGGAGTGAGGCAAGGAATATCTAGTTCAGCGGCCGGTTTATTACATTAGTGAGGTGCTCATTGAGTCCAAGCAGAGGTATCCGCATTGGCAGAAGCTTGTATATGGGGTGTTCATGGCTAGTCGAAAGCTCAAGCAATATTTTCTGGGTCATCCCATCACTGTGGTTAGTTCTGCTCCCTTAGGGGATATTATTCAAAACAGAGAAGCCACGGGTTGGGTAGCCAAGTGGGATATTGAGCTTGGACCCCACGGTTTGAAGTATATGCCTCGCACAACCATCAAGTCTCAAGCACTTGTGGACTTCATAAATGATTGGACAGAGCTGCAGATGCCTGAGGAGAAGCTGGATAGCACATATTGGACTAGTCACTTCGATGGATCCAGGAAGTTGGAAGGCCCGGGGCCTGGAATTATCTTGACTTCCCCACGAGATGATAAATTTTGTTATGTTTTAAGGTTGATGTTCCCTTGTACTAACAATGCAGCTAATTATGAGGCCTTGCTCCATGGTCTTCGGATGGCTAAGGAGATGAACTTAAGCCGGGTGAGGTGTTTTGGTGACTCAGATTTGGTAGCTCAGCAGGTTTCAGGCACTTGGGATTCTAAGGATCCACTCATGGCGGCTTATCACCGAGAGGTTGATGCTATTGCTGGTCACTTCAGGGGCTATCAAGTGGAGCATGTTGATCGAAGGAAAAACGAGGCGGCTGATGCTTTAAGCCAGTTGGGATCCCAGCATAAGTCAGTGCCGCCCAATATTCTCCTTGATATTATGCATAATCCTTCAATCAAACTGTCTATAAAGGAAGATCTTGCTATTCCTGACTTGGAGGCACAGCTGGTGGCGGCTCTTCATGCTATTCCTAATTGTACAGTTCCATATTTGGTGTATATGACCCGGGGCGAGTTACCTGAAGATGAAACTTTAGCCAGGCAGATAACCTGGCGGTCTAAGTCAATGACTATTGTCAATGGAGAGTTGCATCATCACAGTGTTACGGGGGCGTTTCAACATTGTGTCTCTCCTGAAGAAGGTCATGAGATCCTACGAGAGATTCATGAAGGAGATTGTGGTCATCATGTCGGCTCTAAGTCTCTCGTGGACAGGGCTTTTCGTCATGGATTTTATTGGCTGACGGCTCATGCCGATGCAAAGGATTTGGTCAGTAAATGTGATGGTTGTCAAAAAAATTCAACACAAGCTCACGTGCCGGCTCAAGAATTGAGGATGATTCCAATTGCTTTGCCGTTTGCGGTCTGGGGGCTTGACATGGTTGGGCCTTTCAAAAGGACAAAAGAGAAAAATACCCACCTTTTGGTGGCGGTTGACAAATTTACGAAGTGGGTTGAAGCAGAGCCCGTTAGTAAATGTGACGCGGCGACGGCGGTTCAAATCATCAAAAAGGTGATTTTCCGTTTCGGTTTTCCCCATAGCATTATAACTGATAATGGCACTAACCTATCCAAAGGTGCTATGAAAGAGTTTTATCAACGAGAGCATATTCGACTAGATGTGTTGTTAGTAGCTCACCCCCAGTCCAATGGTCAAGCTAAGAGAGCCAATCAAGGAATTTTGAGAGGCATCATGCCTCGACTTATGGTCCCTTTGTAGAGGATGTCGGGTT
This sequence comes from Aegilops umbellulata, assembly GCA_032464435.1. Lineage (NCBI taxonomy): Eukaryota > Viridiplantae > Streptophyta > Magnoliopsida > Poales > Poaceae > Aegilops > Aegilops umbellulata. Next base: position 302,456,088 of record CP136057.1, read on the forward strand.
GTTGCATGGAGGGATTACCCTCAGTGTTATGGAGTATCAATACCATCGCAATAGATCTACGGGTTACATGCCTTTCTTCATGGTTTACGGAGCAGAGGCGGTTCTCCCTAGTGACATCCGTCATGATTCGCCTCATGTGGCGGCTTATGTTGAAGCTGATAATGCAAAAGCACGTCAGAATGCTATAGATATATTGGATTAGGAGCGTGACCTTGCGGCGGCTCGTTCGGCGATTTACCATAGCCGCCGGGTTAAAACTAGGACCTTTCAAGAAGGCGATTTGGTGCTCCGGCATATCCAGGATCAAACTGATATGCACAAGCTTTGAACAATGGTCATACTACCTTGTCAATGTTCGAGACCACAAGGACTCACACACGTCGGAGGAGGAGACCCACTGACCATGGAATATTGCTCATCTTCGACCTTACTACACCTGAGCCACTAGCTCTTGTGATGTACATATTTTGACAATGTATATGTTATGATGAATATAATAAAGCCGGCACTACCAAAAAATACACTTCCGTGATGATACGTGTTTGTCACAGTAGGTCACGTTTTCTATCATGCATGTACATCCATGACAATTTTATGACAGAATCAAGATAGTCATACCTGTGCTGTCGTACAAGTGTTCCATGACATTACCAAAATTATCATCACGAAAGTGTCCACTTCCATGACGATAAATCGTGTGTCATAGAAGTGCTTTCGTCTAGGGTGACCGACACGTGGCATCCACCGTAACTGAACGCCGTTAAGTTATCGGGGCCGGCTTTGGATCTGATAACCCGTTAACAGCCCCGACCAATGGGGATTTTCCACGTGTAAAATCATCATTGGCTGGAGGGAACACGTGTCGGCTCGCCGTTGGGATAGATGTCATCCACTCATTTGACCCAAAGCGCCTATGATACGTCGACACGTGGCACGGCCCAATAGAGGCCCATTCCCATGAAAAGGCTGGCCTGTTTGACTTGGTCAAAAGGTGGCGGGCCGGCCCACGGCAAGCCTATTAATGTCATGTTCGCATGTAGCCCATTTACAGCCCGCTAACCCAGGGCCCGTTTACGGCCTATCCGAATTAGGCCCAGTAGCGTCATATGGGCCATGCAATATAATTCCAACCCGTTTTAACTTCCGGCCCTTGTATGGCCCATGACGTCTTTCGGCCCATATGAGGCCCTTAGTAACCCTTGTCCCATTAACGGCCCGTCGTAAAACTGGCCCGTAATGAACAGTGTATCACTTTATACCCATTAACGGCCCATTATTCCGTTGGGTTAATGTGGCCTAGTTTTAAAAAGTAGGTTATTGCGGCCACTAGCAAACCGCGGAAAAAGAACTGCACTGACTACAAGAAAACAAATAAACAAGACAATAAGGAAATAAATAGGCAAGCAACTTACGCTAGGCTATCACAGCTATTACACATATTACATCCACTAGGCATCAAAGTTCGCCACCAGTGCAAATATAGGGAACAAAGCAGCATATAAACGCCGCAGCAAAACAAGTCCAGAACTGAAACCACTTTAGAAGAGCTCAAGAAACAATATCTTGGGTACCCATAATGCTGGCAAGATGCTTAGGAAGGTTATTAACTTTCTCTTGTTTGGCGCTTAAATCCTCCAGCACTTGGTGTTGCACCAGAAAGTATGTATCTGAATTCTGCAGGGACTTCCTCAGTCCTTCCGCTTCCTGTTGCATAACATCTTATAGATGTATTGCAACTTGAAGTTGAGACTCAAGAAGACGAACTGATTCAGGCAGCGAGTTCGAAGAGCTGGTGCCAGCAATAGTAGCAGTAACTCGAACACTACATCAAGACAGGACTTTGGGGTTGTCTCAGTGTCTTCAATATAGTTTCTATCAGCTTTCTTGGAGACCAACAGGGATGTCTCACTATCTTGAACCTTATCTGCATTACTTCCTGTACCATTGAATACTGGGGTACTCCTCTCCAATATTTTATCCGCATTCTAAAAGAGAAACAAACAAACACATCACATGTTTACAATGTAGTATATGAAACTCATTTTGGTAAACCAGTTCAGTAGTAAGGTGGATAGGATAACAACATGAAACAAACATAAATCTATGTAGTATGGTCACTTATGGTCTATATCATTCTAGTTTATGTTGCCAAATCAAGATAGATACCATTCAAATCATATCTATTTAAGACAAAGCAGCTTAGACAGAATATAAGTGTGGGAAACTACACAACAATAAAAACACTTGTAAGGTGCATGGCATGAGAATATAACTGCTTATTCAATTGAAACTGAAATCAACATAGAGCAAGTTACAACAGCAAACACGTTAAAGAAACAGGTTTAAAACATACCTGTTACGCCATTGGAGTTTCAATTGCATCCTTCAAATTTGAAATTAGTTGGTATGAGTAAATACAGTGGTGCAAGAGCAAAGTAGTATGAACCATAGTTACGGAACCTGACTTGATAACAATTCTTCTGCTGCTTTAAACGTTGACTTGGGTTTCGAAGTGGTGGTCCTCGTGCTTTGGGCACTGCAGTTGCCTTACTAACTGCTCGTATTTGGGTGCTCTACGGTGGATACGGTGTTGTGTCAACGGGAACTAGGTTACTTTCTGCTGGGGTTGGGGTTAGAAGGGGTGTAGCTGGTTCTCTATCCAACTGGGTAGGGGTACAATCTGCGTGAGTCTGGGTTATGTGTGGTGGGGCTGGTTCTTGGGCAAGTACAACCATGGTTCTATCTCCATCGACAGGTAGCACGATCTTTTCTGAAGACCGTGTTTTTACTCCCACAGATACTGCCATCACCCCGTCCAATTGAAATGGTTGGTAAACAAGAAAAGTAATTGAATGTACAGACATTGTAAGATAGACAGGTGCAATGGATAGTAGGGAACAAAACAGGGCATGAAATAATGCACATTTATGTTGTCTAACCAAACAGAATAGCAGGACATAATTTCACATATATGATGGCTAATTAAACAGGATAGCATGACACAATTTCACATGTATGATGGCTAACTAAACAGGATAGAATGACATACTTCAAAATATGATGACTATGTAAACAAGATGACATGATATAACTATATGATGTGTCTATTAAAGTGGTTGGCATGCCATAAATCACAAACATGCCGTCGATGGAAACATGATGACATGATATAATTCACGGATAGAATGACATAATTCAAAATATGATGACTATGTGAAGTGTGAACAGGATGAGATGATATAACTATATTATGTCTTTAGAAAATGGGTTGGAATGCCATAATTTAGATACATGCTGTCTATGTAAACATCATGGCATTGATATAATTCAAATATATGATTTATATACTAAGGAAGTGAGCAGAGGGCAATCACATATATGATGTGTCAACTAAGGAGATGGCATTCAATATCGTGTATATGATGTAAAAACTAAGCATTGTAATAAAACATATGCATGATATGAGTGATATAACCCTGTCAAGTTTGAGCATACACCTCAAGGGGATAATAGGACTGGTCATCTGCCTCTGAAGAGCTATCTGTAACCAGCAAGATATCTGCTTCACCAGGTAGCATTTTCTGCTCTGAAGACCTTTTTTCACTCTAGATTTCTCCATCACCAATTCGAATGGCTGATGCACAGGAAGAGTAGTTGAATATACAAATGTTGTCGACAAAAGCAATGAGAAATACAAAACAAAGGACGGCATGATATAATTCACATATATGACGCTTGGCTAAACAGCATGGCATTGCATAATTCACATATATAATGCCTTGCAACAAGATAGCATTGCATAATTCACATATATAATGTCTTGCAACAAGATGGCATTGCATAATTCACATATATGGTAATTAGACACTAAACAGGTAGCATTCACACAAAGCATGTCTAAACTAAGCAAATGACATAGCAATGCAAGATACCATACACACGATATGAGCAACATAACCCTACCAAGTTAGAGCATGCACCTCGGGGGGGGGGGGGATAGGACTCGTCATCTGTCTCTAAATCCTCCTCTGAGGAGCTATCTGTAACTAGCAAGACATGCGCTTCGTCAGATAGCATTTTCTGCTCTGAAGACCTTGTTTCCACTCCTGATTTTTCCATGACCGTGTTGAATGGCTGATGCACAGGAAGGGTAATTGAATGTACTAAAATTGTTGATAAATTTAACATGTAATAAAAATGATGTCATGATATAATTCACATATAAGATGACTGGCTAACCAGGGAGGCATTGCAAAATTCACATCTGATGCCTGGCTAAACAAGATGGCATTGAAGGATTCACATATACGATAAAGAAACTAAATAGATGGCATTGACACAAAGCATGTCTAAACTAAGAAGATGACATCTTTGATGTATACAGTAAGGAATGCAAGGCACCATATGCATGATTTTACCAACATCACCATGCCAAGTTAGAGCGAAGACCTCATGGGGTAAATAGGAGTGGTCTTTTGCTTCTGAATCCCCCTCGGAACAGTTATCTTCCTCTTGATTACGATCAGAAAGGGGTGGAGGGGGACTGCCTTTGCGCCCACCATGGAGCGACATCTGCATGAAATTTTATTGCCACGCAAGGCTCGTCTGTTTTTCTCTACATGTTCAGTTCCATTGTGTACAATAACTGACATGCATAGGAATAAAACATAGTGAGATTATGTAAGGAGTGCACGCACAAATCCAGAGTGATGGTAGCAAACTGTGGATAGACCCAAAACAAATGATAGCAGGCAGATAATAGTTTTAGTTAAAAAATACAGATAACGGCTCCTTTAATGTTTGTTTGCACCCAACATGAGACTCATAGTAGACAACCGAGATTAACCAGATAGTAGACAGATAGTACTAATTGCTTCCCCGATATGTACCCCACAACCATTTAAAAACTCAAGTTTCAGCATAAGTTTGGACCTGAGTTGGAGTCTAATAGGTGAACACGACGATAAAGTAGCATGTCATCATATTAAGCAATGCATAACGTAAGCAGACACGGAAGAGTGCGACCTCTCTTACGGACCCGTGTAGTCCTCAAGGTCATCTGCTCAGTTGATGATGGTAATTGATACGCCTCCGCCATATCTACTTTTCCAAACACTTTTGCCCTTGTTTTGGACTCTAACTTGCATGATTTGAATGGAACTAACCCAGGCTGACGCTGTTTTCAGCAGAATTGCCCTGATGTTGTTTTATGTGCAGAAAACAAAAGTTCTCGGAATGACCTAAAACTCCATGGAATGTCAAGTTAAAAATAATAGGAAATCCTCGCCAAAGATGAAGACCAGGGGGCCCACACCCTGTCCACGAGGGTGGGGGGCGCGCCCCCCTTGGGCGTGCCCCCCTACCTCGTGGCCCCCCTGGAGCTCCTTCGACACCAACTCCAACTCTATATATTTTCTTTCGGGGAGAAAAAAATAGAGGAGAAGAAATCATCGCGTTTTACGATACGGAGCCGCCGCCTAGACCTAAAACCTCTCGGGAGGGCTGATCTGGAGTCCGTTCTGGGCCCCGGAGAGGGGGATTCGTCGCCGTCATCATCATCAACCATCCTCCATCACCAATTTCATGATGCTCACCACCGTGCGTGAGTAATTCCATCATAGGCTTGCTGGACGGTGATGGGTTGGATGAGATCTATCATGTAATCGAGTTACTTTTGTTAGGGTTTGATCCCTAGTATCCACTATGTTCTGAGATTGATGTTGCTATGACTTTGCTATGCTTAATGCTTGTCACTAGGGCCCGAGTGCCATGATTTCAGATCTGAACCTATTATGTTTTCATGAATATATGTGTGTTCTTGATCCTATCTTGCAAGTCTATAGTCACCTACTATGTGTTATGATCAGGCAACCCCGAAGTGACAATAATCGGGACCACTCCCTGTGATGACCATAGTTTGAGGAGTTCATGTATTCCCTATGTGCTAATGCTTTGTTCCGGTTCTCTATTAAAAGGAGGCCCTAATATCCCTTAGTTTCCATTAGGACCCCGCTGCCACGGGAGGGTAGGACAAAAGATGTCATGCAAGTTCTTTTCCATAAGCACGTATGACTATATTCGGAATACATGCCTACATTACATTGATGAATTAGAGCTAGTTCTGTGTCACCCTAGGTTATGACTGTTACATGATGAACCTCATCCGGCATAATTATCCATCACCGATCCAATGCCTACGAGCTTTCCATCTACTGCATTACGCTTATTTACTTTTCCGTTGGTACTGTTACAATCACTACAAAACCCAAAAATATTACTTTTGCTACCGTTACTTTTGTTACCGTTACCACTACTATCATATTACTTTGCTACTAAACACTTTGCTGTAGATACTAAGTTTCCAGGTGTGGTTGAATTGACAACTCAACTGCTAATACTTGAGAATATTATTTGGCTCCCCTTGTGTCGAATCAATAAATTTGGGTTGAATACTCTACCCTCGAAAGCTGTTGCAATCCCCTATACTTGTGGGTTATCAAGACCAATTTCTGGCGCCATTGCCGGGGAGCATAGCTCTATTCTTTGAGTCACTTGGGATTTATATCTTCTAGACACTATGAAGAACTTGAAAGACAAGAAAACAAAAATTTATCCCTCAACTACGAGGGGAGGTAAGGAACTGCCATCTAGCTCTGCACTTGATTCACCTTCTGTTATGAGTAAGCTTACGACACCTAAGCCTGCTTCTGCTATTCGTTCTGGTATGTCACATGCTATTGATGATGCCACTTCTGCTATGCATGATACTTATGATGAAACTACTTCTATGTCTGATAATACTGTGCCCCTTAGTGAATTTCTTGATGAACAAATTGCTAGGGCTAGAGAGAAAGAAATTATTGAATCTGATTATATTGATGAAAGTGATGATGAAGACAGGCCTGTTATTCCTGAAGGTTATGTTTATGATATGGAATCTCCTGCCACTATTTTAGCTTGCAGAGATAGTCGTGAACTTAAGAGGCTATTAATTAAATGGAACAAGGAATCACTTAGAGATAAAATGAGGCCTGACCCTGCTTTTGCTACTTCACCTATTTGTGTTCCCGGTAAGGATTATGATTTCTCTGTTGATCCTGATATAATTACTTTGGTTGAATCTGATCCTTTCCATGGTTATGAATCTGAAACTGTTGTGGCAAATCTTACTAAATTAAATGATATAGCCACCCTGTTCACTAATGATGAGATATCTCGCTACTTTTATATACTTAAAATATTTCCATTCTCATTAAAGGGTGATGCTAAGATATGGTTTAATTCTCTTGATCCTGGTTGTGTGCATAGTCCCCAGGATATGATTTATTACTTCTCTGCTAACTATTTCCCTGCTCATAAGAAACAAGATGCTTTAAAGGAAATATACAACTTTGTGAAAATTGAAGAAGAGAGTCTCCCACAAGCTTGGGGGAGGCTTCTCAAGTTACTTAATGCTTTGCCTGATCATCCTCTTAAGAAAAATGAAATACTTGATATCTTTTATAATGGACTAACCGATGCTTCCAGAGATTACCTGGATAGTTGTGATGGTTCTCTTTTCAGCGAAAGAACACCGAATGAAGCTGAAATTCTATTGAATAATATGTTGACAAATGAAAATAATTGGGCACCTCCCGAGCCAGCTCCTGCTCCAATTACTGAGCCTATTCCTAAAACAACCCCGAAGAAGAAAGGTGTTCTATTTCTCAGTCCCGAAGATATGCAAGAGGCAAAGAAATCTATGAAAGAAAAAGGTATTAAAGCTGAAGATGTTAAGAATTTACCTCCTATTGAAGAAATACAAGGTCTTAATCTACCGCCCGTTGAAGAAACAGATGATCTTGATCCATTACCTATTGAAGAACCTCCTGATCCCGATAACCCGACACAGGTAGTAGAGGTAAATTCTCTCTATAGATATGATAAAGCTGAAATCCATCCTACTAAAATTGCTAGTCAGTGCTTGGATGAGTTTGATAACTTTATGTTTAAGCAAGAAGGCTTCAATGCTTATTTTGGTAGACAATTAAAACAAAATGCTTATATGATTAAACACTTGGGTGATTATATGGATTAGAGGTGAACTTAAACTTGTTAGCAAACATGCTTCTATGGTTACCACTCAAGTAGAACAAGTACTTAAAGCTCAAAAAGAATTGCTCGATGAAATGAATAGTAAGAATAATGATTATGTTGTTAGATTGGCTACTTGAACTGGTAGAATGACTCAGGAACCTTTGTATCCTGAACGCCACCCTAAGAGAATTGAGCAAGATTCTCAGAGAAATAATATTCATGCACCTAGTTGCTCTAAAAGGAAGAAAAAAATGATATAACTATGCAAACTTCTAGTGAACCTATTGCTGAACCACTTGATAATCCAAATGATATCTCTATATCTGATGCTAAAACACAATCTGGTAATGAACATGAACCTAATGAAAATGTTAATGATGATGTTCATGATGATGCTCAACCTAGTAATGATAATGATGTAGAAGTTGAACCTGCTATTGATCTTGATAACCCACATCAAAGAATCAACGTTATGATAAGAGAGACTTTTGTCGAATCATGGGTTTCGGCAGACCCTTAAGGTTCGAACTCTGGGGTGCGCGCGGAGATTATGCCCTCTACCTCTCCGTCTCGCAAGGATCTAAACTACAGAATGAACAGCACAAGAGACACAGGGTTTATATTCGTTCGGGCCACCATTGTGGTGTAATACCCTACTCTAGTTTGTGGTGGGTGGATTGCCTCTTGGGCTGATGAGGATGAATAGTACAAGGAAGAACAGCCTCGCGAGGGTCTGTTCTTGGCTAGGGGATGAACTGCCGAGGGAGTTCAATCGCCCTTCTCACTCTCTGGGTGTGTTGCTAGCTCCGTTCGTGGATCGGATCCCCTCTACCCTGGGGGTTGCTAGTCCTATTTATAGGCAAAGGCCCTGGGCCTCTTCCCAAATTTGAGCGGGAAGGGCGCCAACAATTGGCCAATTCGAAGGGGAACATCTGGTACACTTATCCTGACTAAAGTTGGTCTTCGCCTGCCAAAGGCCCTGTGGTGACGCCGTTCTGGGCTCCATGGTGACCTCCTTCCCACCGTTGGACTGGTCTTGGTCTTGTTGCACCGAAATGGGTGCCTTTGCTTGATCCTCTCGCCTGCGCTTGCCCCCTTTGCACCAAAGAGGAAAGGAAAACGCTGCGCGGGCTGGCGCCCGCCTGGCACCCTCGATCGTCATGGCTTGCGTCATGGGCACCTCGCGAGGTACCCCGCCTTGATATATCTGCCTCCTCGCGAGCCAGCCTAAGGAGGCCATGCTTGAGGAAGCGCCGTGTCGTCTGCCCCGCGAGGCTTGGCCCCTCGCGAGGGTCTTGAGTCTTGTGTTGGTGGAGATGGGCCACGCTGGGCCCCCATTTGAGCCACGCCGCAGGCTGTAGGCAGGCAAGTCTGGGGACCCCCGTTCCCAGAACGCCGACAGTAGCCCCCGGGCCCAAGGCGCACATGGACTTGGCCGTGCCGAGAGGCGAAAGGGCAAGGGCGAAGCGCCGCGGGCCCTAACAGCCTGCGGCCTTGGGCGCCGCGTGGCGGTTGATTGGACGTGGGTGCTTTTGCAACTGCGCGGGTTATTAAAGGCGTGGCATTCGCTCCGGCTTTGCTCTTCTCCTTCTTCAGCCGCTACTCAGATCACCTTTCTCGCGTCTCTCCTCTCTCCCTCCAAGTTTCTAGATCTGCTCCATCCGGTTGACCTAGGTAGCCATGGCACCTCGCCAGCCCCCGGCTGAAGCTTGGTTCTCACCTGCCCTGGACTCTCCCAATGTGTCGGAGGCGAGCCTCGCCCGATTGCACCGGATGGCGGCGGCGCAGGGCATCTACGGGGCGCAGGTGTTCAAGGTCGGCTCCGCCACCCCTGAGGGCCGAGGGAGCACCTTCTATCCTCTCTTCATAAGCTCCATTACTGCGGGCTTGGTGCCTCCTTTCTCTGAGTTCTTCCTCTCTGTCCTCCGCCATTACAACTTGCAAGCTCTGCATCTCCACCCCAACTCCATCCTTCTTCTGGCGATCTTTGCCTACTACTGCGAGGCTCATGTGGGGGTGCAGCCTTCAGTGGCCTTACTGCGCCACTACTTCTACCTCCGGACTTCTCGTGGTTCCCCTTCTGGGTGCGCGAGCTTCGTCGCGTGCGGCAGTGCCATGGACATTTCGAATCCGGGGAAGAGGATCGAGGGCTTCCGGAGCAAGTGGGTTTTGGTAGACGCCGGGCGCATCCATCCTCGATTGATCGTTCCCACGGAGCCGCCCATGAGTTCTAGCGACTGGTGCCGAGCGGAGCTCACGGATCCATGCGCGAAGTCGATATTGGCGAACATGGACGCTCACCTAAAGCCGGCCAGCATGGCGGCGGCGAAGCTGACCGGGGCGTCGCTGCTGAGGGATTTCCTGCAGCACCAATTGGCTCCGCTTCGGCAGTACTCTCCCCCAATGTGGAGGCCTCATCCGAGCCCCGCAGCTGTGGGCGAAGAGGATGTGACCGCGGTTCTCCAATCCCTGGTCGGGGGCGAGGTAGCAAGGTTGGAGGGCGCACCCTCGCCCCTGTTCCTTCGCGATGATTGGGAGCAAGTGGTGGAGTCCATGCCCGTCTTCAACGGAAACGGGCCCGTGCCCGTGGTGGCCCCCGAGGGACCTGTGGACGTGTCTTCCGGCGACTCCAGCGGAGAGGAGGGCGACGAGGAGCGGGAGGGAGGTCTCGACTCCGAGGCAACTGATGGAGAGTCCAGGGCTCCCCCTCCCCAGCGCAAGCCCCGCGCTCTCCGCCTCTCGCCGAGCGATGATGATGATGACGACGATGACGTGCTGGGCAGCGGGAGCTCGCCCCCGGTCCCGAAGAGGGGCAGGACCGGGTTGATTCCCCGCGGGTCCGTCCTGACTCCGGGGCGAGCCGCGGACGCGGCTTCTGCTTCTGAGGTCGACCCCTCCAGGCGGCTCTCAGGCTTCAAGTATGGCCGGAGGCAGCTAGAGCTTTCTGGCAACGACCCGTAAGTGCTTGATCCTTGATCCTTGGTTTCTCATTCCGCCGACGAGGCTTGATGATTGCTTCTCTTGAGTGGGTTGGCGCCCATGGCGAAGAAGCCGAAGGGAGCTCGCGAGGCCCCATCTACGGCGGCGCCTCTGCCTGCAGGGGAGGGTGACCGTGACGCGCGGGCCTCTCCTGCCCGCACGTCCTTGCGGGGCTTGGCTGATCTGTCTAGGGCGACAGCCCCCATGGCTCAAGTGACCCCCGAGGTGCCCTTTTCTGGCGCCGCTGCTACGGCTGGGGAGGCACAGCGGACTCCGCCTCAGGACGCTGCGGCCTCGCCGCCGCTACTTTCTCCTCCCGTTCCACCGGCCGCTGCTTCCCCAACTCCTCCTGTTGTCTTGGAGCGCACCGATGTTTCTCCGCCTTCTTCTTCCATCCTGGAGCGTGCCGTTGCTTAACTGGACCGGCTGCAGCAGGATCTTCTCGGCGCCGACCCTCGCCTGGTGGCCGGGCGCCTGGAACTGGCTTCGGGGTGGATCCGCTCTGATGCCTCGATTCGGGCGGTGTTGGTTCAGGCCTCAACGGCTTGTGACGGAGAGAGGGAGGCCACTCTCGAGGCAAAGGCTGCCCAAGACGCGGCCCTGGGAGAGGTGGTTGGAGTCCGTGGTCGCTGCAAGGAGTTGGAGGACGAGCTGCAAGGCTTGCGAGGCCGACTTGCGGAGGAGGTCCACCTTCGCCAATAGCAGGAAAAGGGGGCGAAGGCTCGCGAGGCGGCGCTCGAGGACTGGGAGGCCAAGCTCAAGAAGAGACGCGGCCACCTAAGCGCGTTGAAGAAGGAGCTGGAGGTGAGGAAGGCCGAGCTGGACGCCAAGGCCCGGGTCCTCGCCGAGGATCGCGTGGCCTTCGCGGACATGGAGAAAGATGCCCGCGCTTCGCTGAAGACGCTTTACGAGAGCGGCCTCGATAGCCCGCTAGCCGGTGACGGGGACGGCCCCGCCAAGCCGCTTCCCTTCCTGGTTAAAGCCCTTGGGGATGTCGCCCTCGGCATCGGCCCGACGGCCGAGGCCGAGGCGCGTGTCCTGTCTTCTGCTGCAATGACGCGGGTCTTCGCCCACATCTGCCTTCGCGATCCCAGCGCCGACCTCGATGGCCTGCTGGAGCCGGTGCGCGGCAAGGGTGCTGCCGCTGCTGTCGAAGCCGTGAAGCGGCGCGCGGAGGCACTGCTGGGGAAGTTCCGGGCCTTCAGCACCAGGCCAAAGCAAGGAGCTGCCGGCCCTGATGCTCCATGAGGCGAAGCCACTCCACGCAGCTCCAACGCCGACAAGTGACTTCGCTACCGTTCCTGTTCTTCCTTCGATTCCTGCACCTGTACGACGCCTCGGGGAGGCATTTAAATTTGCGTTTGGTACTAAGGCAACAATATGGGTTGTAATATTTGCTTTTAAGTTCCTTGAATTTCATGTTCTTCTTCCCTACTTGCTTGTGTTCTACGCCGGCGGAGCCCAGCCCCGCGCGTGCCTCACCCAGCGTTAGCCCCGACCGGAAACCAGGACGGGACCAAAGGAGTGAGGGGCTACGTGACAAGTTAGGCTCCTGAGTCGCGATGCTCAGGAGTCCCCCTTGGCGCACTAACAACAAGTAGGGAAGCGTGATGTAGGTGTATCTTCCGTTCAACGTCTGCAGAGCCCGACTCCGCGCGTACCTCACCCAGCATAGCCTTTCCGAACTAAGGAGTGAGGGGCTACGGAGCCAGTTAGGCTCCTGAGTCGCGATGCTCAGGAGTCCCCCTTGACGCGGGAACAGCGGGTGATGAGGCGAGATGTAAGCGGGGCTACCGTTCTACGTCTGCAGAGCCCGGCCCCGCGCGTACCTCACCCAGCATAGCCTTTCGGAACTAAGGAGTGAGGGGCTACGGGACCAGTTAGGCCCCTGAGTCGCGATGCTCAGGGGTCCCCCTTGACGCTCAAACGGCCTTCATACCTTGGCTCCGCTCTGGGAGAGACGCGCGACGAACAAGGCCCGAGGGGCCTGGCTGGGCGGCGTACGTCTGGGCGTGACCCAGTCGTAGCCCCCGTTCCTAGCCCCCTCACGCGGCGCTCCCGAGGGGAGGCGTTGCGATGAGGCCAGCCACTGAGCTCTGGGCTCCCTGAGGTTGACGCGGCCCGGAGGCCACCCTCAGTTGTTTATCACCAGCGCGGAGCATAGTGCTTCCGTATGTGTACGGGCATAGCCGCTCCTCGGCAGTGTCATCAGCCAGCACGGAGCATGGTGCTTCCACTGGTACGTGGGAGGGGGCTCCCCTCCAGGAGGAGCCCCCGGGGCGTGTACAGCCCCGCCCTAACACGTGGTCGGCACGGTAGGGCTAGGTGAGGTGTATCTGGGCACCCGTGAGCCAGCGTGGGACTCGTGAGGCCCTACCTCTAGGCGGGTTGCGCCTGGCACTGGTCTGTATCTTGAGATATGTTCCTGCAAAATTTGGTTAGATGCCGGCACTCTACGTCCTCGGGTCCCGGCCCTCGAGCTTGTCTCAGCCGTCGCTGGTATGCCAGGTCGCGATGCCGTGGACAAGGCCAGAGGGTGAGGGCTGGAGAGCCAATAAGAGCCCTGAGTCGCGATGCTCAAGCACCCCCCCCCCTTTAACGTGCAAGTGGTCGACATGGAGAAGAAGAGGTGCCGTGGACAGCATCAAGTAATCAAGCATGATAGGCGAATGCATAATTGGAAATAAACGCGGGGGAGATACATGCTGCTGGGCCTAGCCCGAGCGCACTTGGGGATGATGCAGCCCGAGGGGCGCCCCCAGCAAAGCAAGCTAACGACTGAAGGAAATAAAAAGGGATACATGCCACGGGGACGGACCCACGCGGCCTGGGAGTGACGCAACCCTGGGAGGGCGCTCCCAGCTGGGAATGGAACTTGAAAGATGTCACCTGAAGATGTCGTCAGCAAAGTGGCGTTGGTGCAGCAGACTCGGTGGGCTGCGAAAGCTGTTCCTCACGAGCCCCCAGGCCCTGGGGCCTCGGGAGGCTCCGGAGGCACTGGTGGCTCCTCGCGAGCTGTCTCCATCTCCGCCAGAGCCGCAGAACGCCTGTGGGGCGGTCCTCCGCAGCGCCCCACTTGGGAGGGCCAGAGGCGCTCCGTCATGGCGATCTGATTGAGCCCTGGTACGTCGACGCAGACGCGCAGCCCACCATCCTCGCCTGGATGTGGAGCCACAGCTGGTGGACGGCGGCAACCTCTCATGATCCTTGACTCCTGTAGTTCTTGAATGGCCTTGTTAACGAACTCCTGCTGGTCTGACCTTCCTCGCCTGGCTCCTTCTCAAGGGAATCGTGCTTCGAAGCACGACTCCACATGGTGCCCAAGCGCCTCCCTCGTGACCCTGGCTAGGTCGGTGGCCCTCCAGGTGAGAGCCCCCGAGCCCTGCCTGAGGAGGGCGCCGGGCGCGCTTTCCTATGCGATGGCAGGAGGGTCCCCCTGGGCAGGCACGGGCCCTGAAGGGCCTGCCTCCTGAGGGACTGAGCCTGACTACGTCTTCTTCTTCTTGGGGGTGGTCTTAGGAAGCCTCCTGCTTCCGCGATCTGGGTCTTCTAGCGACGCGGCCTGAAAGGCTCGCTCCAGGGAACACACTGCGTCCTTCTCTTCACAGGGCACCATGATGACGCCGCCACTTCCTGGCATCTTGAGGACGTTGTAGCCGTGGTGAGTCACGGCCATGAACTTGGTCAGCGCTAGGTACCCGAGGATGGCATTGTACGGCAGGCGAATGTGGGCGACGTCGACGTCGATGAGCTCGGTGCGGTAGTTGCGGCGGGCCCCGAAGGTGACGGGGAGGCAGACCTGCCCGGTCGGGACTGTGGAACCGTCGGTGACTCCGGAGAAAGGCTTGGTTGGCTGAAGCTGGTCATAGGGAACTTGGAGGTTGTTGAATGTTTCTCCGGACAGGACGTTGAGCCCTGCCCCTCCGTCGATGAGGATCCTGCTGACCAGTATGTTGCTGATGACTGGGGAGCAAAGCATCGGGAGGACTCCGGTCGTGGCCGCGCAATTGAGCTGGTTTGATGAGCTGAACATGGTGGCGCATGCCGACCACCTGAGGGGGCGCGTTGCTTCGAGCTTGGGGAGAACTCCATTCACTTCGCGGGCAAACTGCTTGAAGATACGCTGAGAGGCTGGGGCTTGAGCTCCGCCTAGGATGCAGGCGATTGCGCGCGGCTCTTGGAAGCCCCTAGCCCCCTCGTCTTGGTGGCGGTCTTGATTCCTCCTTGGCTGAGGTGGCAGCGGTGGCATGCCTGGGTTGCCATGAGGGCGATCCTCATGAGGCTGATCCCTTCAGTCCCCCTCGCGAGGCGGGTCCCGCCAGCGGTCCTCCCGAGGTTGGTCGCGAACCCTTGACGCGGGCCATGATCTTCCTTGCGTCCTAGGTATCTTCCTCCTCCTCGGCCGTAGCCCCAGTCAGCATGGTCAGGGCGATGGCCGATCCTTCCTTCTCGCACGGCGCGGAGTTCTTGGTATTGTTGGCATTGTGGGTGCGGAGGTTGTGGTACACGCAGTACCGGCTACCCCTGGAGGATTCGGGCAGATCCTTGTCCCGCTTGGTGTCTGGTTCCGCCGCGAGTACGGCAGCCCCCTTGCGCTTCAAGTCCTTGGCCTTGGGCTTCTTCTCTTCTGGGTCTGCGGCAGGCAGCTCGAGGAGGGAGAGGCGTCCCTCCTCAGCCCTGGCGCACTTGGTCGCCAAGTTGAACAGCTCCAGGGAGGTGCAGAGGTCTTCATGCATCGCCAGCTCCTCCTTCATCTTGACGTCACGCACGCCATCGGAGAAGGCCGAAATGATGGCTTCCTCGGACACCTTGGGGATATTGAGGTGCGCGTTGTTTAAGCGCGGGATGTACTTTTGTAGGGTCTCCCGAGGTTGCTGCTTGATGCGGCGCATGTCGCTCACGGCGGGAGGCCAGTCGCGGGTACCTTGGAAGTTGGCGATGAAGCGGGTACGCATCTGGTCCCAGGAGGAGATCGTGCCTGGGGCCAGGTTCAGGAGCCAAGTGCGAGCACCTTCCTTCAGCGCCATGGGGAACCAGTTCTCCACGACCTTTTCATCCCCGCTGGTAGCTTCGATTCCCAGCTCGTAGAGCTGGAGGAACTCTGCGGGATTAGTTGTGCCGTCGTAGTGAGGGGGCAGGTCCGGCTTGAACTTGCCGGGCCATGCGACGCTGCGCAGCTCGGTGGTGTAGGCGTGGCAGCCTGCGGTGGCCACGGGAGGCTTTGGTTGAGGGAGAGCTTGGCCTTGCGGGTCCCCTTGCGCTGCTGCTGGGAGTAGCGTGGGGTCTTGACGCGCCGGAGCTGGAGCGGGGTCTCGGCGAGCCGGAGCTGGGAGCGCCCGAGCAGCCTCTTGCGGTCGAGGGACTTCTTGGCATCTCCGTTCCTGCTGGGCTGGCGCCTGACGGAGCGGGTTCTGCCCAGGGGCTGCGCGCCTTGGAGCCATGGCGTCTTCTTGGAGAAGAGGTGGCTGGTACGCCGCCGGAGCTTCATTGCCCACACGGGGCGGAGTGCGGCGCAGCGGTGCGGACGGCACGGGAGAGCCCCCTGCGGCGCGGACGAGCTCGGCGACGTGGTCGAGCCACTCCTCGTAGACGTCGTCGACGGGGCGGTAGCGCAGGAGCTCGTTCGCCGTTATGAGCGCAGCTCGAGCCTCCAAGGGTGCGCGGAGCGCGCGGGACGAAGAGCCGCCTGGGGTGAGTGACGGAGTAGCGGTGCGGCCGTCTTGCCGCACGGACGGGTGCTGAGACGATGCTTGCTGCTCGTTCCCCGCCGGGCCGGTGGCAGCGTTGACGGCGGGCGACGGAGAACGACGAGGACGCCCACCGACGGGGGCCGTCTGGGCGACGCGGGAAGCGATGGCGGCCCGGCGCTCGGCGCGGGCCCGACGAGCGTCAGACATGGATGCGACGGTCGGAGGAGAGCGGAGCGGTGGAAGACAGATTCCGACGCACCCCTACCTGGCGCGCCAAATGTTGAATCACGGGTTCCGGCAGACCCTTAAGGTTCAAACTCTGGGGTGCGCGCGGAGATTATGCCCTCTACCTCTCCGTGTCGCAAGGATCTAAACTACAGAATGATCAGCACAAGAGACACGGGGTTTATACTACTTCGGGCCACCATTGTGGTGTGATACCCTACTCTAGTTTGTGGTGGGTGGATTGCCTCTTGGGCTGATGAGGATGAACAGTACAAGGAAGAACAGCCTCGCGAGGGTCTGTTCTTGGCTAGGGGATGAACTGTCGAGGGAGTTTAATCGCCCTTCTCACTCTCTGGGTGTGTTGCTAGCTCCGTTCGTGGATCGGATCCCCTCTACCCTGGGGGTGGCTAGTCCTATTTATAGGCAAAGGCCCTGAGCATCTTCCCAAATTTGAGCGGGAAGGGCGCCAACAATTGGCCAATTCGAAGGGGAACATCTGGTACACTTATCCTGACTAAAGTTGGTCTTCGCCTGCCAAAGGCCCTGTGGTGATGCCGTTCTGGGCTCCATGGTGACCTCCTTCCCACCGTTGGACTGGTCTTGGTCTTGTTGCACCAAAATGGGTGCCTTTCGTTGATCCTCTCACCTGCGCTTGCCCCCTTTGCACCAAAGAGGAAAGGGGAACGCTGCGCGGGCTGGCGCCCGCCTGGCACCCTCGATCGTCATGGCTTGCGTCATGGGCACCTCGCGAGGTACCCCGCCTTGATCTCTCCGCCTCCTCGCGAGCCAGCCTAAGGAGGCCGTGCCTGAGGAAGCGCCGTGTCGTCCGCCCCGCGAGGCTTGGCCCCTCGCGAGGGTATTGAGTCTTGTGTTGGTGGAGATGGGCCACGCTGGGCCCCCATTTGAGCCACGCCGCAGGCCGCAGGCAGGCAAGTCTGGGGACCCCCGTTCCCAGAACGCCGACAACTTTGTTGCTAGGAAACATGTTAAAGAAAGAGAACCTTGGGTTCAGAAACCCATGTCGTTTCCTCCCAAACCATCCAATAAAAAGGATGATGAGGATTTTGAGCTCTTTGCTGGAATGATTAGACCTATCTTTTTGCATATGCGATTGACTGATATGCTCAAAATGAATCCTTATGCTAAATATATGAAAGATATTGTTACAAATAAAAGAAAGATACCGAAAGCTGAAATTTCCACCATGCTTCCTAATTATACTTTTAAGGGTGGAATACCAAAGAAACATGGAGATCCAGGAGTACCTACTATACCATGCTCCATTAAAAGAAATTATGTTAAAACTGCTTTATGTGATCTTGGAGCCGGTGTTAGTGTTATGCCTCTCTCTTTATATCGTAGACTTGACTTGAATAAGTTGACACCTACCAAAATATCTTTGCAAATGGCTGATAAATCAACTGTCATACCTGTCAGTATTTGTGAGGATGTGCCTGTTGTTGTGACAAACGTTACTATTTTAAAGGACTTTGTTGTTCTTGATATTCCCGAGGACGATAGTATGCCTATTATTCTTGGAAGACCCTTTCTTAATACTGCAGGGGCTGTTATTGATTGCAACAAAGGCAATGTCACTTTTCATGTTAATGGTAATGAGCATACGGTACACTTTCCGAGGAAACAACCTCAAGTTCATAGTATCAACTCTATTGGAAAATATTCATCGATTATATTTGGAGGTTTTGAATTTCCTCTTCCTACTGTCAAGAAGAAATATGATATACTTATTATTGGGGATGTGCATATCCCCGTTGAGGTAACATAGTGTTATTCGAAATTTCTCCGGTTCCACGTTAATCGGAATGAGTTTTTTAACAAGACCTGATCAACCTTGTTAGTGGATTCCTTTTGATGAGCATGAGATGGATGAAACTAGAGGCACAACCTTCTGTACCCTCTTTATACTTTCTGTTATTTAGTTGAAATAAAGTAAAAATAGTATTTTTTCTGTCTGTTTCCTGATTTATCCGTGCAATATAAAAATTTCCCGAAAATAGAAGTCCTCCAAATACCATGCCATTTTAATATGATTGTTTTGGGAATATTTGAGGATTTATGGTACTGAAATCACCGCGGGGGGAGCTGCCGCCTGGCCACAAGGGTGGAGGGCGCGCCCTACCCCCCAGGGTGCGCCCCCTGCCTCATGGGCCCACGGTGGCCCTCCTCCAGTTATTCCTGCACCCATCCTCTTCTTCTTCCTCCCACAAACACGAATAACCAGCTCAAGCACGAGTTCTAGCTCACCTTGCTGTGATTTTCGATCTCCTTGCTCAAAGCACCTCTCGCAAATCTGCTTGGGGAGATTGTTCCTTGGTATGTGACTCCTCCATTGGTCCAATTAGTTTTTGTTCTAGTGCTTTATTCTTTGCAAATTTGTGCTGCATAGGTGACCATGTTCTTGAGCTTGCATGTCAAATTTATATGGTTCCAAGTAGTTCTAATGCTTGATATAGGCTCTAGGCACTTGTAGGAGTAGTTGCTATCAATTTTGTTGAGTTTTGTTCACTTTTGTTTGAAGTCACTAAAAATTTCAGAAATTTTTCAGAGAAAAACAATATTCTTAGGAAGATGTTCCAAGGTGGTTCTTCAAGGAAGCAAGGCCCAGGCTTGCAATGCGTGATGCTGATGAGGAGCCCCCAAGGGATGCTCCCGTGAGGCCCTGTGAATGGCCTTCGGAAAATTTTACGGATCGAGTGGGAATCAAAGAGGAATTCAACGCATATTTGCGTAACGCTAATCTTGTGGACTTTGAGGCAGACAAATGCCCCCAGTATCATGATCTCACTAGTTCATTTGTGAGAAGGTTTGAGTTTTCATCTTCACGTAATTCTCCTTCAGTCATGTTTGATCTTTATGACAAATCTTATACCATGGACTTAGAGGATTTTACTTTTGCCAGCAAACTCCCACAATGGGGTAGAACTATTGATCCCCGTAAATCTGAATTTAGAAACTTTCTTGCTAGTATAACTGTAGGGGAATCTAGAGATATAACGCAAGCTACCATAGGGAGCATTCATTTTCCTGCTATACATTATTTTTCTCTCTTCATAGGCAGGTGCATAAATGCTAAGGATGAAGCATGTCACATGTGTGTCCCTGACCTTAGCATTCTCAGGAGTGCTGTTGTTAGGAGACCAATCTTATCATATGGGAGCCATTATAGCTCGTAGGTTGCATCATAATAGATATAATGGACATTTCTTTGGAGGAATTTATGCAACCCGCTTAGCTAATTTTCTTGAGATAGACATTCGTGAGGGTGACATGGAGTTGCCTCCTACTTATTTAGATTTTGATTCTATGGCTTCCCACCAGTTTGTCGAGAGGACTGAATCACCTCTCCAGTATCGACTAATCTTTAACAAACGACATGTTGTCCGTATTACTCTCCCTGCACCTGCCTTCTTTGATTCTCAGACAAAAGGAAGATATACCATTACCAGAGAGGAGGCAGATGAGTACGAGAGGGGAGCAGAGGCAGCCCGACTCCACGCTGCATCTCAGGAGGCGATAGCCGCCG
Source organism: Aegilops umbellulata (assembly GCA_032464435.1). Taxonomy (NCBI): domain Eukaryota; kingdom Viridiplantae; phylum Streptophyta; class Magnoliopsida; order Poales; family Poaceae; genus Aegilops; species Aegilops umbellulata. Next base: position 302,476,602 of record CP136057.1, read on the forward strand.
CATCACAGTATGATCCCAGCTATTCTTCGTCGTAGTACAACCCCAGCTACACCTACGGGTATCCGCCAGGCTATCCCTGGCAATAAACCAACTTAGGCCAAAAGCCTAAGCTTGGGGGAGTACGTATTTCTCACAGACATTACATTTATGTTCACACAGTCATTCCTAGATGTCGGTGCTCATACTCTTTCAGTTTAATATCCATGCCAGTTTATTTTCTTTTTCCTGCTTTCTTCTTGTGTGTTTGATAAACCTTAAGAAAAACCAAAAAAGTTAGTAGTAGTTTACTTTTCTGTTGTAGTAGTAATAATTAAAAAAGAAAACCCAAAAATATTTCCCGTTCTTCTTTTGCTTGTTGGGAGCTTTCCCGTGTAAATAGTTTTATTTCTTTTCTTTTCTTTGGGGGTCGATAGGAGAAGACCATGATTAAATTGTTGAAGTGGTTCTTATATGCATAATTGTTGATTTAATCAAGAGCTCATATTGCCTTGTCTTCTCCTGTTTATTGAATGCTCTCAGACTCCAACTTAGTCCAATGCACATGCACTCTTATTATTATTCACATCGTTCGGTCTGCAAGTGAAAGGCAATTATGATGATATATGATGGACTGCCTGAGATGAGAAAAGTTGGTATGAACTCGACCTCTTTTGTTTTTGTAAATATGATGAGTTCATCGTTCTTGATTCAACTTATTATGAATAAACATGTTTGCAATGACAATTAGAGAACATAGTTGCTTATGCCATGCTTGATTAGCTAAGAGTTATAATGGTTTACCTTACGTGCCAACATTCTATTAAAATGGTTGTGATGTGGTATGATGGGGTGGTATCCTCCTTTGAATAATTTAAGTGACTTGACTTGGCACATGTTCATGCATGTAGTTGAAACAAATCAACATAGCCTTCACGATATTTATGTTCATGGTGGATTATATCCTACTCATGCTTGCATCCAATGTTTATTAATTTTAATGCATGTTCATGGCTGTTGTCGCTCTCTAGTTGGTCACTTCCCAGTCTTTTGCTAGCCTTCACTTGTACTAAGAGGAATACTGCTTGTGCATCCAATCCCTTAAACCTCAAAGTTATTCCATATGAGTCCACTATACCTTCCTATATGCGGTATCTACCTGCTGTTCCAAGTAAATTTGTATGTGCCAAACTCTAAACCTTCAAATAAACATTCTGTTTTGTATGCTCGAATAGCTCATGTATCAACTAGGGCTGCCCTTATCTTCCATGTTAGGCGGGTTATTCTCAAGAGGAGTGGACTCCGCTCCTCACTCACGAGAAAATGGTTGGTCACCGGGATGCCCAGTCCCATGCTTTATGCAAACTAAATTAAAAGCAAACAAAACTCCCCCTGGGACCTGATGTTAGTTGGAGGCACTCGTTGTTTCGATCAAGCCATGGATTGATGCTTGTTGGTGGAGGGGGGTATAAACTTTACCATTCTGTTTGGGAACCGCCTATAATGTGTGTGGCATGGAAGATATTGCCATCTCTTAGTTGCTATGTTGACAATGAAAGTATACCGCTCAAAATATTATTTATCTCTATTTCAAAACCGAGCTCTGGCACCTCTACAAATCCCTGCTTCCCTCTGCGAAGGGCCTATCTATTTACTTTTATGTTGAGTCATCACCCTCTTATTAAAGAGCACTAGCTGGAGAGGACATCTGTCATTTGCATTCATTACTGTTAATTTATATTGGGTATGACTATGATTGGATCTCTTTTACCATGAATTACAATGTCTAGTTAGTCCTTGACCTTTACAGGTGTTGTGCATTTATGTTTTGCGGTCTTAGAAAGGGCTAGCGAGATCCCATCTTGTTATATCATATTTTGATTGTTTTGAGAAAGTGTTGTCATCCGAGATTTACTATTATCGCTCACTAGTTGATTATGCTATTGATATGAGTGATCATGAGACCTGAGAATTATTGCAAATGTGGTTAGTCATGATATTTGCTGAAAACTTGAATGCTGGCTTGATATATTTACAACAAGAGCAAACCGAGTTTGTAAAAGTTTTTCTTTTTCACTTTCAGTTTGTCAACTGAATTGCTTGAGGACAAGCAAGGGTTTAAGCTTGGGGGAGTTGATACGTCTCCATCGTATCTACTTTTCCAAACACTTTTGCCCTTGTTTTGGACTCTAACTTGCATGCTTTGAATGGAACTAACCCGGACTGACGATGTTTTCAGCAGAATTGCCATGATGTTGTTTTATGTGCAGAAAACAAAAGTTCTTGGAATGACTTGAAACTCCACGGAACGTCAAGTTAAAAATAATAAAAAATCCTCGTCAAAGATGAAGACCAGGGGGGCCACACCCTGTCCACGAGGGTGGGGGGCGCGCCCCCCTATTTCGTGGGCCCCCTGGAGCTCCTCCGACGCCAACTCCAACTCTATATATTTGCTTTCGGGGAGAAAAAATAGAGGAGAAGAAATCATCGCGTTTTACGATACGGAGCCGCCGTCAAGCCCTAAAACATCTCGGGAGGGCTAATCTGGAGTCCGTTAGGGGCTCCGGAGAGGGGGATTCGTCGCCGTCGTCATCATCAACCATCCTCCATCACCAATTTCATGATGCTCACCGCCGTGCGTGAGTAATTCTATCGTAGGCTTGCTGGACGGTGATGGGTTGGATGAGATCTATCATGTAATCGAGTTAGTTTTGTTAGGGTTTGATCCCTAGTATCCACTATGTTCTGAGATTGATGTTGCTATGACTTTGCTATGCTTAATGCTTGTCACTAGGGCCCGAGTGCCATGATTTCAGATATGAACCTATTATGTTTTCATGAATATATGTGTGTTCTTGATCCTATCTTTCAAGTCTATAGTCACCTACTATGTGTTATGATCCGGCAACCCCGAAGTGACAATAATCGGGACCACTCCCGGTGATGACCATAGTTAGAGGAGTTCATGTATTCACTATGTGTTAATGCTTTGTTTCGGTTCTCTATTAAAAGGAGGCCTTAATATCCCTTAGTTTCCATTAGGACCCCGCTGCCATGGGAAAGTAGGACAAAATATGTCATGCAAGTTCTTTTCCATAAGCACGTATGACTATACTCGGAATACATGCCTACATTACATTGATGAATTGGAGCTAGTTCTATGTCACCCTATGTTATGACTGTTACATGATGAACCACATCCGGCATAATTATCCATCACCAATCCAATGCCTACGAGCTTTGCATCTACTGGTTTATGCTTATTTACTTTTCCATTGCTACTGTTACAATCACTACAAAACCCAAAAATATTACTTTTGCCACCGTTACTTTTGTTACCGTTACCACTATTATCGTATTACTTTGCTACTAAGCACTTTGGTGCAGATACTAAGTTTCCAGGTGTCGCTGAATTGACAACTCAACTGCTAATACTTGAGAATATTCTTTGGCTCCCCTTGTGTCGAATCAATAAATTTGGGTTGAATACTCTACCCTCGAAAGCTGTTGCGATCCCCTATACTTGTGGGTTATCAGTAATGCAGTTGTCGTGGCTGCCGGCGGCGGGGAAGAAGATCTGAGGTGGTGAAAGACAGTCTGGAGAGCGGATCCCTCCTGTGGTGAACCCTTCCGTCGTTGGAGCATCTGAGCTGGGGTGGAACACAACACCGCAGGAGCAGGACTAACCACACAAGGTTTTCTTTGGCACATATCTGTAACACAAGTAATTGTGTAAGGGCTTGTTTGAATTTGAGGATTCTAACAATGCATGGATAGGAAATAGACATGAATAGGATAGGAATGCACGTGCAAAACAAAGAATTTAAAAAACACAGGATTTCTGCCAATCTGGGTGTTTGGTTCACAAGAATTGAAAGATCACAGGATGCAAAGAAGCATGGTGAGATTAAGTCAAACTAAAAGAAGTGTACAACCTCTTTGGCGAAGCCATGTTGATCTCAGCGTGATTGGGTTGGCCAGTGAGGATGCTCCGGCTGACTTGGCTGTCGGAGGAGGGGAAGAAGATCTTAGGCGTCTGCAGATGGAGCCCGAGGTACTACTCCGCTGTGATGGAGGGTTTCGTCGTTGGAGCAGCTCCGGTGAGTTGTACGACGTCGAGGCTAAAACAAGACAAGAGAGACAACGCTAACCTGAGTGGAATTCTAACAGCATCTCCAATAGATGACGTAAAATACATAAGCACAAAGTGCTAGATGTATACATCAGCCGCTCATCTCTGAACTTTACCGTCGAAACTGAATTTAACTGTCGCAACTGAACTTAACTATCGAAACTGAATTTTGTTGTCGAAATTTAATTTTACTGTCGAAACTAAACGCACTAGAGGTGAGGCTACATGTTTAGTCCACTGACTTTTTCATCTCTGGTCAGTCGATTTGGCAGCCGTTGGATACGAAATCAAGGGCCTGCAGTTCATCTTCAACCTCCACCCCCCTGAGCCGCCAGCCACCACCGGCCAAACAGCCGCCCCCTCGCTCGCGGCCGGCGGTGTGCCGCCCCACCCGCCCCAAAAACACTCCCCACCGCCGGTCTGCCGCTGCCCCCGGCCATCCCTCTAGCCCCCCCCCCCCCCCCGTGCCGAGCTTTTTCTCCGGCGATCCCCACGCCACGGCCCCACCACTGTCGGCGACCACCGCCTCTACCCTGAACCCTAAGATAGATAGTGGGGTACCTCTCCGGCGAGCCCCCTTCCCCGATGCGACTGGTTCTTCCCTAACACCGGCGAGCCCCCCCCCCCTGAAAATCGACTGACCCAAAAGTCAATTCAGTCGACTGAAGTGTAGCTAAATCGGAGTTGCATCGCAAGCAAGAGCAAGAGCGAGAGCAGCAGCACGAGCAAGAGCAGACCAGGCAAGGGACGAGCGCAAGAGTAGAGTAGCAGCACGAGTGAGAGCTAAAGCAGCAGCAGCTCCTACTAATGTGTACGTCACCAACGAGGGAGCGACGCCATGGAGGAAGTGGCCAGCGACGCCGCCGTGGATGGAGCCACGCCGCGTCGGGTTGGGACCGAGCGCCGGCAGCATCGTGAGACCGAATCAAGAAGAAAATGCAGCGATTAGTGTACAACCTCTTTGGTGGCGCCGATTAGGCTGCAGCTTCATCCGAGGAAATGGTGATGATGATGCTCTTCTGGTGGTGCAGGTGAAGACGGTGGTGTGGGAATGGAGGTGGCGCGAAAGACGAGGGGAACGTGGGGAAGCTCCTTGGAGGTAGAAGACGGGGTGGCTGAACTGGCGGGACGACCAGATCAATGACGGATCCTCATCCGGTACGGTGGATGAGGGACGTCGAGGTGTTGCTGTGGACGACATCGTCGGGGAAGAGGCTCCGGCTGGGTGGCGGATGGAGGAGGGTGTGGGGCTTCGCGGGTTTTCCCGGCCTCGGTGTACGAATGGGTGGGCGGATGGGATGGAAGTGGGAACCATGGCTTAGGGACGCGCTGGTCCGAAATGTGGTGTAAGTTACGAGAGTACCCCCACCGATTTGAGGCGGTTCTTTCGGTTCATGGGTATCACAGGCATTCCGCGTGTCGGGATTTCACAGGAGGTGAGAGTTTTCACGCGCGTTGTAATTTTGGAATAGCAAGGAGCGGGTTGAGATGGAGGGAGTTGTCGGAGCACAACGAGACAAAGATTTATCTTAATATTAAAGGGTAACAAGGCGCGGGTTGAAGACGCGGGAGTTTCGCAGCACGATAGAAAGAGATGCTAGCTTGAAATTTCGGCATAATAAGGAGCGGCTTGAAATTTCGGGAGAACAAGCTTAACGTGTACCCAAAAGAAAAAAAAGACAATTTAGACTAGTATGATATACTACGTACAATGTGTTTAACATTCACAACACACACACATAGACACCATTCACACTAGTAAGGTACACGTGCATTGCACACATGAGATTTGGCAACCAAATTATGAATAAATACCACATTATAGCATGTAAGCTTTGAGTCATATATGCATGATGTAGATATTCATTTAATTCTTATAGTTCATTTCATTCAAAATCATCTAGTTTTTATAAGAAAGCTATTCTATTTTAAGATTCATGGAATTGTGCGTTGTAAGGCATAAAGTAAAAACAAATCATGTTGAAAAACATTTGGGCAATTCTGACACGGAAGATGCTAGAACAAAGAAGAAGTGCTTGTGTTTTGAGGTTTGTGCATTATGCTTAAGTTCAACCATAGAGTCTTCTAGATTGTACATGTGGCAAAATCTGGTGGAATCTAGATGGTATCCAACGGCCAGTAGTGCTCAAATTTGCCAGCTCCGCACCATCAAATTGGCCTCATCCAACGACCATCTTTCAAAGTTAAAGTTATCCGCACACTATATAAAAAATAAAAAATATAATATATATAGGGGTATAGATATAGATATGTGATGCGAAAGCCACCCATCATCTCCAATTAGAACATTGTGTCCATGCACGGATGCAATGTGGCCAAACAATGTCTGCCATCGGTATCTCAAATTCAAACCAGTCTGACCTTGTTCAATGTGTATACATTACAACATGCTCGTTTCCAAACCACACCGCGTAGATCTCCATTATATTCATGCATCCATGGATTTCAAACATCATGATCTCTTATTCAAATATTTGAATTCAACTTTACATTGATTATGACCTCACCTAGTCTTTTACACCCACACATTGGTCTTCTCTATATAATTGTACCACTAACTTTCTCTCATGCATGCATGCACACACACTACGAGTCGGCATTATCCATCGCACACATGCAATCTTTTTCTTCAGGTCGGTCTCCCGTGAAGGCACACACACACATCCCCCTCTCCATCATATCGGGCATTCTTTATCTCTCACGTGCATGCGCAACGATCGATGTTCTCTCTATGTTTGTGTGTATATAGCTAGGTCTTTCATAGTTTTTCACATAAATCGATCAATCTATATATCTAGTGAGGTCTCACCCTCTTTCCCATGTCCACATCGATCAATCTATACCTCTCTATATAGGATTACATATATAGCTAATACACCCACATTAATTATATATCCAACGCCCCCCTCTCATCATGCATGCCTTCCGCTTCATCTCTCAAACGCGCGCACAATGGCGAAGACAGGGGCAGCAAGGGCCCTGCCCCCCCTAACATCAATATATATTGAGGCTAATATGATTGTGATCATTAGACAATTGCTGGTAAAAATGGTTTAAGTTGATGAATTGGCCCTCCTCGTAAAGGAGTAGGAATGCTTGGCTCGCTAGCTCATGGGACATTTTTCATGGCTCCACCACTGCGTGCAACAGCACACGTTCTCGCGCCCTCTCTCTAAATATTGATCTCGCAGTTGTGCACTCCTTCATAGTCTCCCTCCACTCGGCCCCTCGCACGATCTTCTAGCCCCCACCGGATTTTTCCACATGTACAATCTAGTAGACTCCATGGTTGAACTTAAGCATAATGCACAAATCTCAAAACAACAGTGGTTCTCCTTTGTTCTAGAATCTTCCGTATCATAACTGCACAAAAAAAAATTTAGTTGAATTGCTATTTTTTTTTACTTTATGCTTTACAACTCACAATTCCATGAATCATAAAATAGATTAAGGGCTTCTTTGATTCAAAGGATTCTCGATGGAATTTTGGAGGATTATAATCCTTAGGAATTTTTCCTATCTTGGTTGTTTGATTCGTAGGATTGTAAACCATAGGAATTTTTCCATATGATTCATTTGCACTAGATTTCATAGGAAACATCCCATCCACTCAAACCTCTTTGAAAGAATTCTACGTTTTTTCTATGCACAATCAAACACTCGTACTGTCGGATCACGGGTTCCGGCAGACCCTTAAGGTTCGAACTCTGGGGTGCGCACGGAGATTATGCACTCTACCTCTCCGTCTCGCAAGGATCTAAACTACAGAACGAACAGCACAAGAGACATAGGGTTTATACTAGTTCGGGCCACCATTGTGGTGTAATACCCTACTCTAGTTTGTGGTGGGTGGATTGCCTCTTGGACTGATGAGGATGAACAGTACAAGGAAGAACAGCCTCGCGAGGGTCTGTTCTTGGCAAGGGGATGAACTGCTGGGGGAGTTCAATCGCCCTACTCACTCTCTGGGTGTGTTGCTAGCTCCGTTCGTGGATGCCTCTACCCTGGGGGTGGCTAGTCCTATTTATAGGCAAAGGCCCTGGGCCTCTTCCCAAATATTTGAGCGGGAAGGGCGCCAACAATTGGCCAATTGGAAGGGGAACATCTGGTACACTTATCCTGACTAAAGTTGGTCTTCGCCTGCCAAAGGCCCTGTGGTGACGCCGTTCTGGGCTACATGGTGACCTCCTTCCCACCGTTGGACTGGTCTTGGTCTTGTTGCACCGAAATGGGTGCCTTTGCTTGATCCTCTCGCCCGCGCTTGCCCCCTTTGCACCAAAGAGGAAAGGGGAACGCCGCGCGGGCTGGCGCCCGCCTGGCACCCTCAGTCGTCATGGCTTGCGTCATGGGCACCTCGCGAGGTACCCCGCCTTGATCTCTCCGCCTCCTCGCGAGCCAGCCTGAGGAGGCCGCGCCTGAGGAAGCACCGTGTCGTCCGCCCCGCGAGGCTTGGCCCCTCGCGAGGGTCTTGAGTCTTGCGTTGATGAAGATGGGCCACGCTGGGCCCCCATTTGAGCCACGCCACAGGCCGCAGGCAGGCAAGTCTGGGGACCCCCGTTCCCAGAACGCCGACACGTACCATCCTATAGGATTCAAGATGACATTCCACTCTAATCCCATGTTCTTCCTATTCCCGCGTTTTGGAAATCCTATGAATCAAAGAGGCCCTAGGTTTTTTATAAGAACTAATAGATTTTGAATGAGATGAACTATAAGAATTAAACGAAGGTCTACATCAGGCATAGATGACTAAGAGCTTAGACACTACAGTGTGGTATTTATTCATAATTTGGTTGCAAAATCTGACGTGTGCAATGCACGTGTACCTTACTAGTACATCGAGTATGTGCAAAACACAATGGCACGCTACACAGTGTCTCTCTTACAGTTCATGAAGCCACGCGACACATGTGGAGGCGTTGTCGCGACATCCTTGTGTGGATTGGTCACAGTGACGTGCTGCTGGTTCCAAAAGAATGTACTCGTCCTCCCTGAGCCGCACTGGCGGCACATGCACGAAGTGAAGATGTGCACGCATGCCGCGCACGCACTCATTCCCTCACACGCACACGCGGGTACACGGGCGAACGCAATTTTTTACCAAGATCCACCCCATCTGATAATTTGACGCGTGTAAAGTCCTTCACTTCATTGATGGTCAATTAATACAACGCATGCAAATTGAGTGAACGTGAGGGCGAAAGAAAGACATTACTACTCCACTGCGCGCATGCGAGTAGTTAAATCATGGGTTGCTAGTAGTACTTCCATTGGTCTCCTTCGTATTTTGTGCCAATTTTTGACAGTAACATAATATTTACGCATCTGAGCAGTGTAGTCTACTTGAAATTTATGTTCCACTAAACTCATCGGGAGCCGTTTCGGGCCTCGAAACTAAAAACCATCAATTAATCTTTACCTTGTTCCCATCACATTCGAAGTACTAGTGCTACAATTAAGTGCAAGCCTGCTCACACCTTCCAGTACGTACCAAACCTGAACATGTTCCCACTATGCAGGTTTTAGTACTAGTGCTAGTACTTAGGTTATAGAAAGGGGAACTACCTAACCAAAAATTACTCTACCTTCCTCCTCATAAGGCCTCCTTCGTTCGTCCTTGCCATGGCCGGTGTGCAGAGCTCTAGGTCGAGAACTACTCATAACAAGGGAGCGGCAACCAAGGCTGCGGAAAAAAAGAGATGGCTCGCCGCCACGTGGAGACCTCGAAAGATCTCTCACGGGCAGGCGACGGCTCCCAGGAGCGCCCTAGACGCGGAGGCGAACATGCTGAGCTGGCGGCGCTGGAGTCGTTATCCCTTGACGGCATGCCCGATCAGCTCAATAAGCACCTCAATAAGCAGAAGGAGTTCATCCACGACTTGGTGGAGCTGCTGAAGGAGAGCCTCGACGACATGCCCGCTGAGCTCAGTGAGCAGGGGGAGTTGACCTCCGGCTTGGTGATGCCGCTAAAGAAGAGCATTGCCTCGGAAAAGAAGGCGACCAACGAAATCCTGCAACTTCAAGAGGACAAGGAAAAGCTCTGCCACGAGCTCGACCTGCTGAAGGAGGAGAACACCGACTGGAAGAAGCTACATGAGAATAGTAGTTCCTCGATGAAGATGTTGCAGGCCCTCGTCATGGAACAGAAGGAGGAGTTGGCGAAGCTCCGCATTGAGCACCCGGCTGCTGTCAAGGTACGTAATGTGGCCGTGGAACATATGATGAAGGCTCGCATCGAGAAATCCCGTGTCATGGACACAATGATGAAGATGGCAGAGGAGACGCCCAAGGAGATGGAGGTTGTGGAGGCGATGAAGAAGAAGTTACGACTCTGCGGCCAGCAACCCTTCATGTAGTGAGAGCAGTGCCCCAGACTTGTGTGTGCGTCTTCCTTCTTTTTTTGGGGTGATAATCCTCCTTCTTCTTTTGCTCCTGTGTTTCTTATTTTGCTTCGGGTGTTTGGCCGCACGTGTCACCTTCTCTGCGAGGAATGAATAGAACAATGCTAAAAATGAGATGACTAGCAAATTAAATCATTCTTTATCGCTAATAGAACAATGCCTCTTTCTAGTAATATATACTAAGAGTAGACAGTAGAGGATATGGCACTGGGCTGCCGTGTTTCATGCTCCTCCCTCGTACTCTAGTGGAAAACTTGAGTATACCGCACAGTTCTTTGATCTTCCTCAGGTCGTCGGCACATTTATACGAGCAGTCAAATCACAAGGCCCCGCCTTCCAGCAGTAATGAGCCGTCAAATCACAAAGGCCCTCGCCTCTCGTGAATAGGACCAAGCTAGACTGCCCCGCCCTCTAGCCTTTTAAAAAATGTATACATTTGTACAGTAGTAGTATCGATGGATTGCGCCATGGAGCAAAACTAACAAGATGTAATTAAAGAAAAAAGGTGGTACATATAGAGAGCGCTCGTTGCCAAATTATGCATATACTATATGACACTACCCACTATGAAGGTACTAGTAACATAGACTAGTAACTAGTCTATGCTACTCTCCACTATGACCTGCCAAAGTCGGGGCGCGGATACCAACGAGGGCCTGGTTGTGTCTATACTTGGACAACTCACCCGACTGCATGCGCACCACGCAGACGAAGCTCGTGTCGTGTTGGTGCCGTGTGCGGCCCGCACATTAACCAAAACCTCGCGCCTCCATCTTAGCCTTCGTGTTTTAAACTTCTCAATCTCAAGGCCAAGGAGCAACGTGAAACCTATGATAGAGCCAATCGGATGGTTGAGAACACTACAATTCATATCTACAGCTGCGTGTGTGAGAGGACGAGTGCGTGCGTGCACCTCTTCTCAGAGTACAACTGTATGTGGGTGGCATCGACCCAGGGAGCAGTGATGGTGCATGCGGGAAGTCCCGAGAGATAGGTGTAATGTGTTTGAAAAAAAGACTAGTCTATAGCTCGCCATGAGGCTATTCCTGTCGAACGCCAAGCATAAGATATGTATCCAACGGTGCCATTTTTAGCACGTACACAGCAGTAGAAAAATAACTAGTACCATGGCATATGCTACACGACGGCCAAGAAAACGTGCCGACGTAACGCCATTCGGGAATCGTGCCGCACTTGGAAACTAGAACCGTCAATAAATTTTGAGCGCGTCTCGTCACATTCCAAATTACTACTACTACTACCACGCTATATTTAATTGCAAACCTGTTCACACCAATCACAACCTAAACGGTTTCCCACTTAGGAGCGTATTAGTACTACTCGGTTATAAATACTACTATGCTAAGATGACTGCACATTCCTCCTCAACTCGTCATCCAAAAAAACAATCAAGTCAATCAAGCCATAGCCAGCATGAGTTCTGGGTCGAGAGATTTCCACCAGGGAGAGGTGAGCATGGAAGAGGGAGCACGAGAGATGTCCTGCCTCGCCGGGAAAGCAGCCGACATGTCCAGCCATGCAGCAGTAGCAGCACAGAGGTCCGGTCGCGCCGCCGAAGTAGCACGAAGGTCCCGCCGCGCCGTCGATGTAGCAGTCTGGTCCGGCCACGCCGCGGAAGCAGCAGAGATGTCCCGCCGCGCCACCGAAGCAGCAGGGAGGTCCCACCGTGCCACGGCGGCCTGGGAAAATTTCTCGCGGGCAGGCGAGGACTCTTACAGGCCCAGGCATGCGATAGTCCATAGCCAGATGGATCAGATCTCTGGCTGGGTGAGGATGCAGGATGAGGCAACCGGCGTCATCCGACAACTAGGGGAGGGCAATGCGAAGCTCCAGGGCGAGCGCGACCTCCTGAGGGAGAAGATCGTCGGAAGGGCGAAGCAGGAGGAGGAGACCGCTGCCTTGTTGCAGAGGACGGGCATCATCATCAAGAAACTTATGCACGAGAATGCCATGCTCCGCATCGAGCGCAACAGGCTGGTGGAGGAATCCATGGATGCTGCCAAGCAGCGTATTAAGGACATGAAACTGATGAAAGAGATCATTGCCCGCCGCGAGAACTAGTCTTCGCGACATGCAGCGCATAAAGAAAGTAGAGATCAGCGAGCCAGATTGTTGTATTCATCTTCCTTCTTCTTTTGCCCTTGTGTATTTCGGGCATAGCTGCATGTAGCTTTTTTAATTATCTTCCTAATTATGTAGGACAATTATTATCCACTCTCGTCGTCCTTATATATATTCATCAGTCTTGCTATATATTCATCAGTCTTGCTATATAGGTCCGTCGGATCTTACATCAAGATCCGTGCAAAATTTTCTTCAGATTTTCCTTTTTCTCTCTTAAATCTCAGTCGAGTGAGACATTGCCACACCATTAAACAGAGGCTTGGGCGCCATTAATGGAGACCTTGGGACAGAGGTGGACATCATATGGAGGTCAAAGGGCTCTCCTCCCGATAAGCACGCGTAGGGGTCTGATCGCACACCTCCCGTACTCAAATAGCTACCCTGCACGGCGCCTCCTAGCTAATAAAAAAAGGGGACGCGTGGCGGCACTCAAATGGTAAATAGAACACCCACGGTTTCAATAATACTTGTGTTTCTGATTGTAACGTGACAACACTTGTTCCAAAATGACTTTGTTGATTGTTAATGTGTGCGCCTTCGCAAATCGGACAGCAAAATTACCACAACATGTTGGTGCCATGTCATAACACCAAGCCAAGTTTCATGATTTTCATGCGTGTTTTGGATTTACAGGAATTAAAAAACCAAGTTTCTCAATGTTTCCAGCCGAGCCATGATGCCCACATGTTTGAATTTCATTCCCATTTCTGACATGGGACCTAGAAATTTACCTGAGGACACACATGTGATTTTTCAACCAGCTTTGGTGCACTGGAGCATGTGCTTGTATTTAAAATTTGAATTATGCACACAAAGGTGACACGTTCCCTCTCAGAACCACGAGCGTTCTTGAGAGAAGCTCCGGTTTGCAAGAAACTTATACCAAAACTTGTTCCTATTCTGCAATTTTTTTTACCACAGCATGGTAGTACCATGACGTCATACCATGCCAAGTTTCATGATTTTCAGGCGTGTTTTGGATTTACAAGAATTTTAAAACCAAGCTTCTCAATGTTCTCGGCCGAACCACGATGCCCAGATGTTTGAATTTCATTCCCATTTCTTGCATGGGACCTAGAAATTCACCCGAGGACACACATGTGATTTTTCAGTCAACTTTGGTGCACAGGAGCATGTGCTTGTAGTTCAAATTTGAATTATGCACATTAAATGACCAGAAACTAAATTAATATATAAAAAGGCCAAACGAACCGGAATAATTCCAAAATTTAACAGGGCACTCATATAGTTCTATGTTGCCTCTGTAAAGAAAATCTGGAGGGGGGAGGCAGTGTATATTGTTTCACACACAAAGGTATAAAGAAATAAAGAAATAAAGAAATTAGCATACCTATTTAATTCTTGGGTTCTTATTATTTATGCCAGTAGTTGTGTATCACTACTCAGTTTTGCCATTAGAAGTTACAACTACTCAAAAAATGCCATCGATCCGTGAGATGCCTGCTCAAAAATGCAATTAGATATCTAAAAAATACCATCGTTAAGTTAGATGTTTGCTTAGAAATGCCATTAGACATTGTTATTTTCACGTCAAACCCGTTGACCATGTTACATGACAAAAATAAGACGATTCTCACAATGATAAGTTAATGGTGTCCAGCACAACACACCCCTCAAATAAAAGTAAGCACCCTGGAATTCTTTAACAAAACTAAGCACCCTAAAATTCTTTGACAACTAAACTGCTGGCTATATGATGTTGGCCATATATATTGTACGTATATAATGTCAAGAAACGAGTGGTAGTACTATACCAACTAAAAGATGAAATGTACGAAATATAACGAGAAGAAACATAACATAGTTTGCTGGGGGCTCAGCACAACACACCCCTCAAATAAAACTAAGCACACCAGAAATTAAACTAAGCAACTAATCCGGTAGACACTGCATTAGAACCACCATGAGCAACGACACTGCCACCTTACTCAGAGTCCTCGTCCACGTCCTCGACTTCGTCCGTGTCCCTCTTCCTCTTGGGTGATACTTCTTTGCTTGAACCGCACACTTGGCTCTTGCTCTTCATCCAACCCTTGTAGATATTGAAACAAAGGTAGCCATCCATTGCAGCGTAGTAGATGTGGTCTATATCTAGTACAGTCCACTGCCATGCACGATGAAACGTGTGCGGAGGTTTCTTCAGTTCACCGTACGAAGGATGAACCATGGCTCCTGCCAGGGTCAGCATTGAAGGCTGATCAAGGGAGGGCACCAGCCCTTCCTTATGGAGGTCGAAGGGGTCACCTAGAACGAGGCCTATCCAACCCAGGATTTCCTTGTTGTTCCTAAAGTCTACACTAACGAATTTGACTCGGCCGCCCTTGAGGAACTTCTTAAATTCCTCCCACTCAATGTCGGCATGGCATATGTGGTAGACCAAGCATAAGTCATGCGCGCAAACCTAGATCACGGCGGGCTTCTTCTTCTCTGCCTCCTTTAGTTTCTTCTTGATTCCCAGGACTGTGGTGTACTCAACATCTAGCCCATCGACCCACTCAATATTTCAGTTTTCAAACATGCGTTTGAAGCGAGCAAGGCATTCTTTCACCGTTGCGGAAGAACGGGTGTAGATGACGTCGAACTCATTGCCGGTGATGGTTCTAACCTTGTACTCACCGCCGATCATGGAGATTTGGGATGCCATGGATTCGGGAGGAGGGTTAGGATTAGTGGAACTGCCGTAATGTGAAAGGACAGGATGACTAGGAGCGGTTTATCGGTTGTAAAAATGTCGAGTGGGGGGGGCGTGCGAATGGCAGTGTAGTGGCTTTCCTGTTGGATAAATGGATTCATGCACAGTACTATGGGGGCCCAATTAGATGTCATGTCTATTCGATGCCCAATTAAATGGCTTTCGATGTGATGCCAAGCGTCGGGAAAATTACAGGTGATACGAAGCTTTCCATTCTCCCATGATACGGGCTTTCGAGAGCCCTTGAATCTGAGATCGAACGGTTGCATGGCGTGATTCTAGACCTATGGGTGAATATCCTATCCTGGAGGGTATTCTACAAATTTTCAGCAACTTAGCATGCGACCGTTTGATCTCAGATCCAACGGCTGCCAGCAGCCTATATCATGGTCGCGTCTACCACGACCGTCGCCTCGCTCGCGTGGTCGCGCCCTTGGAGATTTAACATGGTCCATTAAGCTATCTGATGTTGGCATGTCATACATAGTCATCACTTAGTCACTCATACAACAAGGTTAGCTATGAGGTTGACTATAAGAGTATTTTTTGTTTACTTCTCTCTATCTCTTTCTTCGTAGTATTTATTGCATTTGCCAAGGAGTGACCTCCCCAATGAAATGGTGCTTAGATGAGGTGCTATGGGAATTAAATGGATTAGCAACTCAAGTCCCCAATGCATAGGTGCTTAGTTTTTTGTTGCTAAGTTTGCTTCATCTAGGTACACGCGCTTATCACCGTTTCTTCTTGGGGTCACCAAACTAGTCTCTCTCTTCTTAATTAACTTGCCACATCAGACTTTATGCCTATGTGGCAGGCTTAGAACCTGTAGGATCAAGTACAATAGTGGGCTATAAGCTTGCTTTACATGGCATTTTTGCATACGTGGGGGAAAGAGGCAAGGAAAAAGTGGAGGAGTGGGCTCTCAAGCAAGAGCCAGCCTCTACATGGTGGAGCATAGGGAGAGGCACCTGTATGGAGGTGGTCAGGAATCGGGAGACTCAAGCCGGTCCTAGCGCCGCAGTTAAAATTATAATGGCAAGTCAAATCACCGAGCCCCACCTGTCCAGCAGTAACTCACTATCAAATCACACAGCCCTACGTTTGCAGCAGCCTACTCCCTCATCTTCTCGCGTCTCTGTCGAACCGACTAGGCGGAACTGGCCCACCTACCATGCGGGAAAAGCCACGCCCTCAACTTTTGAATAGTACAGTATACTAGTTTTGTATCCATGTATTGCGCCATGGAGCAAAGCCTCAAGAAAACGGCGGTACACATGTATGGAGTATACAGCATGCCCGTTGCGTTCGCGTCGCACCCTAGACGGTCGGTCGGTCTGGCAGGCCGCTCTCCGAATGGAACACGCGTCATATTGCGTTTGCACACACATGTGGGTCCGCAATTGAGAACCGACCATAGGCACAATCCACGGCCCCGCAAGTCGGGTGAGTTAATAGAAGTACATACATTGGTACTTGGACGATCCCTGCAAGACACGGAAGATCAGTTCATCCATGCATGTGACCAGACTCCAACAGACACGCCTGGATTGGCTATCTTCTAAATATCGTGCAGGCTGTTTTGTACAGGGCTATAGTTCTGGTGAGAAATCTAAAAAAAGGTTTCTTGTCATATCGCAAAATTAGGTGTCATGTGCTTCGGACCATTGCGAGGGTTAAACAGTGACAACTGAGTTGGGCTAGTCATTGGGGGTACATGCACGAAGACTACTCGGCTTCCATCTAGATCAAGCCGGCTATGTTAATTAGGACATCTATCAACGGACCCCTTTTCTACGAGTTTATCTTTAATTTGAGCTTTGCTCCTCGTCTAGTTTGTCCGTCGGGATTCATCTTGTCTCCTTTGGGCAGTGAGGTTATGATTTCTTGTCATGTGGCATTTTTCGTGTTATATGTTATAATCCGATGCTTCAAATCAAAATGACGACAACTGCGCCTCCGGGGCACGTGCATGAAGACTTCTCGACAGTCATTGCCGAGGTCAAGCCAGCTCCGGCCGGTAGACAGAAGAAAACTAGTACTCCACTATATAGGCAGGAGACTCCGCCCTTGCTTGCTAGTGTTGCTCTCTTCACACTGTCTCGTTCTCTCCAGATCTAAACACGACAACGGTGGCCACACACACTCTCTCTACTCACCGCTGGTCACAGGTCCAGCTGGATCTTCTCCGTCGGCGAAGGTGATAAGGTGCAACGTTCACGCGGTCGTCCTCGGCGACGGCTCTTACCCACTACCGGCGCGTCCCGATCAGCGTGCCTTGCCGTTCTCTCCCAAGCATCGCTAGCGAGGGAGGGCCTCCCACCCCTTCTTCCTCGCTGCCATAGTGTGGATAGATCCGGCCTCCCCCCGCCCACCTACCGACATCCCGACGACCCTCAGGTATAACTTCCTTCGAAACCGGCCTTGCTCTACTTCCCGAGCTCCTGACGTCACTGCATATGTATCTTTTACTATTTCTCAGGCCCCCTCGTGTAGTTAGAATCGATCAGCTGTTCGATAACCACCTATTTTTTTACTGTTAAGAGGTAAAACTAGTTCATGCACTCGAATCTAGTAGTACTTGGTTCAAACAAGGAAGAAAGGGGGCGGGGGAATATTTGTTACCTGAATCTAGGACTTGGTCGAAAGAGGAAATAATGGGGGTGAAAAGTAGCAGAGACTGGCTATCCAACTGGTCTCTAGGTCTAATAGGAAAATAAAGGGAACGCAGTACAAACTCAATATAAACCCGATCTATTGGTTGAAAAAGGAAAGAAAGTGGGGACTAGGGGACAAGTCAACAGAGTAAGTCCAGCACTAGATTTGCTAGCCTCACACAGTATAAGGTGGCTATATACGTAACAAAAATGGGACCAACCAAGCCATCATCTTCTGATGTTTGTTGCCCCGAGCCGCTCTTATGTAATGCCACTGGTAAAATGTAGCAGTCGCACTGTTAAAAGTAAGGACACGTTAAACCAATATTGTTTTCAATGTAATGCCTCCAGTAATATGAATCAATGGCACTTTTCTTCATGTCCTGCTAAATTTCCCATTAAGATAAGTTGCTTCTTTTCGTTAGAGATGCAACTCTCCTGGTCCACCTACTCACTAGGAGCTTCACGACCAACTTTGATGTTGCTCAATTTTATTGCAATTAATGAAGAAGAAGCTCTGTGGTTTTCGTTTTCTGATGGAAATGGAACCAGGGATGGAGCCCTTTTCTTAAAGAAAGAAGAAGAAGAAGTTGCTAGCTCATGGGACATTGCTTCATTTTAGGTGAACTGTACCAAAAGGTCCCATGAATTGAATCATCCATGTTGGTGACTGGTGTCATCCCTTCTACGATGGCGTTGACTGCAGATATGGTTCACATCATGAGGTATGTTCCTTTTTGGTCTGACCGTTTGCCAAAGATCCTGCATGTTGATCCTGCTCTTGTGCTACTGTTTTGGCACTACCATGATAAACAGTAATGTTATTATTTTGCACCTTAATCTAGTGGCACTATTAATTTGAGGCAATGTTTTGGCACTGCTAGTGCTACTGTTTTTTTATATATCAAAAGAGGGGGTTCCCTTCGATTTCATTAAAGAAACCCAACCATAGAGAACCATTATCTGACAACATCTCAGTGTAAACGAGCAGTTATGCAACTACTACTAGAACGGACTGAGTACTAGCAGGAGACAAGTTTGCCACATAAGCTAGGCAGGTAGGGGGACACAGCACCAGCTCGACCAAGTTTGGATTACAACCTAAATGCTACCACAGAAACATCAGGGGGGAGATAGGGACTGAAAGAGCCAGCTTCAGTATCCTAGTCTAAGCACCCCCGGCCTTCATCCTTGTGACGCACGGTACACCTCGTTTGCCACGTGCTCGACCCTAGTGTCACTGATAAAATGAAGTAATAATACAGTTAAAATAGAGCGAGTGTCCTCTCTATCATTTCATTCACAATGTAGATAAAGAAAGTGCTTCTCTTTGTTAATGTCTATTTCATCAACTAGTCCCGTTGTTAATGTTTAAGCGTTTCTGCAAACTGGGGTGCTTAATTTTAGTTGATCTGCACAAAATAGAGATTTGAATGTCTCAAGGCCCCTCCTTGTACTACAGTTGTACACTGATGTTCATCACTGGCAGAAGGTGTATCAGGGAGACTTGGGTCGATTTCCAGTATGATGTAATATTTTCTTCTGTTTATTAGTGTATGTTTTATCATCTAGTGCCACTATAATGTAATCATGCCTTTTCATTATATGTGCAAACAGGGTTATTCAGCTGCATTTTGGTGGAACTGAACAAATGTACGGATGGAACTGACAACCCACAAGTATAGGGGATCAATTGTAGCTTCTTTCAATAATTAAGAGTGTCGAACCCAACGAGGAGCTAAAGGTAGAAGAAATATTCCCTCAACTTCTATCGACCACCGATACAACTCTACGCACGCTTGACGTTCGCTTTACCTAGAACAATTATGGAACTAGAAGTACTTTGTAGGTGTTTTTGGATAGGTTTGCAAGATAATAAAGAGCGCGTAAATAAAAAGTAGGGGCTGTTTAGATAGAGACATAACTAAATTAGTTTTAGTAGAGAGCTTTTTGTCACGAGAAAGTTATTTGTCCCCAAGCAATCGATAACTAGACCGGTAATCGTTATTGCAATTTTATATGAGGGAGAGGCATAAGCTAACATACTTTCTCTACTTGGATCATATGCACTTATGATTGGAACTCTAGCAAGAGTCCGCAAGTACTAAAGATCATTAAGATAAAACCCAACCATAGCATTAAAGTATCAAGTCCTCTTTATTCCCATACACAAACAACCTACTTGCTCGGGGATGTGCATATGTCACTCACGCCACCCACCATAAGCAAATCATGAACATATTGCAAACCCTACAGCGGGGATCCCTCACGCTTGCGCGACATGGAGAGCACCATAGGACAGCGCCAATAATAAAACATGCAACTCAAACCAATCACGATAATCAATTAACACATAGGACAAAACGGATCTACTCAAACATCATAGGATAGCCATACATCATTGGAAAATAATATATAGCGTTGAGAACCATGTTTAAGTAGATATTACAGCGGGTAAAAGAGGGGTTACACCGCTGCATAGAGGGGGGAAGAGTTGGTGATGATGGCGGTGAAGTTGTTGGTGAAGATTGCGGTGATGATGATGGCCCCCGGTGGCACTCCGGCGCCACCGAAAGCGAGGGAGAGAGAGCCCCCCTCCTTCTTCTTCTTCCCTGACCTCCTCCCTAGATGGGAGAAGGGTTTCGTCTCTGGTCCTTGGTCTCCATGGCATGGGAGGGGAGAGAGCCCCTCCGAGATTGGATCTGTCTCTCTGTCTCTCTCTGTTTCTGCGTTCCGGGATTCTGCCCTTTCACCGTTTCTTATATATCAGGAGATCCGTAACTCCGATTGGATTGAAACCTTTGCCCAGATTTTTCTCCAAAAATTAGCTTTCTTGCGGACAAAGAAGAGCAGCAACCGCCTTACGGGGGCCTAAGAAGGGTCAGGGGCGCGCCCCCTGCCTCGTGGCCCCCTCGGGCACCTTCTCGCGTTGATTCTTCTTCCCATATTTCACAAATATTCCAAAAATATTCTCCGCCCGTTTTTATCCCGTTTGGACTCCGTATGATATGGGGTTTTTGCGAAACATAAAACATGCAACAAATAGGAACTGGCACTGGACACTGGATCAATATGTTAGTCCCAAAAATAGTATAAAAAGTTGCCAAAAGTATGTGAAAGTTGTATAATATTGGCATGGAACAATCAAAAATTATAGATACGACGGAGACGTATCAGCATCCCCAAGCTTAATTCCTGCTCGTCCTCGAGTAGGTAAATGATAACAAAGATAATTTTTGATGTGCAATGCTACCTAGCATAATCTTGATCATGTAAACTAATCATGGCATGAATATTAAGACACGAGTGATTCAAAGGAATACTCTATCATTTGACATTAAGACAATAATACTTCAAGCATACTAACCAAGCAATCATGTCTTATCAAAATAACATATCCAAAGAAAGCTTATCCCTACAAAATCATATAGTCTGGCTATGCTCCATCTTCACCACATAAAGCATTCAAATCATGCAGAACCCCGATTACAAGCCGATCAAATGGTTCATACTTTTTAACGCGCTTCAGCCTTTTCAACCCTTACGCAATACATGAGCGCAAGCCATGGATATAGCACTATGGGTGGAATAAAGCATGATGATGGAGGTTTGTGTGAGAAGACAAAAAAGGAGAAAGTCTCACATCGATGCGGCTAATCAACGGGCTATGGAGATGCCCATCAATTGATGTCAATGTGAGGAGTAGGGATTGCCATGCAACGGATGCACTAGAGGTATAAGCATATCAAAGCTCAAACTGAAATTAAGTGGGTGTGCATCCAACTTGCTTGCTCATGAAGACCTAGGGCATTTGAGGGAGCCCATCATTGGAATATACAAGCCAAGTTCTATAATGAAAATTCCCACTAGTATATGAAAGTGATAACTCAAGAGACTCTCTATATGAAGAACATTGTGCTACTCTGAAGCACAAGTGTGGTAAAAGGATAGTAACATTGCCCCTTCTCTCTTTTTCTCTCATTTTTTGTTTTTTTCTTCTTTTTCTTCTTTTTTTGGTGGGCTTGTTTGGCCTCTTTTTTTATTTGGGCTTCTTTGGCCTCTTTTATTTTGATAACCTCACCTGGGACAATGTTCTAATAATGTTGATCATCACATTTTTATTTACTTACAACTCAATATTACAATTCAATGTCTAGAACAAAGATATGACTCTATATGAATGCCTCCGGTGGTGTACCGGGATGTGCAATGATCTATCGTAGCAATGACATCAAAAAACGGACAAGCCATGAAAACATCATGCTAGCTATCTTACGATCATGCAAAGCAATATGACAATAAATGCTCAAGTCATGTATATGATGATGATGGAAGTTGCATGGCAATATATCTCGGAATGGCTATGGAAATGCCATGATAGGTAGGTATGGTGGCTTTTTTGAGGAAGATATAAGGAGGCTTATGTGTGATAGAGCATATCATATCATGGGGTTTGGATGCACCGGTGAAGTTTGCACCAACTCTCGAGGTGAGAAAGGGCAATGCACGGTACCGAAGAGGCTAGCAATGATATGGAAGGGTGAGAGTGCGTATAATCCATGGACTCACATTAGTCATAAAGAACTCATATACTTAATTAAAAAGTTTATTATCCCTCGAATCAAAGTACTACTACGCATGCCCCTAGGGGGATACATTTGTAGGAAAATACCATCGCTCGTCCCCGACCGCCACTCATAAGGAAGACAATCAATAAATACCTCATGCTCCAACTTCGTTACATAACGGTTCACCATACGTGCATTCTACGAGACTTGCAAACCTCAACACAAGTATTTCTAAATTTAAGAATTACTCAACTAGCATGACTCTAATATCACCACCTTTATATCGGAAAATTATTGCAAGGAATCAAACATATCATATTTAGTGATCTACAAATTTTATGTAGGATTTTATGACTAACCATGTGAATGACCAATTCCTGTCAACTCTCTAAATAGATATAAGTGAAGCAAGAGATTTTAATTATTTCTACAAAAGATATGCCCACGCTCTAACAAATATAAGTGAAGCAAAAGAGCATTCTACAAATGGCGGTTTTCTATATGAAGAGAAACAGGCAATCCAAACTTCAAATGATATAAGTGAAGCACATGAAGCATTCTATAAAGCCATACTCAAAAGATATAAGTGAAGTGCAATGAGAATTCTATAAATCAACCAAGGACTATGTCATACCAGCATGGTGCATAAAACAAAAGTGAAAACTAAATGCAAAAGACGCTTCAAGATTTACACATATCGCATGAACGAAACGAATCCGAAAACATACCGATACTTCTTGAAGAAAGATGGGATGCCTTCCGGGGCATCCCCAAGCTTAGATGCTTGACTCTCCTTCAATATTTACTTGGGGTGCCTTGGGCATCCCCAAGCTTGATCTCTTGCCTCTCTTCCTTCTCCTCACATCAAGACCTCTTCGATCTTCGAACACTTCATCCACACAAAACTCAACAGAAAGTTTGGTAAGATCCGTTAGTATAATAAAGCAAATAACTACTCTAAGTACTGTTGCAAACCAATTCATATTTTGTTTTTTCATTGTATCTACTATAATATAACTTTTCCATGGCTTAATCCAGTGACAAAAATTAATAGTTTCATCAAGACAAGCAAACTATGCATCAAAAACAGAATCTGTCTAAAACAGAACAGTCTATAATAATCTGAACATTCACTATACCTCTGGTACTCCAAAAACTCTACCAAAATTAGGAAAAATAAACAATTTGTATAGAAAGACATTTCAAAAAATTTCAGAACCATTTGACGTTCCAGTAAAAAAAGTAAAATCGTGCACTACAGCCAAAGTTTCTGTCCTACACTGTACAAACCAACAAGCATTGTAAACATCCTAAAGGCAAACCTTGGCACATTATTTTTATAATACAATGGAATTGTACAAGGGGATAATTATTTTTGTTGAAAAGTTTCTGTGATCAAGATTCACAAAGTTTTCGTGAGCATGAACAAAGTTCAAGGAGCTCCCCCACTTCAACAATGCTTGTCTCTCTCACTTTCACTTTCCTTTTTGAAAAGGATTCGGGTTCCCCTCTTTATTTTTTTTGTTTTTAAACTATATAAAAGTACTCAACAGAAATAAATGACTCTCTAAAACTTCCGAGTTGTCTCCCTGGCAGCGCTTTCATTAAAGCCATTAAGCTAGGCATATAGTGCTCAAGTAATGAATCCACCCGGATCCCAAGCTATATCAAAGCCAATTTTAATAAAAAATGATTTAGCATTTAGTAGTGAGCACAAAGTAACATATATCATGAAACAACGAGTCTAACTCTCTTCATATGCATCGGCATGTCATCAAAGAATAATTCATGGACACATAGTAAAGGCCAATGCATACTATAAACACTTTCTTGCAATTCTATCGTATTGGAAACATAGAAAGGTGGAGATATAGTTCCTCTCTCATAATAATTGCAAGTAGGAGCAGCAAGCACATGCATATTATATTCATCAAGATCATCATGTGCAACGGTAAAAAGGCAACCCATCAATGTAATCCTTAATAAGGGCAAACTTCTCCGATATAGTGTAGTCGGGAGAATTCAAAAAGATAATAGGACTATCATGCATGGGTGCAATAGCAACAATTTCATGTTTAACATAAGGAACTATAGCAAGTTCCTCTCCATAAGCATAATTCATATTGGCATCTTGGCCACAAGCATAGCAAGCATCATCAAAAAGGGATATTTCAAGAGAATCAATGGGATCATAACAATCATCATAGCAATCATCCTTCGGTAAGCACGAAGCGAAATTAAACAATGTATGAGTTGAAGAGTTACTCTCATTAGAAGGTGGGCATGGGTGATCAATCCGCTCTTCCTCCTTTTGTTCTTCGCTCTCCTCCTCATCTTTTTCATCCAATGAGATCACAATGTCATCAATTTCTTCTTCCATAGGCTCCTGCAAAATATTAGTCTCTTCTTGGAGAACGGAGGAGTCCTCAATATATGGTGTAATATAAGGATTAGAAGCATAATTATCATAGAAATATTTAAGTATGGCAAAATTTTCAGATTTGTAAAGACTAGCATCATACTTTTCAATCAAAGAAGCAATTTCATAAGCACCCTTAAAAGCAACAAATTCTTCAATTTGTTGAACATCATAGTAATTATAAACACCCTTAGCATACGAAGATACGATTCCATTATCACTAAACTCACATTGGTAGGGAAGGTGTTTCTTAGGGTTTTCAGAACAACAAGTAACATCATATATTTTACATAAATTCCAAGCATAACATTGCAAACAATGAATTTGATCGAGTAAAAGTTTCCCTTTTTCAGATATGCGGTGTCACACATAACAAGCATGCTCATATAAAGATTTGCCCTCAACTAAGCTAGTTGGGGTTTGAGCACGAGCACATAGGGATCGAATATGATCCAAGTAAAAAGCTTCAGGGGTGTGATAGATTTTTAGTGGTTCTTCAACCATTGGTTCAGTAGGTACAACTAATTTTTTTGGTATTTTGCGTTTCCTACCCATAACTAAAGATAAAAAACAAGTAAGAACAACAAATAAAAATTACTTAGTAATAAAGCAAACAAGCACACACGAGAATATTCACCCCACGCTATGACTCCCCAGCAACGGCGCCAAAAAAAGGTCTTGATAACCCACAAGTATATGGGATCAATTATAGCCTCTTTCGATAAGTAAGAGTGTCGAACCCAACGAGGATCTAAAAGTAGAACAAATATTTCCTCAAGTTCTATCGACCACCGATACAACTCTACGAACGCTTGATGTTCGATTTACCTAGAACAAGTATGGAACTAGAAGTACTTTGTAGGTGTTTTTGGATAGGTTTGCAAGATAATAAAGAGCGCATAAATAAAAAGTAGGGGTTGTTTAGATAAAGACACAACTAAATCAGTTTTAGTAGAGAGCTTTTGTCACGAGAAAGTTATTCGTCCCTAGGCAATCGATAACTAGACCGGTAATCGTTATTGCAATTTTATATGTGGGAAAGGCATAAGCTAACATACTTTCTCTACTTGGATCATATGCACTTACGATTGGAACTCTAGCAAGTGTCCGCAACTACTAAAGATCATTAAGGTAAAACCCAACCATAGCATTAAAGTATCAAGTCCTCTTTATTCCCATACACAATCAACCTACTTACTCGGGTATGTGCTTCTGTCACTCACGCCACCCACCATAAGAAAATCATGAACATATTGCAAACCCTACAGCGGGGATCCCTCACGCTTGCGCGACACGGAGAGCACCATAGGATAGCACCAATAATAAAACATGCAACTCAAACCAATCACGATAATCAGTTAACCCATAGGACAAAACGGATCTACTCAAACATCATAGCATAGCCATACATCGCTGGGAAATAATATATAACGTTGAGAACAATGTTTAAGTAGAGATTACAGCGGGTAAAAGAGGGGTTAGCTGCATAGAGGGGGGAAGAGTTGGTAATGATGGTGGTGAAGTTGTTGGTGAAGATTGTGGTGATGATGATGGCCCCCGGTGGCACTCCGATGCCACCGGAAGCGAGGGAGAGAGCCCCCTCCTTCTTCTTCTTCCCTGACCTCCTCCCTAGATGGGAGAAGGGTTTCGTCTCTGGTCCTTGGTCTCCATGGCATGGGAGGGGCGAGAGCCCCTCCGAGATTGGATCTGTCTCTCTGTCTCTCTCTGTTTCTGCGTTCCGGGATTCTGCCCTTTCACCGTTTCTTATATATCCGGAGATCCGTAACTCCGATTGGATTGAAACCTTTGCCCAGATTTTTCTCTGAAAATTAGCTTTCTTGCGGCCAAAGAAGAGCAGCAACCGCCTTACGAGGGCCCAAGAAGGGTCAGGGGCGCGCCCAGGGGGGCAGGCGCACCCCCTGCCTCATGGCCCCCTCGGGCACCTTCTCGCGTTGATTCTTCTTCCCATATTTCACAAATATTCCAAAAATATTCTCCGCCCGTTTTTATCCCGTTTGGACTCCGTTTGATATGGGGTTTCTACAAAACATAAAACATGCAACAAACAGGGACTGGCACTGGGCACTGGATCAATATGTTAGTCCCAAAAATAGTATAAAAAGTTGCCAAAAGTATATGAAAGTTGTATAAAATTGCCATGGAACAATCAGAAATTATAGATACGACGGAAACGTATCTGGAACCGGCATATATGCAAAGTGCGAGGTGCCAAGTAAAAATTACCGACACCAACCCTGCTCCATCTAAGCATTGGCATCCATCACCATCAGTGGGATGTGTGGTGCTCACTGTGGACGGATCTTTCTTGGCAGCGAATCCTCTAACCAAATACTAGTAGCTTAGACTTAAAAAAATACTAGTAGCTTAAATTGGCAGTTTTCTAGGGGTGTACTCTTTTCTGAAAGAAGCACCAATATATTTTTCTTTATTTGTACACAGTGTCACAACTTTGACCCAAAGGTCCACAGCTATTTTAGGGTGATTGGTGTAGTACTCGGAGACTGATTGTAAGCATGATTTTTATTAGTTATCACACTGATTGTAAGCATGAGAAGATGGAAGATTAGGTTAGTGCGAAGCTTACCTTAAACCCTACCGACGCCGTTGAAATGAGGCGAGCGTCGAGGGATCCATGGAGAATGGCGGGGAAGCGACGTCGTGCCATCCGGCCTCCTCTTGCGGTGGGAGAACGAATACTCCTGTGGCTCCGACTGGCTTTGCACCCTCACGGACGGCACACCGTACTCGATCGATTCGTTATCCTCTGGGTGCTCGACCTTCGACCTGTACGCCCACCACCTCCGCCTGACTTTCGCCTTGGGCGAATCTGTCTGCTCCATCAGCCAAAGGAGATACTCAATGAACTCGAAGAACTGCGGCGTGACTGCCGCCAAGGAGTACATCTCCGCCCTCATCGTCGTCATCTTACTCTTTCGCATACATTGCCAAATGGCCCTCACCGTCCTTGAAATCTCCCACTCATTGTCAAACCAAGTAAGTATCTCCTTCAACCTGGCTAACTTTGCCTGGTCGCCACTGGTGATCTGCCTGATTCGCTGCTGCATCCCCTCCATAGATGTCCTTCTGAGTGGTCCGGTGCTAGCTTTGGAAGATGGGAGGAGAGATGGCGGTCTTGCAATAGAGAAGAGGGAGAGGCGAGACGGTGGTTTTGGAATGGAGATGATAGAGAGGAGAGGGGGTGGTTTTGAAATGGAGAAGAGAGAGAGGCGAGATGGTGGTTTTGGAATGGAGATGATGGAGAGGAGAGGTTCCCTAGCCCTTCGGTCGCTGACAGGTGGGCCCCGCGCTTGGTGGGACCCATGTGTCAGTGTCTCAATGGCAGGATGGGCTATGTCAGTGGATCCTCGTCCGAGGAGAGAGGAGGTGGCTTTGCAATGGAGAAGAGGGAGAGGCGAGACGGTGGTTTTGGAATGGAGATGATGGAGAGGATAGGAAGTGGTTTTGCAATGGAGAAGAGGGAGAGGAGCGTGCGGCAGCGATTTAGGATTGGACGAGAGGGCCGGCGCGCTGTGACTGGATCAAAATCAAAATCAATTTACCCTTCAATTAAGAAAGCGACCCCACATTAACTAGTCTCCCTTTTATTCTGGATCATAATTGACCATGATTTTCGCAAATAAAATATAAGTTATATGTTGCAAAAATAATATAATTTGAAAGTACATTCAGATACGAACCAAACAATACAATTTTTGGTGACATGCATTCACATTTTGCTTGTCAAATGCAGCACATGGTCAAACTTTGACCCAAAATACGCAAAACAAAAAAAATACTTCCAAGACCAGCGCCGCTCTTCCTCTCTTCTCATCTTAAACCACCGCCTCTCCTCTCCTGTTCCAATCTAAATCCAGCGTTGCTCCTCTCCTCTTCCATTTCAAAACCACCGCCCCTCCTCTCTTGTTCCAATCCAAAACCACCGTCGCTCCTCTCCCGTTCTAAACCAAAACCAGCGCTGCTCCTCTACTATTCCATACAAAAACAACCGCCGGGGAGTGAAGGTGTTGTGGAGAAGTAGATTGATGGAGGAGTACAACCGATACATCAGAATCGTAGACCGCGACCCTGTGAAGCTAGCTAGGATGTTGGAGATACAGTCTTGGTTTGACAACAAGGACCAGCTAGCGGCGACAGCGACATCCATGGCCAAATATCTGCAACAGAGCGAAAAGGCGGCGATACTCCCGGAGGGAGTCGCGCGGGAGTACATAGAGCTGCTCCTCTAGGCCATGGAGCAAACAGATTCACCGAATCCGATCGTGAGGGAGCGGTGGTGGGAGTATCGATCTCAGATAGAGCATCCACTAGAGATTGAAGGATCGAGCATCTACAGGGTGCCGTTTGTCAGGTTGTCATGCCAGACCAAGCCGGTGGAGTCTTTGTCGACCGAACCCAATTGCAAGAGGAGAAAAACAGTTGGCCCGACGATGCTTCCCCGCCATCCTCTCCCTCGCCGTTCACGTCGTCTCACGGGGCGGCTGTCTGGCGCTGAGGAATAGGAGGGATTGCCCCCCAGACCAATAGTCAGGCAGGTTGTGAATTGTCAGGAGGAGCTTAGGGTTGTTAGTATTTGCAGGTTGTGAATTTTGTTTTGTGTTGTGTATTTTGAGAGTACTTTCAGATATGAATGTCATTTGAATTTCGGATTTGCAGTATTGAGCATATGAAGTATTTTATGAACTCTAGAGATCTATTTTTAGCACTTAAAAAATGTAGTTTCATAGGAGTATAAAACTGCAAACAATATCTTCATATGATGCACAATAAAAATATATGTTATTTTCAAGATGCCCACACAATGTCGAGTGTGCGAAAAACAGAGAAAACGAGGGATGAAGTTTTGGCAAGTGTTGGGCTTGGTGTGCGTAGATGACAATTGGGACCCACATGTCAATAAAGGCAGAGGCAAAAAATTTGGAGATATTTTCTCTCCACAGGTGGAATCGAACCCGGGAGGAACAGCTGTCGGGTAGTGTCACTCGGCCACTAGGCTAGTTCAGTTGTTTCGTTACTAATAAGGCACTTCCTCAGGTGGTCGGATCTCCTCGTGCACCTTTGTGCGCTTGCCGCGACGCCGCTGTTTGCCATTGTGAACATGCTGAACAAACGAGAGGAATCTGGAGAGGACTGTACGTGGAGAGGTGGACAATCGGGACCCACCAGGTCTATGGCCGTACGCAAGCAAGTGCCTCATTGAAAAAATACTTCCTCCTAATGCTATACTGATGTTGGGGCCCACGGGTTTGTCAACATAGTTACATTTTTTTAGGTGCTTCAACGTAGTTACTATAGGAGATAAAGTCACAACGAAGCCGGGGAGCTGGCATGTATCATTTATTATCACTGGGGCAACAAGTATCAGCTGGGTTTTGGGCTGCCCCTTCTAGGCTTTCTTTTTTAACATGCGCAGCCCACGACCTCGGATGGGAGGTCCATAGGCCTGTTTGTATTTTCTTGAGGGCCGTCATGTATCGACCGGCCTATGGACCTCCCATCCGAGGTTTTATTTTTCCTGAAACATCGGCAGCCCAATTTATGTATTTTTTTTGAAGAAAACGCAGAGGTCTGCTCTATTTTTCTATATAAGAATAGGAACGCCTGGTCCAACTTATGTTTCCCTTCTAACTATATTATATATATATTTAAATTATTTTATATGTTATTATATATTATTGTTATTGTCATCATATATTTAACAGACACTTACATATGTAAGAAAACAATATCCCACATCTTATTAACTTAAAAAAATAATTTCTTAACAATAAAATCCTAGATTTTTTTGGCAACCAAAATCCTGGTGATTGTGTACAAAAGCTTGGTAAGATTTAAGGACCAATGTAATAATAAATCACTTATTATTTAAATATATATATAACAAAATGTTCAGCCCCTGTTTACTTTTTGATAACATTGATGCGCCCACCCCAACATTATAATTAGAATAAGCCCAGCAAAATCGTGTATTTCGAGAAAGTGCAAATGGCCTGTAATTTTTTAGGAAAAAACATAAATGGGCCGCATGGACGCCACATTATTTGTTCACCCAGCCCAGCTAATGGAATGTAATTCAAAAAAAAGAAAAAATGGACTATAAATTCTACACCGCAAAAAAAGACTGTAAATTCTGAAAAAATGGGTCGAATACGTGCCACATTTTTGGAGGCTGAAATGTGGGCCAATAGGTCGAAGCTAATGCAAGTCGTTGTAAACTTAGTCAACAAATGATTCTGACATCGTTAGCCATTGGATTTACATCAAACGACCGGCATCCATCTTCAATCTCTCGTCTTCTTCCTCCAGCGCCGCCGGGACCACCTGCTCCTCCCTCCTGCTGCTAGCAGCTCTGCTTAGCACGCTTCGATATGAAGCGCTACTCCACCGTTGGCCAGGCCATCCCTCCACCTCTCCACACCTCCTGTTCTTCTCCACCGACTGGCGAACCGCACTGCACCAGAACCAGTTAACCCTCGTACACCTCTCCCTATGCGACTCTACTCCCGCGTCTTCCCATCTCCGGCTCATTGTTGTCCGAGGCCTCGCCGTTGTCCACCACCTTGGATGCGCTCGGCGCGGAGTGGTCAACCTGGTCAACAAACAACACCATCGGAAGTAGGCTGCGCATGGAGAGGCTGACAGCTGGGTCCATGGCCGCACGCAAGGAAATGCCTCCTTGTTACGCGCAAAATAATGATTCCTCCACCTGACAGCTGCGACCCACCGGAAGGGCCTCTGTATTTTGCAAAAAACGTTCCCACCACTGACAGGCCGGACCCACCAGCTATATCTTCGCACGCAAGGAAGTGCCTCCTTATTACGCACAAAAAAATGAATACCCCCTCCTAGCTGGGACCCACAATAGTGGGAGGCTGACTTGTGGGTGTCTGCGTTCCCATGGCGTGGCTGCGCTGCAGGCCTGTACGACCCTTCTTCATCAACGAGGCATTCAAGACCCTCGCGAGGGGCCAAGCCTCACGAGGCGGACGACGCAAGACTTCCTCCGGAGCGGCCTCACCAGGCTTCCTCACGAGGAGCGGAGATATCAAGGCAGGGCAAACCTCGCGAGGCTCTCGTGACGTGAGCCATGACGATCAAGATCAGGCGGGCGCCAGGCGGGCGCTAGTGCGCGCGGCGTCCTTGTTCCTTCTTTGGTGCTAAAGAGGCAAGTGCAAGCGTGGAGTACCGAGGCATCAGGCAAAGGTTTCCATATCGGTGCAACGAGACCTAGACCAGCAGGACGGCAGGACGGAGGTCACCGTGGAGCCCAAGACGGCGTCATCCCCAGAGCCTTTTGCAGGCGAAGACCTGTTTTGTCAGGATAAGCAGTACTTGTTGTCACCTTTCAAATTTGCCACCGTTGTTGGCTCCTTTCCCGCTCAATATTTGGTGAGAGGACCAGGATCTGATCTAGAGCCAATCCTTAGCCACACACCGAGCACAAGAACACCTCAACCTGAGGAGGTTGTTCTTCGCCTTGTAACTGTTCATCATCAGCCCAAGAGGCAATCCACCACAACCACACTGGAGTAGGGTATTACACCAGAATGGTGTCCCGAACTAGTATAAACCTTGTGTCTCTGTGTTGCGAGTTCGTCGAGTTCATCCGTGAGATCTTAGCAAGACAGGGCGTAGATCGGTAGGGAGGAAATCTTCGCGCGCACCCCAGTGTTCGAACCTTAAGGGTTTTGCCGGAACCCTTAATCGGACATTTGGTGCGCGGCTCACCGGCAAGGGCCATGGGAAGCCAGTTGGCGATGACCATGTCGTCACCCCCGGCCTCGAGGACGGCCTCCTCGTATGCTAGCAGGAAAGTCGTTTGGTCCGCCGCGCCGTCAGTACCGGCGCCCCCGATGCCAAGGAGGCCGCGCCTACCAAGAAGAAGCAACTGTTCACCCAAGACAAGGCATAAACCAAGCAGGTACCGGTCGACGAGGACGGGTCCTCAGGAGCCACTTTCACCATAGGTGTCGGCCTTGACCCGAGCGAAGAGGAAGCATTGGTAAAATTCTTGCGCGCAAACAAGGATGTATTTGCATGGGAGCCCAATCAGCTGGTGGGGGTTCCGAGAGAGGTGATCCAGCATCACTTAAGGGTATGCCCCAACGTGCACCCTGTCAAGCAACGGGCGACCGCAATCAACGGAGAAGAAAGCCTTCATCGTCCAGGAGACCCGCAAGTTGGAGGCCGCGGGTGCCATTCGCGAGG
This sequence comes from Aegilops umbellulata, assembly GCA_032464435.1. Classification (NCBI taxonomy): domain Eukaryota; kingdom Viridiplantae; phylum Streptophyta; class Magnoliopsida; order Poales; family Poaceae; genus Aegilops; species Aegilops umbellulata. Next base: position 302,509,878 of record CP136057.1, read on the forward strand.
TTCGATACCCCAAATGGCTCGCGAACCCCGTCCGTACCGAAGTGAAAGTGCAACTATCCCTAGGTGGTTTTGGTAATTCATAACAACATATAGCTCATTGAGCTAATGCTATTCCAAGACAATTATTTCAGGAAAGCTCAATGATTGGCATGGCATGGATGGTGAAAGTGGAACCCTCAAAATGCTAAGGACAAAGGATTGGCTCAAGCTCAAAAGCTCAAGACTCTTCTTTTTACATTTTAGTGATCCAAGATCACATTGAGTCCATAGGAAAAGCCAATACTATCAAGGAGGGATGAGGTGTTGCTTAATGAGCCTTTTGCTTCATGTGCTTAATGATATGCTCCAAAATCCTCAACTACTTTCCCATATCCACAAATGACCTAAACTCCAAGCCAAACTCGGTCCTACCGATTCTTTCCATCTGGCGCCACCGAGTTTCACTTGTCATAAGCCACTGCCAAACCCTAGCAAATCGGTTCTACCGATAGGGATCTCGATCTCACCGAGATGGGGTTGGAATCTCTGTGTTTCCCTTTTGTAACTTTTCGGTCTCACCGAAAGAGCAAATCGGTCCCACCGAGATTGCAATGTAAACTCTCTGTTTCCCTTTTGTAACCTTTCGGTCTCAACGAAAGAGCAAATCGGTCCCACCGAGTTTGCCTGACCAACTCTCTGGTTAGCCAATTACCAAATCGGTCTCATCGACTTTGTGTAATCGGTCTCACCGAGATTACATTATGCCCTAACCCTAACCGTATCGGTCCTACCGAGTTGCATGTCAGTCCCACCGAAAATCTCTAACGGTCACTAGGTTTACCTTTTCAGTCCAACCGAGTTTGTTGATTCGGTCCCACCAAGATTGGTAAATTATGTTTAACGGTTGGATTTTGTGTGGAGGCTATATATACCCCTCCACCTCCTCTTCATTCGTGGAGAGAGCCATCAGAACACATCTACACTTCCAACTCATATGTTCTGAGAGAGAACCACCTACCCTTGTGTTGAGGCCAAGATATTCCATTCCTACCATATGAATCTTGATCTCTAGCCTTCCCCAAGTTGCTTTCCACTAAAATCTTCTTTCCACCAAATCCAAATCCTATGAGAGAGAGTTGAGTGTTGGGGAGACTATCATTTGAAGCACAAGAGCAAGGAGTTCATCATCAACACACCATTTGTTACTTCTTGGAGAGTGGTGTCTCCTAGATTGGCTAGGTGTCACTTGGGAGCCTCCGACAAGATTGTGGAGTTGAACCAAGGAGTTTGTAAGGGCAAGGAGATCGCCTACTTCGTGAAGATCTACCGCTAGTGAGGCAAGTCCTTCGTGGGCGATGGCCATGGTGGGATAGACAAGGTTGCTTCTTCGTGGACCTTTCGTGGGTGGAGCCCTCCGTGGACTCGCGCAACCGTTACCCTTCGTGGGTTGAAGTCTCCATCAACGTGGATGTAGGATAGCACCACCTATCCAAACCACGGGAAAAACAACCGTGTCTCCAATTGCGTTTGAATTCTCCAAACCCTTCCCTTTACATTCTTGCAAGTTGCATGCTTTACTTTCCGCTGCTATATACTCTTTGCATGCTTGCTTGAATTGTGTGATGATTGCTTGACCTGTCCTAAAGTTGCTAGAATCTGCCAAGAACTAAAAATGGGAAAAGGTTAAGTTTTTATTTGGTCAAGTAGTCTAATCACCCCCCTCTGGACATACTTCCGATCCTACAAGTGGTATCAGAGCTTTGGTCTCCATTTGCTTTGATTTCCATAGCTTTTGGTGGTCATAGCCTTGGTTTCACAACCTAGGAGAGTATGGCGTCTAGCGAGGGAAATTATCACCGTAGAGGTCCTTACTTTGATGGCACTAATTTTGCTAGTTGGAAGCATAAAATGAAAATGCATATTCTTGGACATAACCCCGCCATTTGGGCTATTGTGTGTGTTGGTTTGCAAGGTGACTTCTTCGACGGGAAAGAACCAAACTGTGAAGCTACCGCGGATGAGTTGAAGATGTTACAATACAACGCTCAAGCTTGTGATATTCTCTTCAACGGATTATGCCCCGAAGAATTCAACAAAATCAGCCGTCTTAAGAATGCAAAGGAAATTTGGGATACTTTGATTGATATGCACGAAGGTACCGACTCCGTCAAGGAATCCAAATTGGATGTGCTTCAAAGTCAACTTGACAAGTTCAAAATGAAGGATGGTGAAGGTGTCGCTGAAATGTACTCTAGGCTTGCTCTTATCACAAACGAGATTGCCGGCTTAAGGAGTGAAGAGATGACCGACAGATTCATCATCAAGAAGATCCTAAGAGCCTTGGATGGAAAATATGATACCGTGTGCACATTGATCCAAATGATGCCCAATTACAAAGATCTCCAGCCAACAGAGGTCATTGGAAGAATTGTTGCTCATGAGATGTCACTCAAGGATAAAGAGGAACTTCACAACAAATCAAGTGGTGCCTACAAAGCCTCATGTGAAGTACCCACATCATCAAGTGGGAAACAAAACTTCAACGAAGAATTGAGCTTAATGGTGAAGAACTTCAACAAGTTCTACAAGAGTAGAAGCAAAGATAGAAGCTCCAAGTCAAGGTCCTACAATGACAAAAGATCTTCTAGTCGAGAGCGAAACTGCTACAATTGTGGAAGATCCGGACACTATTCCAATGAGCGTACGCCTCCCTACAAAAGAAGAGAAGATTCTCCAAAAAGAAGAGGCAAAAGAGAAGAATCACCATCAAGAGAGAGAAGGAGTAGAGATGATCGTTATGAACGAAGATACTCACGGAGAGGCAAGGATTCGGAAAGAAAGGAAAAATCATCAAGGAGCTACATAAAACGAAGACATCAAGCTCATGTTGGTGAATGGGTATCCGGCTCCGACTCCGACAACCACTCCGAGAGAAGTTATCACTCCGATTCCAAATATACTCAAGATGAAGGAGTTGCCGGTCTAGCACTTGTGTCAACCAACTCCTACGACATATTTGACTCACCAAATGAAGGAATTGGAAGATGCTTCATGGCCAAAGGTCCTAAGGTAACTCATCCTGAGTATGTTGATTTCAATAGTGATGAGGATGACTTGTTAGGTGATGATGATTTACTTGTTGACAACTCTAGTGATGAATACTATGATGAAACGTCAATCAATCATGCTAATCAAGATAAAACGAATGACAATGATAAGGAGAAAATTGAGGATCTAACTAAAGAACTAAACACTCTTAAGTTAGCTCATGAAACTATCTTCGAAGATCATCGAGAACTTTTAAGAGCTCATGAGAAGTTACGCTTTGAAAAGCTCAATCTTGAGCAAGAGCATGAGTTCTTAAAGGCAATCAATGATGATCTCCACAAGAAAAGTTCTTCTTACATTGCCAAGCATTTACTCTTATCCACTTACATGCCTCAAGTCAAGTCTAATAACAAGAACAAGAAAGATTCTTCCTCTAGTAGTAACAATGATCACGTTAAATCCAATATTGTTGCTTCTAGTAGTTCTCTTGATTCCACTAACGATTCTCTTAGCCAAGTTACTCTTGAGCAAGAAAATAGCTTATTGAAGGGAATCATAGAGAAAGGTGTGTACAAAAGACTTGCCGGAAGTAAGCAATTCGAGGAGATTGTATGCAAGCAAGTAAGGCACCGGAAGAATCAAGGTGTTGGTTTTGAACGAAAGTTCAATGCCAATGGAGTTGAGTGGGAAGAAGATCAATATCCCAAGACAAAGTTTGTTCCTCAACAAGAGAAGTATGATCCTACTTCTTTCAAGGGGACACAAACTCAAGATGATCTTCCACCACAAGACTACAAGAAAAAAGGCAAGGACAAGCTTCAAGAGGAAATTGATGCATTTGAAGAAGCTCCTAAGACCTTAGTCAAGTGGATTCCCAAGACTACTTCAAGTTCCACTTCATCAAGTACGACTACAACTCCAAGGATTCCCATCAAGATGGTGTGGATCCAAAATAAGAAGAACTAGAGAGTTCTTGAGGGTGACTCCGCCAACATACTTCACTCTTATCATTTTGGCAAAAACAAGTGCAATCAACTTCCACATCTTGCACTAGTTCAAGGACTCACAAACCCTCTTGTTGGTAAGTCAAGGGACAAGGTAACCTAAAAGCCTTCATAGACTTCATCTTGTGTGTGCTTCACTCTATGTCTATGGATATTCTTGTTTGTTCCTTGTGGGACTAACCCGTGTAGGTATTGAAAGTGCAAATCACTCAAAAGGATAGCTCCAAGTGATCTACATCAACATTGAGCATCCACATCTTCAACATCTACATGAAGTCATCATCGACAAAACCCAAGGTTAGTTCATCCCTCTTAGGGGGGATATCACATCTAGGGGGAGCTTTACTCTAAGACTTGAGTTAAAGCAACTCTAATGATGTGAACACAACAATGCTTTATGTAAAAGTGGTAACCCCACTTGAGCTTAAACGATGAGTATGACCTATGATCAAATGTTCTCATTTGACTCCTAAGTCAATATACTCATATATAGATGACCTAGTCATCGCCAATTGCTTGATAGATGCTAGAACTGGATGTGCATGCTTTGTCACATATTTCAATTGCCATTTTATTGTGTGAGCATGTTGGTTGCATATTTTACTCATTCGAGGACATCCACTTGTTGTTTTGATTGTTTGGCTTTATTTTTCCTTTGCCAAGTGGATGAACAAGGATGCCTAAGAACCTCCTCTAGCTATCTATGCTTTTCTCGTCTCAAACTCTATTCATGCTACATCACAAAATTGATCAAGTCAGATTCGAACCACTCTGTGTGAGGAGCACTCGGAGTCCCCGATTCATCATAGACTTAAACTTCCAAAACCTCTTTGTGATTCTCGGTCTGACCGATACCCCACTTTCGGTCTTACCGAGATCATTAAGTTGATCTATGTTTTCGATCTCGGTGCAACCGATTTGAACCATTCTGCCACACCGAGTTGCAATAACTGTATATAGTTTTGCATCTCGGTGCCACCGAGTTGTTCCACTCGGTCACACCGACAGGGTCGGGCTATATATAGACACGGGCAAAAATTTGGAAATTTCTCCGAACCCCTTCGCCCGCGCGATAGCTCGCTCTGCCTACATGGTCTCCGGATCGTCTCCTCGCCGCCAGCTGCCTCCAGTCGCTGGTCTCCGCCGCCGTCAACAGGAATCAACCCCGCTGTTGCCGCTGTAGCGAGTCTCCGCCGGACTAGGGTATGGACTCGATCTTTGTGCTATTCCCCAATCCGATTCCTAGCACATTGTGATCATAATGATTCTTGCCACGTTTGATAAACTCCTATCCAGTAAATGAACTCATAGAATAGGTTTGATTCGAAAATTTTAGGGTTAGGTTTCCGCCGAAACCATCTCGGACCCACCGAGTTGAAAAACTCGGTCCCACCGATTTGGCTTATGCCATTGCACAAGTAAAACTCGGTCTGACCGAGTATTGCTAATCGGTGTGACCGATTTTGGAACTTTGTGAAACCCTAGTAGTCTCGGTGCCACTGAACTGTGACTCGGTCTGACCGAGTTCACTAGTTTAGGTTCCAAAAACTGCTTCGGTATCACCGAGTTTAAAAATCGGTAGATCCGAAATGCTTTTTGTGGGAAACTAAAACTAAGTTTTTGAATCATTCTTTTGCAAAAATCTCTGCATTTTGTGATGCTCATCCACTCTACCTCATCTATAAACTATTCATAGGGTCAGCAGTCAGCTTGTTCATCATGTCAGACCAGAGTGATAGCCAGAACCTGTCAGAGCAGCCAGTGCAGATGAGTGAGGGCACTAGTTCCTCCAGCTCTTCAGATGAAGGCAGCAGGAGCACCCCCAGCAACCTGCCAAAAGCTGCCACAAGACAAAGGAAGAAGAGAACCTCAGAATCAGAGGATGAGGACTATGTGGCATAAGAGGAAGCAACTTCCAAGAGAGTTGTGCTCAAGAAGGAGTATGGCTCAGCTGCAGCCATCAAGCCAGGAATGCTCAAGAAAGCACCTGCTAGGAGAGTTCCTACCTCCAAGCCTAGGAAGGCTATTCCTAAGGAAACTATAAAATTCACTATGGAATCTGAAGAGGAAGAAATTGGCCAGGACAAGAAAAAGAAGAGAGCTAGAACAACCACTGCAAGAGTTGTTGGCAAGCCTTCTATGAGGAGAGATTCTTCTGATGAAGAAGAGGAAGAAGAAGAGGTTGCTGCACCAGCATCAAAGGCACCCAAACTGATGGGTGATGTTATAAGATCAGGGGCAACTGCATCTAAGCCCAAGGAAGCCCCCAAGGCTGCTTCCAAGGCCAAGCCAGCTCCAAAGCCAAGAAGGAGAAGGCAAGGAAGGAGAAAGCTGCCAAGATGCCAACTCAAGAGGAGGCATCTGAGTACTTCTTGAAGAACAAGCAAGAGCAGCTCAGTTACTTGATTGCACCCACCCTGCGGATTGAGAAAGGACTGGCCACCCTAACTCAGAACCAGGCAAGCTTAGAGAGAATCATAGAACAAAAGTTCTATGACTTGGATATCAAGGTGACAGAGATTCAGACTGCAGTGGAGCAACTCCAAGATTACATGCAGGAGAGGAAAGGGAAGACTACCACTGATGCATTTGCCAGAGTGCCATGAGCTCAGAGGTCTAGTGCAGTGCCAGTTCCTGACACAAGAGCCACCGCCTCAGCTCCAGCCACAGCACCAGCCCAACCAGCTCCAGCATCCACTTCAGCTCCAATTCCAACCACGTCTACGGAAGCCTTCGTCCTTGGAGTGATCCGGACTCCACCACCACGAGAAGATCAAGCCTGAGTGTCGATCTAGCACTATGCATTTTCTAGGAACTTTTTGGTAACTTGTTGCCAAAGAGGGAGAAAAATGTATAGATCATAGGCTTCGAGAGAGAGTGTGTTGCTTTTGCTTTTTTCTCTCTTGCTTTATTTGGTGGTTTCTCAAACATTGTTTGCTTTTGGTCGAGATACTTTGATATGCTTGTGAGACATTGATGATCATGTGTTTGATCATAAGCTACACTTATGCATGCTTGATATATCTTATCTATCTTATGTGATCATTCACTTTTCCTTGGTGATGAGTGCATGTATTTCATTATTATCATTTTGAGCGCTCCACCAAGATGTATGTGACATGGAAGAGTAACCCATAATTCTAACTCTTTGTGCATTTGCAGTCCAAAGCAAATTTTAAATATGCACAAATTTAGGGGGGGCTCTTACTTATCACATACTTCTCAAAGCGACGATATGTTTCATTCTTATTATCATTTGTCCAAGCTTTGATCTATATGTTGTCATCAATTACCAAAAAGGGGGAGATTGAAAGTGCAACTATCCCTAGGTGGTTTTGGTAATTCATAACAACATATAGCTCATTGAGCTAATGCTGTTCCAAGACAATTATTTCAGGAAAGCTCAATGATTGGCATGGCATGGATGGTGAAAGTGGAACCCTCAAAATGCTAAGGACAAAGGATTGGCTCAAGCTCAAAAGCTCAAGACTCTTCTTTTTACATTTTAGTGATCCAAGATCACATTGAGTCCATAGGAAAAGCCAATACTATAAAGGAGGGATGAGGTGTTGCTTAATGAGCCTTTTGCTTCATGTGCTTAATGATATGCTCCAAAATCCTCAGCTACTTTCCCATATCCACAAATGACCTAAACTCCAAGCCAAACTCGGTCCTACCGATTCTTTCCATCTGGCGCCACCGAGTTTCACTTGTTATAAGCCACTGCCAAACCCTAGCAAATCGGTTCTACCGATAGGGATCTTGGTCTCACCGAGATGGGGTTGCAATCTCTCTGTTTCCCTTTTGTAACTTTTCGGTCTCACCGAAAGAGCAAATCGGTCCCACCGAGATTGCAATGTAAACTCTCTGTTTCCCTTTTGTAACTTTTCAGTCTCACCGATAGAGCAAATCGGTCCCACCGAGTTTGCCTGACCAACTCTCTAGTTAGCCAATTACCAAATGGGTCTCACCGAGATTGTGTAATCGGTCTCACCGAGATTATGTTATGCCCTAACCCTAACCATATCGGTCCTACCGAGTTGCATGTCAGTCCCACCGAAAATCTCTAATGGTCACTAGGTTTACCTTTTCGGTCCAACCGAGTTTGTTGATTCGGTCCCACCGAGATTGGTAAATTGTGTGTAACGGTTGGATTTTGTGTGGAGGCTATATATACCCCTCCACCTCCTCTTCATTCGTGGAGAGAGCCATCAGAACACATCTACACTTCCAACTCATATGTTCTGAGAGAGAACCACCTACCCTTGTGTTGAGGCCAAGATATTCCATTCAACCATATGAATCTTGATCTCTAGCCTTCCCCAAGTTGCTTTCCACTCAAATCTTCTTTCCACCAAATCCAAATCCTATGAGAGAAAGTTGAGTGTTGGGGAGACTATCATTTGAAGCACAAGAGCAAGGAGTTCATCATCAACACACCATTTGCTACTTCTTGGAGAGTGGTGTCTCCTAGATTGGCTAGGTGTCACTTGGGAGCCTCCGACAAGATTGTGGAGTTGAACCAAGGAGTTTGTAAGGGCAAGGAGATCGCCTACTTCGTGAAGATCTACCGCTAGTAAGGCAAGTCCTTCGTGGGCGATGGCCATGGTGGGATAGACAAGGTTGCTTCTTCGTGGACCCTTCGTGGGTGGACCCCTCCGTGGACTCGCGCAACCATTACCCTTCGTGGGTTGAAGTCTCCATCAACGTGGATATAGGATAGCACCACCTATCCAAACCACGGGAAAAACATCCGTGTCTCCAATTGCGTTTGAATTCTCCAAACCCTTCCCTTTACATTCTTGAAAGTGGCATGCTTTACTTTCCGCTGCTATATACTCTTTGCATGCTTGCTTGAATTGTGTGATGATTGCTTGACTTTTCCTAAAGTTGCTAAAATCTACGAAGAACTAAAATTGGGAAAAGGTTAAGTTTTTATTTGGTCAAGTAGTCTAATCACCCCCCCTCTAGACATACTTCCGATCCTACACGAAGAAAGGCGGGAAGGAAAGAATGTGCGTCGACTTCACCAACCTCAACAAGGCTTGCCCGCAAGACCCGTTCCCTCTCCCACGCATCGACCAGATCGTTGACTCCACCAGCGAGTGCGACTTGCTATGCTTCCTGGATGCGTTCTCTGGGTATCACCAGATCAAGATGGCTGTCAGGACCCCGATCCTAAGTCACACCGATCTAGCATGTAACACATCATATCACTTTGCGGCCTCACGCACGGTATTCCCACGGGTGCCACCTTACCGGGTTACAGGGAGACCAATATTATAGTTATTGAGGAACGTTCCAACCATCATATCTGTCTGAGATTCAGTTCTGGCTGGTGTCAGGATAATACAGACTCATCAAGTCTAGAAATAAAAATGAGAGTTTGCAACACAATTCGACGAGATGACGTTGCGAGATTCTCGGGGAACGAACTACGATAGAAAGCTCCAAAACATGAGCTGGTTCTGCTACAAACCTGTGAACACGCTATCCCGGACAAGCATGACCACGTAGTAGTCTTATAATAAAACACTACCGAGTTCAGGAGGGAACCATCAACGAGGATATCGAAGTCCTTGCATAAGTCTAGCTCTTAAGAAGAAACTTCTTCTCCTTGAACAAACCAATCAGTGGCTTGGTGTGCTAGGGACACATATGGAGTGGAGGTAATTAATCTACCAAACCATATAATACTTCGCACGTATGCATGACTGATTTGGGATGATTCCAAGGAAAACAAAAACAAGCTTTCTCGAATTCACGGCGGCAACTTTCATCAAATGCACGTGAATTAGAGGAAGTCACTCCTTTCATCCAAGCATAAGCTTCATGAATGGAACACGAAGACATTGCTTACAAAGTTTTCAACACTAGGTTGATGTTCCACATGAATCATGGGGGAGACAAAATTCTGCTGATGGGCTCAACAACACCTCATCGGAATTTCCATATCACTGGACTTCCACCATCATGTGAACACGGTGATAGCATTGGTCAGACCAGAAGATGTAATGGTGTATGCTCAAGGGATCAACCACGAGTAAGACAACATTACGAACATCGTTGGTTCTGATTTGACTTGACAATAGCCCATACTCAAGTCAAAGTTTTGACAAGGCAATAGCGCCGACAATTGATCACTTGGATCAATCGATGAAGATATTATCTTTCTTCAACACACACACAAGGATATCCCTTAGTGATGAACTAAGTCGGACAAGCTTTCATCTTCCAACTCTCCAAGTTGTTGTTAGCTTAACCAACTAGCTCAGGGGTATCCAACACAGATTCTTGGAGAAAGAGTGGTTTATTGGAAAACCAACTTGATCACTAACTCAACATATCGGTCAGGGGACGACCTGGTGATACTCCCATGAAGATATCCGGAAAATCACGAACCACCGATATGTCCCTATGCTCGAGAACAATCTTGCTTTTCAAGGCAAGACGACATGATCAGAAGAGTAAGGGATTGATAAAATCCTAACTCATCGATCGAAGAATGCACCAACAAAAATGGACGAGGTAGCACGATCAGCCCTAGGATGGTAATCCAATAACCAACACGCTAAGGATGGAAATATTGTCCATTTACTACCAAGCAACACAATTGCTAGGAGTATAGATTTCACACATCATGGTTCACTTGTCGGCATTCCGGTTGGGACAACACGACACCGAGGAATGAATAATGATGGCGAGAAGTATCACTGTATCAAGAATTCATAAGATGGTATGTGATTCCCATGACATCCTTGACATAAGACGGTGTTACTTCAGGGTATAACAGAATCAAAAGCTGGATTAACATTTGATCTACGGAACACAACTGCTTTGACCCAATCCTGGATATGGATGAGGTGCTGGAGTTTGTTTCTCCTAGTCATTCTGAAATAGAATGGCTTGATAGACCACAAAAATAATGGGCATCGATAATCACGAGTGCGCGACTACTCCTGACTATCAATTGATAGACGAAGGTCAGAAAACAACTAAGGAGGTACAACTCAAGGAACATATAACTTTTTGAGTTGTGGATGCATAGATTAGCATGTCGAACGGGTTCAACATATTTCTTCTGGATAACCCATGCAGAGAGGTAGGATTGGCAGAGTCACAATATAGAATGGGGAACTCATCGAGACACTCCCGTTGTGATCTGTTGATCCAACAAACTTCTGCCATAAATGGTTCATAGTATTTGGAAGAAGGAAATACCACGGACCTCCAGGACTAACGCAAAGATTACTAATATCTTAAAGGAACTAGCAAATACTAACAACATGAAGTAGGGTGAATCTCGGGTTCGAAAACCCAGGAGTAGCATACCTACTAACTAATAACATCACGGGATGCTTTCAAGAAAGATGGCCAGAATCATCACGCTGGGACACAAAATATGGCTATATTACTAGGTGACTCCCTAAAACACCTAGGGTCATAATGAAATCTCCAACATATATGTTGAGGCAACAGAGTACCTCAACTCACCGATTAGTGTGATTACTCTGGCCCAAAGGAACGTCGGTAACGGGAGGAAGGAATTTACAAATGCATCAGACTGTGTAGAGACCTGGGATGACTCGGACAGCATAACGGCTGTAAATGCTCAAAATGATTTGAGACATCCTGCAAAATGGTGGCATAACCACTCAACATCACAATATCAATGTTCTACGATCAACTAAGAACACATGAAAGTAGTAGAACCAGAACTGGGGCTTGAATCCATCAATCCTATAAGTCTCTATCACAGTAACTCGTCATCCTGATAGATAGATGAGAAGGCCTAGTTCTTAATCCCCGTAGAAGAGAAGAGGTTGACTCAGATCAGAAGACCATGAGGTATAAGGAGTAAAAAGAGCCTTACGTTCCCTTCCACAATCAATTCCCTTATATAACTAAAGCATTTCTAGACTCGACTTCGACCAGTATGGCTTGGTAATCCTACAGGCAGTCAGGCTCTGATACCAACGCTGTCAGGACACCGATCCTAAGCCACACCGATCTAGCATGTAACACATCATATCACTTTGCGGCCTCACGCACGGTATTCCCATGGGTGCCACCTTACCTGGCCCGGGACCGTTTGCGCCTTTTGGCTCACGTATATGATAGTGTCGCTAGCATCCATATGACAAAGAACCCGGGCCGACATGGCTAGTCGTGAACCCAAAGTGGCACTAACCCATGGGGACAAGCATACATGAATCACATCGAGCATGTCGGTCAACAACGTATAAATCCGGGCTTTAGCACTGGGCTAACAGGACTCCGGTAACCCGGGCTGTAGCAGGCTAGGCAGGACCCCGGATAACACCACGTGACATTTCCCTGAAGGGACAGACACAGGAACGAAGTGAAACACATGCCGGCCAGTCATGTGTTCCGAACAGTAGTGCTGGGCTAGCAGGACTTCGGTGAACCGGGCTGTAGCGGACTACTATGGCTCAAGGAAGCACTAGACTACATTTCCCCATAAGAGAGGCTGCCAAGGATAAACAACTAGATTGTCGGATCCCACACATACCAAGCATTTCAATCATACACACAATATGCTCGACATGTGTAAATACAACATGGCATCACAGCAAGACTCTACGACTCAAGTATTTATTCATTAGGCTCCGAGGAGCGAGATATTACAAACATGGGTCTCATGACCCAACATTCAGAGCATACAAGTCAAGCACATGCAGAAGCTTAACATGTCTGAGTACAGACATCTACAAATGAAAAAGGCTGCGAAGCCTGACTATCTACCAGATCCTGTCGAGGCACAAGATTGTAGCTGAGGTAACAAGCTAAACGTCGAAGTCCAAGCGGTACTACTAGCAAGACTGAAGTCTCTCTGCAAAACATAAAATACGCAAACGTGAGTACAAATGTACCCAGCAGGACTTACATCAGAACTAGCTACATATGCATCGGTATCAAGAAAGGGGGTAGTGGAGTTTAACTGCAGCAAGCCAGCTTTGACTCGGTGGCTATCCTGAACTACGACTGCAAGTAACTCTTTTGAGGTGGCGCACACGAGTCCACATATTCACCATATCAATACACCACTATGGATCCGCTCCCGTCTCCCTACGAGAACGTCATCCATAGCACTCACGCTTATCTTGCGCATTTTAGAGTATCCACTTTCACTTGTCTATGAACTGTTATAGGCAACCCAAAAGTCCATTACCGCGGACACGGCTATTCGAATAGATGATGTTAACCCTGCAGGGGTGTACTTCTTCACACACGCTCTCACCACTTATCGCCGTTTACATGACATGTACTCGGCAACCTTCAAGCGGAAGCCCAGGGAGGGTGTCGGCCACGGCCTACCTAAACACTCGAGTCTCTAGTCGAGGTTTATCGCCTATTCAGGTTCCATACGGAGGGAGTCTGGCCGAGGTTTCCACATACGGCCCCGAACGATGTGTACAGGGTTCCGAGACACCGAATGGGTGCCCGGCTGGCCCGGCCACGTGCCTACCGCAACACAGCCCACCCCTACGGTCAGCGCTGCGTGCGGCCCCCATCATACTACAAACACCAGAAACTACTTTGCAACTCCTGGACAGAGGACAAGGGTGATCAAGAAGCCGAGAGGGTCCATTGGTTTCGGGCCCAATGCGTGGTAGTAACTGTTTCATGGATCACAAACACAGAACTCAGTTCCTGAGGACGGCTTCAATGAGACAACCCACCATGTACTCCTACATGGCCTCTCACCGCTACCTTTACCAAATCGTGTTCACACACTTAGCTCACACAAAGTAGGACATGTTCATCACCATTCCAATTCATTCCCGATGAATCAGACCTGACTCAACTCTAAGCAGTAGCAGGCATGACAAACAAGCATGAATGAGTAGGCACATCAAGGCTCAAACAACTCCTACTCATACTAGTGGGTTTCATCTATTTACTGTGGCAATGACAGGTCATGCAAAGGATAAAGGGGTTCAGCTACCGCAGCAAGTAACAGATGAATCGTTGTTGTCCTAATGCAGTAAAAGAGAGCAGGAGCGAGAGAGTGGGATTGTATCGGAATGAACAAGGGGGTTTGCTTGCCTGGCACTTCTGAAGATAATATAGCTCTTCATTGGTGTCATCGAACTGATCGTCGAAACCACGTCTATCGAGAGGGGACAATACCGGCAAACAGAGAAGGACACAATCAATGCAATGCAACAATATGCTGCATGATCATGACATGGCAATATGTTGTGATTTGAGCTAATGTATCTAGCTATGATTTAAATGAAGTTGGTTTGAATACATGATTGAAATTCCAACTCCATATATGATTATTTAAATGCCCTTTATTTGTTTTGTCCAAAACAGAGGACAAAAATTGTTCAAACATGCATGAAAATCGTACAGATGGATTCCTTGAATTTTTCTGATAATTTTTCATATATAATTTATTTCATTTGGAGTTACGGTTGATTTTCTCTGAATTTTAGAAGTTTTAGTTATTTTCTGGAATTTCCTGATTAATAATAATTCCAGAAAATAAGTTATTGCGTCAGCATTAGGTCATGCTGACCTCAGCAGGTCAACAGACGGGTCCAGGTCAAACCTGACCAGTGGGGTCCACTGGTCAGTGACTGGGGCTGGTTAGTGTCAATGACAGGTGGGGCCGGGTCAACAGACACGTCAGCAAGTCAATACTGACGTGTGGGGTCGGTCAACGTGTGACGTGGCCAGGTCAAACTGACCTGTGGGGCCCGTGGGGGTTAGTTTAATTAAACGCAAATAAAACCTGGTTTAGTTAGGGTGTGGGGCCCAGCTGTCATTGGCTCAGGTGGTTGTTTAGTGGCGGTGGTTAGTACTAAACACGCGGCCACGACAGCACGCCGGAATTTGGCCGGCGGCGACCATCCAGCGCGGCGGAGGCGCGCCGGAATCGTGCTACGGGCGTCGACTGCACGTGCCGAGGGCACCAGGGTGTAGCCCTTGCTTGCCCGCATCGAGGAGCAGGGGAGTTGGAGGCGGGGGTCGCCGGAATCGTGCCGGCGACGAGCTTTGGAGGCGGCCGGAGTTCGGGCGGGGTCAGGTTTGACGCTATGGTGCACGGAAGGAGGAGCTGGGGGTGGCTACGGGTTCCTGGTGCTGCACTGAGCACAAAAGTGAGGTTGGCTTCGAGCCATTGTGGCTCTAGCCACGACGGCGCCATGGCCGGCGGCGGGGAGCTTTCGTGTGAGGTGGAAGCGGCGGATACGGAGGCCAAACGAGCACGGGAGCTAGGGGGAGAGGAAGAGGAGCTCACAGCAGGGTCGGAGAGGGGGTCAGCGAGCTCGGGGAGGCCCTGTGGACGATGAATCGGCGGCGACGATCTCCGGTGCTCGACGGTGAAGACGACGATGCTGGCGACGTTCCAGGGCTTCTAGGCTTGCCTCCGTTGGCTTGGAGTTCCAGGGGGATGTGGTGGAGCCGATGGATACGTCGGGGAGGCGAGGAGGTGGCTCACGACGCGGCAGCGGCGAGCGGCAGCGACTAGCTCCGCTCGGGCGCGTGCGGGGAGAGAGCAGAGAAGGGGGAGGAAGCCGAGGGAGAGTGAGAGAGGTCCAGGGGAGGGTCAGCGATGGACGTGGCGCTTGGGCCGACTCCAGCAGCGGCAAGCAAGCAGGAGGTGGCCGGACGCGTGCTCGCGCGCGCCGGCCACGCGCTCGTCCTCCTGGCAAGGGGAAGACAACAGGGAGGAAAGCGGTGGTGGGCTGGGCCGGCCAGCTGGGCTGCGCAGGTGGGCTGGTGTCTCTGGTGGACCTCAAGGTAAGTCCAGGTAAGGTCTGTTCCTTCCCTTTTATATTTCTCTTTTTTTGTTTTTATTTAAATCTTTGCCACTGTTTTAAATCTAAGCAAAATTTAAAACTAGTGCCAAACTCCAATGAAATATTTATGTTGCCACAATGGACCCATCCAAATGCACATAAATTATTTCAGGGTATTTTGAAATATATTCCACATATTATGAAAATAATTCCAAAATGCAAATACAATAATGATTTAAATTCAGTGCCCAAAATAATCCACAAAATGTTCACTATTTTTGGTTTGGACCCAAGGCCTTGCCAAAATTACCAGACATTGATGGAAGCATTTTTGGTTCATTGAATGCATTTTTTAAGCTGGGCCTATTTGGATTTTAAAGTGCTAGGGTTTGATCACCCCCATTTCAAGTTTCTGAGAAATTTAAACATGATGCACACATGAAGGGCTAGCCTAGTGCATACCAGAACTAGGGATGTGACAATGGCGGTAGAAGATGTGGAGAAGACTGCCTTCCTAACCCCGTGTGGGTGTACTACTACACCTGCATGCCCTTCCGACTGCGCAATGCGGGCAACCTTTCAGCGGCTCATGCACATCGCCTTGGGGCGGCAGCTCAGGAGAAACACGGAGGCCTACGTCGACGACATTGTGGTGAAGTCTCAGGAGGCAAGCACCGTGATTCAAGACCTGGAAGAGACCTTCGCGAGCGTGCGCCAGGTGAACTTGCGGCTTAACCCGGAGAAGTGCGTGTTCGGTGTCCCTTCCAGCAAGCTACCGGGCTTCCTCGTGTCCCACAGGGGGATCGAGGCGAACCCAGAGAAGATCAAGGCCATTGAGGACATGAGCCCACCGCAGACCCTTAAGGAAATGCAGAAGCTGGCTGGTCGAGTAACTGTGTTGGGACGCTTCATCTCCAAGCTGGGAGAGTGCACTCTACCCTTCTTCAAGCTGATGAAGAAGAAGGGCCCGTTTGAGTGGACCCCAGAAGCCGACCGAGCTTTTCAAGCCCTTAAGAAATACCTGACCAGCCCACCGGTAATGGTGGCGCCGCGACCTCTCGAGCCCTTGGTGCTCTACCTGGCACTACCCTGTACTCTGCCAGCGAAGTGTTGGTGGCTGTTCGGGAGGAGCACCAAGCCAAGGGCGCGCTACGCCAAGCTACAACTAGAATGACACAAGATCAGGAAGACGTCGCGAGAGCCGTAGCAGCGTCAACAGAAGACCAAGCTCAGTAGGACGACGTCACAGAGAACCCCGCAAGAGACCAGGCACCAGGAGTTCCACCACCTCAGGAGACGTCCGGGCCCCCGCAAGGCGCAAGCCTCACCGACGCGCCAACCCTTGTCGAGCACCCAGTGTATTTTGTCAGCACAGTGATGCGGGACGCAAGAGCACGATATCCCATGCCTTAGAATCTCCTACTCACGCTCTTGGTGGCCTCGCGCAAGTTGCGGCACTACTTCCATGGCCACCCCATCAAGTTCGTCTCATCCTACCCGTTGGAGAGAGTGCTCAGGAGCCCGAACTCTAATGGAAGGGTCGCTGAGTGGAACATCGAGCTGCAAGCATTCAAGTTGGAGTTCAGCACTACCTGGGTCATCAAGGGAGCCGCGCTCGCTGATTTCGTGGTAGCATGGACAAATGCCCCGGCACTTGAAGTAGGCGAAGACCGGTCCACCTCACTAGGAAGCGAGGCGCTGGACGGCTAGGTCATGTATTTCGATGGCGCCTTCGTGCATCAGGGCGCGGGGGCTGGAGCAGTACTCATCTCACCCACTCAGGACAAGCTCTACTACGTCATGCAGCTCTGCTTTCAGCAGGGCGAGAAGGTCTCCAACAACATCGCAGAATATGAGGGCCTCATAGCTGGATTGAAGGCCCCGACAGCTCTGGGGGTGAAGCGCTTTGCTGTTAGGGGCGACTCACAGCTCCTCGTCAACTTCTCCAACAAAGTATACGAGCCAAAGGATGAGAACATGGAGGCTTACCTCACAGAAGTGCTTAAGATGGAAAAACAGTTCATGGGACTGGAGGTGCAGCATGTGCCCCGGGGCACCAACAAGGAAGCCGATGACATCGCCAGGAGGGCATCCAAGCGGCAGCCCCAGGAGCCTGGCATCTTCGAGGAGCGGCTCTTCAAGCCGTCGGGGACGCCAGCATTTTCAAGTGCAGTTCAGCCTCGGGAGGAGCTCCCCCAACCACCTGCCACAGGAGCCCCAGCCTGTGGCCCGACCTCAGGAGCTCGCCTGCTCTTGGCGTCGAGCCTCAGGAGGAATGCTGGACCAAGGAATTCAAGAAGTATCTGATGCAAGGGACGCTGCCAGAAAAAGAAGAGGACGCATAGCGCGTGGCCCGGCAAGCCATGACATACTGTATCCAGGATGGTGAGTTGTACAGAAAGCGACCAAATGTTGTTTCACTGCGCTGCATTTGCACTGACCAGGGAAATGAGTTGCTAGTTGACATACACGGCGGGGACTGCGGACACCACTCTTCGTCACGGACTCTCGTCGGCAAGGTGTCGGTGTACTAAAGTAGGGGTACCTTAGTACCCCAGACTTGTGCACGGGCAGCTGTAGCACCCTGCGGCAAGGCCCGCCCCGGAAGCGCCAAGAGAAGACCAAGCATTCAAGACAAGGCCCCCGGCAAGAGGAGCTTGCCGGGTCAAGAAGACAAGACCCCCGGCAAGAGGAGCTTGCCGGGCCAAGAAGACAAGACCCCGGCAAGAGGAGCCTGCCGGGACGACTGCGCCCATGTAAGGCCATCCAAGAACAAAGTATAACGAGGCAGAAGATCGAGCCCCCGACAAGAGGAGCTTGTCGGGAAGGCCGAACCCAGGCATCACAAGAGAAGCCCGCCGTGGCGCGCCAAGCGCCCCGGCAAGGCCTGATAGCTGGCACGCTATCAGGCACAGGAAGACGACCCCCGCGGCAAGCCACTTGCCGCGGCAAGATCGCCACCTCAAGGCTGCGCTCCAGCTCGCCCGCCACGCGTCGCTCCGGGGCTTCCCCCGAGGGCACGTGGCGAGGCACCGCGCAGCCTGGGGCATGCGGTGGCATGCAGCCGCCATCGTGGCGGACGGTGGCGCACCTAACGGTCCGCCTCGGTGCTGTCCGGGCGACCGTGACGGGCATTTAATGCCCTTGTCCCCTACCGTCAGAAGTAGGTATGATAACACTGTGCCGCACTGTAGCGCCACCGTTCCCGCACTATTACAGCTACCACCCCTTTTACACTTTTACCCCTTTCTCCTACGTTGACACCTGTCGGTGACCCCTTTGCGCTATAAAAGGAGGCCCGTGTGCGACGTAGAGGGGGGTTCCGGGGTTCGGAGAATCGGCACCCAGACAGCCATACGCTCGGTGCAGCTAGCTCCCCAAGCTCCCGAGCTCCCCAGTTCAATACAACCAAGCAGGAGTAGGGTTTTACGCGTCCATCGCGGCCCGAACCTGGGTAAACCGCCCGTGTGCTCGCCTCGATCTGCTCTCTGTGCCCCCTCCGCCCCCCTCCGGACAACGAAAGGGGCTCCGGCCCCATAGGTGCCCGCGGGGGACAGCCGTCCGCCCCGACATCTTTGGCGCGCCAGGTAGGGGGCTGCGTCGAGGTTGTGCGGATCAGATCCTGCGTTCACGCGAGCGCGCTCTTCGTCAGCTTCTCCGAACTCGCTAGCTTCATCAACACCATGGCCCCGAAGAAGAAGGCTTCGGAGGCCGCGGGCCCGTCCGCGTCACTCCCACCGCTACCGGAGCCAACGGTGGGCGGGGGAGACGCCGTCGGAGGGGTGGCCACCGGCGAGAACACTCGCGGTGCCACCAAATCCAAGAACAGGGCGGACGACCGAGCCTCGGCCTCCGAGGACGCGCCGCATCCGTCCCTTCAAACGACGACCCAGCAGCGCCATGCCACGGGAGGTGGCATCCGCTTGCTGGAACAAGGACAAACAGGAGGTTCGCGGGACGCCACGGGCCCCCGTCCGGACACGGGCAAGGCGAAGGCGCCGGGGAGGGACCCCGCTCTTTCTAACATTGTTAGGAGTCCGAGCGCATCCCGCTCCTCGCGCCACTCGCCCCCGCTCCCCTCCACTCCGGCAGAAGCGCTCGCGAGAGCGCAACTGCTCCTCGACTACCCTCCAGCGGCTGGCAAGGCCGAAAGCTGGAGGGCCACCATCCAGAGCCTGATCGCCTTCGCCAACAATGACACGCCGCAGCAGCCGGCGACCTCGCGGCCCCGGCAGGTCGAGAAGACGAAGGCCGACGGCGACAAGACCGCCGGAGGTGTGACCACCATGCACTCCCCGGCGCAGAAGCAGAAGACGCCGCCCCGCTGGAACAACGCCGACGACGGCTCCATAGCGTCGTCGGACCCGCGGACTCGCCGGGACCAGCGCCAAGTCCTCGACGAGCGACAGCAAGAAGACGCTCGAACAAGGATTGAGCGCCGCCGAGAAACTCGGCGACAATCAGACCAGCGGGCTGGGGACGCTGTCGACGCGTACGCGCCCGGTGAACCAGGTGACTTACCGTACGCGGCAGGTTGCCCTGCGTTCACCCGCGAGCTGCGACGCGTCCGGTGGCCCAGCACGAAGAACTTCAAGCCCGACGTACCGGAGAAGTACGACGGCAGGACGCACCCCTCGGAGTTTCTCAGCATCTACACAATCGTTGTACAAGCTGCCGGGGGGCGCGACGAGAGGATATTGGCGAACTACTTCCCGCTCGTGCTTAAGCCGAACGTTCGTTCGTGGCTTATGCACTTGCCGGAAGGCTCCATTTCTTCCTGGGCGGATCTTTGCCATCAGTTTGTTGGCGCCTTCACAGGCGGCCACAAACCTCATGGCCAGGATAGCGACCTCCACATCCTAGCCCAGAAGGAAGGAGAACCCCTGCGCAAGTACATCCAGCGTTTCAGCCGCGTGCATCGCAACATCCCCGACGTTCACCCTGCCGCGGTTATCAGCGCGTTCCACCAGAACGTGCGTAACCGCCGCATGCGTGAAGAGATGGCCATGACCAAGATCCGGGACGTCAGCGAGCTATATGCCTTGGCTGACAAGTGCGCGCGCGCGGAGGAGGGGAGGAAACTCCCCGGGGAGGATGCTGGCGCAGGAGAAAGCGATAGTGACGACACCGCCCCGGCGAAGAGGAGCCAGCGGCGGAATAATAGGAGGAAGAATAGGAAAGAGGTGCTTGCCGTCGAGGGGTCCGGCAAGGAGGCTCCCGCCAAGCAAACGCAGGCTGGCGGCTCCGGCAAGGAGCCTGCCCCCGTGGCGGCAGCCGACAAGCAGGACGGCTCCGACAAGCAATACTGCAAGATCCACCGCACCAAGGGCCACGATCTCTCCAACTGCAAAAGCGTCGAGTACCTCGTCGTGCAGCAGAAGGTCGAGTACGAGAGGCGCGACAAGGGGAAGGCCCAGGGTGGGGGAGGCGAACCAAGCAAGAAGCGGCCGCCCGTCGGCCGGGGAGGACGCCGCGGCAAGGCCAAGCAGCGGCAAGGCGATCGGCCTCCCCGGGACCACGACGAGGATGAAGAGGACGACGACGAAGACGTGGAAGACGAAGATAACAGCGAGCAGGAGTTCCAGAAGGCCACGGAGGTCCTATGCGTTGACGGCGGCGCCTCTCTGCACACCTCCCACCGCCAGCTTAAGCGGTGGGCGCGAGAGGTGAACGCAGCAGAGCCGCCCGTGGAGTCGCGCAGGCTCCTCAAATGGTCCAGCACGCCCATCATTTTCGATCTTGAGGATCACCCCGACCGCACAACCGCGGTCGGGTGCTTGCCGATGCTGGTCTCACCCACCATCCGCAACCTCAAGGTCACCAAAATGTTGGTAGACGGCGGGGCCGGGCTGAACTTGATCTCCTCCGCTGTGATCAAGAAACTCCAGATCCCAGACGGCGAGCTCGAAGAGACCGGATCCTTCCAAGGAATCAACCCGGGGAGGAGCAAGCCCAAGGGGAAGATTACTCTGCCGGTGACCTTTGGCGGCGAGCTTAACTTCAGGACTGAGCGTATCACGTTCGACGTCGCCGATATCCCGTTACCATACAATGGGATCCTCGGCCGTCCCGCTCTCGCCAAGTTCATGGCGGCTTCCCACCACGCCTACAACGTACTCAAGATGCCGGGGCCGATAAGCGTCATCACTGTCCATGGCGACAAAAAGGACGCGCTTATCTGCGCCGACAAGATCTACCGGGACGTAGCAGCCGCGGCAGAGAAGGACACACTTGCCGCTGAAGCCCCCGGGGGGAAGAAGACAAAGACCAAGCCCGGTAAGTGCTCTGGGGCCCACTCCGGCAACCGCACCTCTTCGGAGTGCTGCGCCGCCGTCGAGGACGTTCCATCGAGCTCCGCCGGCAAGTACAGGAAGGGAATGACCGCTCCCCCGGCAACCAAGAAGGTGTCCGCCAAGGAGGACGGCACTGGCGGTACCTTCACCATCAGTGCCACGCTTGACAGCAAATAGGAAAGCGCGCTCGTCGCCTTCCTGCGGGCGAATGACGACGTGTTTGCATGGCAACCGTCCGACATCCCCGGTGTTCCCAGGAGGGTGATTGAGCACAAGCTCGCTGTCTGTCCTCACGCGTGACCCGTCAAGCAGAAAGGGCCAACGCTGAAGTGCTGCGCGGACTCAAGACCAGGACCTTCGACAGGCTGCACAAGTGCGGAAGAAATTGGATTGAGGAGCTGCCGGCGGCTCTTTGGTCAATCAGGACGACACCAAGCCGAGCCACCGGACAGACACCTTTTGCTCTAGTCTATGGAGCGGAAGCGGTTATCCCCACGGAACTCGTATACGGATCTCCTCGGGTGCTCGCTTATGACGAGCTCGAGCAAGAGCGGCTGCGCCAAGATGACGCGCTGCTCCTTGAGGAAGGACGTCTCCAGGCTGCGGTACGAGCTGCTCGGTACCAGCAAGCCTTGCGTCGCTACCATAGCCGCAAGGTCAAGGCCAGGAGTCTCGAGGAGGGCGACCTTGTTCTTCGGCGAACTCAGTCGGCCAAGAATTCCAACAAGTTGACGCCGAAGTGGGAAGGACCTTATCGGGTGAGACAAGTCACGAGGCCCGGCGCTGTCCGCCTCGAGACCGAAGAAGGCGTACCAGTGAGCAACTCCTGGAACATAGAGCATCTTCGCAAGTTTCACCCATAAGGCGCGGTTGCCGTGACCCGTTCCGGCAACCATCGGTTTGTACAGGCCTTGCCGCTGTTGCATGTAACCCCTTGTACAAAGCCAGGCGAAGCCCCTGGCACCAGATCAAGTTGCCCTGTTAGGCGACCTTGTTCTCTGGCACGTTCAGTCGGCCAAGAATTATAACAAGTTGACGCTGAAGCAGGAAGGCCCTTGTTGGGTGGAACGAGTCGCGAGGCCCGGCGCTGTCCGCCTCAAGACCGAAGAGGGCCTACCAGTGAGCAACTCCTGGGAACATAGAGCATCTTCGCAAGTTCCGCCCACTAGGCGCGGTTGCCGTGATCCGCTCCGGCAACCACCGGTTTGTACAGGCCTTGCCGCTGCTGCATGTAACCCCTTGTACAAAGCCAGGCGAAGCCCCTGGCGCCAGATAAAGTTGCCCTGTTAGGCGACCTTGTTCTCTGGCACGTTCAGTCGGCCAAGAATTATAACAAGTCGACGCCGAAGCAGGAAGGCCCTTATCGGGTGAGACGAGTCGCGAGGCCCGGCGCTGTCCGCCTCAAGACCGAAGAGGGCCTACCAGTGAGCAACTCCTGGGAGCATAGAGCATCTTCGCAAGTCTCGCCCATAAGGCGCGGTTGCCGTGATCCGCTCCGGCAACCACCGGTTTGTGCAGGCCTTGCCGATGTTGCATTTAAGCCCTCGTACAAAGCCAGGCGAAGCCCCTGGCCGAAAAAAGAGAAGCGCTGGCGCCCTAGATTTTAGCATGCATGCTGAGTCAGAGTCTCGTCCTTGGTTAGGGTTGTCAGTTCCTAACTGTCGCTAACCCCTAACTTAGAGGTCGAGTCCGCGTCTTTTTCCCGTCCTTTCCCTTTGGCTCGCAGGAATTGAATGTCCTTGCCGGGCCGCTCAAGGACAAGGAAGAGGAGAAGGACGAGCCAACACCTACGCCCCGGCGAGCCAGAGTCGCCGGGGGCTGCAACCTCAGATAAGTTTTTGCATCCCTCATCATGCATTCTCTTATGGACTGTGGGATTTGAAAGCCTCCTTTCCTCCTGGAAAGCTACCGTGCTCTCTTAGCGGCAAGCCCCAGAGCGCGTTCCTAGGGCCCGTTTCGATAGCAGCCGCGGCAGCAAGAGGGAGGGAAGCGAGGGGCCGGAACCCGCCTGCTCCCCGCCTCCGCCAAGGGCGTGAGAAAGGTCGAGCAGTGCGGGGGGGCGGCTGGGCCTGTTGCCGGGCGAGAACTGTCTATCTTAACGATGTAAAGGATTCGTTCCTTACCGCGGTTTCCACCCGCGAGACAAACGATCCGGCAAACATCCCCTTTTCATTAAAAACATTCCACTCAGGTACAGTTCAGAGAGAATGAAAAACGTGAAAAGAGGGATTACAAGGCTTAAACGCGACTAAGGCCCGAAGGCTTACAAGCTGAAAAGAGATAAGGTGCCCATAATCCCTTTCTTGTCTCTCTCCTCAGGAGGTAGGGCAAGTAGGCGAAGAGGGCAAAAGGGGCGCCTAGATGAGCTACGGGTGGCAGAAGGCACCAAGAGAAGATCCGGGGGCTCCGCCCGGGGGTCTCCGGAGGCTGAAGAAGACGGAGGCGCCGGAGGCAGAGCTGGAAGATGAGGCAGCGGCCGTGCCGCCAGCCTCTTCCTCTTCCGCAGCCTCGCCACTCCGGCCGCCCGAGGAGATCAAGCCCCCCCCGGCAAGAGGAGCTTGCCGGGCCGAAGAGAAGACCCCGGTGGTCGTCACCGAGAGCAAGGGTGATGACGGCGTCTGGGGCGCATCTGGAACACGAGGCGCCGGAGCGTCAGCCAGCTGTCGAAGTCGGCCCGTACTCCGACTTCGCGGCCTTCGACGTCCGCCCTCCGTCCTCCTCAGCAGCCCCCCCTACGCCAGTCGCCCAAGGAGACGACCCCGGGGAGTTCACGGAGCCCGGCGCGGTCGATGGGGCCGCCGGCGCCACCCGGAGCTGCGGCCGACGCCTAGTCGTACCCGTCATCCCGGCGGCTGCTCCCCTCGTCGTCGCTGTCGCTCCCCTCCTCGTCACCCTCGCTCGAGGAGGAGCCTTCGCTGTCGGAGGAGCTATCTTCGCAGCACCGGGCCCGGATACCGAAGCCCCAGAAGGCCTTGACGGAGAGGAGGTCCTCCCCCACTAGCTTGAAGTGGAGGGTGAACCCCTCCGTCAAGCTGTGTATCCGGGCGAACGTCTTCCACCCGCGGCCCAGACACACCACGCCGGGGGCTCGGGACTCGACGTGGGCTCGCGTCCTGCTGATCCCGCAGCCCCTCATGCGCAGGTTTAGCGTCTCGGGCTGCTCCACCTCCAACACGTTCGCGAATGGAGCGGGGAGCCGGAGGTGGCGACGAGGCGCCCGGCGCAGCCTGATAATGAACTCACAGGGGTCGTCCCCGAGATGGACCGCAGGAAGGAACGGAGCCGCTGGCGGGGGCGAGGGCGGCGCACCGATCCGTCCGCCCCGAGCGCCTCGGCCCCGTCCACGACCTCGTCCGCGACCTCGCCCTCTCCCTCTTCCCCCGACGATCGGCTCCGCCGCCGCAGGCGCAAGGGGAGGAGGGGCGCGTTGCCGAGCTGACACCCTCGCGGCAATCGAAGAAGAACCAGGGTTCCCCCCCTCCATCGCAGATGGGGGAAGGAAACCAGAAGCAGAAGGAGGAAGGAGATGGAGTGCGTATTTCCGTCGCCCCCTCTCGCTCCTTATAAAGGAGCAGAGTGGGACCGCGGCCGCCCCGCTCCTCCAATAGAAGCGGAGGAAGGGCAGGCGACTGGGGCCGACCCACTGCATCGGCCCGCGCCGGCCCGACTCCCTGCCTCCGCCGCCGCGACTCCGAGTGCATGAGGACCGCGTGGTGGGCGCACAGAACCGAGGCGACGGGTGGGACGACCTCTCCCCGTCCCGTGACTATGGGGAACGGGCGCCTCGAAAACCGCGCCCCACCACCGTTCATTTATTGAGCCGCGCCTCCGCACCTCCCTCCACTTAAAGAGGGAACGGGCGTTTTCGCCCCCACGACGCCGCGGTAAGCGCGCGCCGCCTGGGGAAGGCGCGGCGGATGCGGAGTTAAGGAGCAGCGCGACCAAGGCCATGCGTGCCCGTGCACCGTTAGGGCCTGGCCCAACAACGCTCGGCACCATGTGTGGCCCATGCCCGGGGGCTCCTGTCGGTGTACTAAAGTAGGGGTACCTTAGTACCCCAGACTTGTGCACGGGCAGCTGTAGCACCCTGCGGCAAGGCCCGCCCCGGAAGCGCCAAGAGAAGACCAAGCATTCAAGACAAGGCCCCCGGCAAGAGGAGCTTGCCGGGTCAAGAAGACAAGACCCCCGGCAAGAGGAGCTTGCCGGGCCAAGAAGACAAGACCCCGGCAAGAGGAGCTTGCCGGGACGACTGCGCCCATGTAAGGCCATCCAAGAACAAAGTATAACGAGGCAGAAGATCGAGCCCCCGACAAGAGGAGCTTGTCGGGAAGGCCGAACCCAGGCATCACAAGAGAAGCCCGCCGTGGCGCGCCAAGCGCCCCGGCAAGGCCTGATAGCTGGCACGCTATCAGGCACAGGAAGACGACCCCCGCGGCAAGCCACTTGCCGCGGCAAGATCGCCACCTCAAGGCTGCGCTCCAGCTCGCCCGCCACGCGTCGCTCCGGGGCTTCCCCCGAGGGCACGTGGCGAGGCACCGCGCAGCCTGGGGCATGCGGTGGCATGCAGCCGCCATCGTGGCGGACGGTGGCGCACCTAACGGTCCGCCTCGGTGCTGTCCGGGCGACCGTGACGGGCATTTAATGCCCTTGTCCCCTACCGTCAGAAGTAGGTATGATAACACTGTGCCGCACTGTAGCGCCACCGTTCCCGCACTATTACAGCTACCACCCCTTTTACACTTTTACCCCTTTCTCCTACGTTGACACCTGTCGGTGACCCCTTTGCGCTATAAAAGGAGGCCCGTGTGCGACGTAGAGGGGGGTTCCGGGGTTCGGAGAATCGGCACCCAGACAGCCATACGCTCGGTGCAGCTAGCTCCCCAAGCTCCCGAGCTCCCCAGTTCAATACAACCAAGCAGGAGTAGGGTTTTACGCGTCCATCGCGGCCCGAACCTGGGTAAACCGCCCGTGTGCTCGCCTCGATCTGCTCTCTGTGCCCCCTCCGCCCCCCTCCGGACAACGAAAGGGGCTCCGGCCCCATAGGTGCCCGCGGGGGACAGCCGTCCGCCCCGACACAAGGTGTTCCGCTGTGGATTCTATTGGCCGACTGTGCTCAACGACACAGCCGAGTTGGTGAAGTCCTATGAAGCTTGCCAGTTCCACGCCAAGCAGATATATCAGCCAACTCAGGGCCTCCAGACCATACCACTCACATGGCCTTTCGGAGTCTGGGGGCTGGATATCTTGGGCCCCTTCCATCGGGTGCCAGGGGGCTACCGCTACGTGTGCGTTGCCATCGACAAGTTCACCTAGTGGGCGGAAGTGGAAGCCGTTCAAACCATTTCATCTGGATCCGCAGTCAAGTTCATCACGGGCATCGTGAGCCGTTTCGGAGTCCCCAACCGCATTATCACCGATAAGGGTTCGCAATTCACTAGTAACCTCTTCAAAACATATAGTGCTAACCTTGAAACGCGGATCTGCTACACTTGGGTGGTGCACCCCAAGAACAATGGCCAGGCCGAACACGCCAACGCAGAGGTCCTGAAGGGCCTGAAGACCAGGACCATCGAGAAGAAGCTCGAGGCCTGCGGCAGGGGCTGGTACGACGAGCTCCATTCCGTGTTGTGGTCCATCCGCACCACCGCCACCAAGCCGACGGGCGAGACCCCGTTCTTCCTCGTCTACGGAGCTGAAGCGGTTCTCCCTCACGAGGTCAAGCATTGCTCCGCACGGGTCCTGGTGTTTGATGAAACGCACCAGGACGCCACGCGGGGGATGGACCTCGTGCTGGGGGAGGAACGCCGCCACGATGCTGCACTAAGGGCGGCAAGGTACCAGCAGGCGCTATGGCGATACCACTGTCGCAAGATCCGCTCCAGGACGCTCGAGATAGGTGACCTCGTCCTGAGGCAGGTCCTCTCCAGGGAAGGGCTGCATAAGCTCTCACCTATGCGGGAGTGCCCGTTTAAGGTCGTCCATATCTCCAGGCCTGGTGCCATGCGCCTGGAGACGCAGGACGGGGTGCCCATCCAGAACGTCTGGAACATCCAGCACCTCTGGAAGTTCTACCCATAAAGCAAGGCCCGCCGCCTGTGAAGAAGGCCTAGCGCCTGTGAAGAAGACCCAGTGCCTGTGAAGAAGGCCCAGTGCCTGTGAAGAAAGCCAAGTGCCCGTGAAGAAAGGCCTAGTGCCTGTGAAGAATCGCCGCCCATGACACTCTCACGTAATAATGAGTGGGGTTGTACACGCCCCAGAGCCTCCGGAGAGCCGCCCTCGGGCCTCGGGGGCTCCCGCCCACGCCTAGTGGCATCATTTAGCTCCGCGTTGGTGAGAAGACTTGAATACTAAATTAGGTGTCGGACGCGGATTTTCATTTGCTTTCTGTAGTTGGCTCGTTTTCTTTTTAATCGAAGTTGCTTCCAGTGTTCCTTGTTGTTTTGGTTCCATCGCCATTTGTTGTTATTCCTGACTTCAGTTTACCTATGTTCTCTCTCTCGCGTACCTCCCGAGGGGGCTAGGCAGGTGCCCTCACGAGCGTTTTTCCCTTCTGACTTGCTCCTTCTCTCTGCCTTCGGTCTATTTTCTCGTGAGGTACCCTCGTTCGAGTCCACAAGCTTGCACACCTCTCCTAATCTGTGCCCCTCGGGTACCGCGATATGAAGCACTGGGTCAAGGCTCGGGTGAGCGATAAGTCTCCTAGTGAGCTCCCTAACGAATTTTATGCAGTTCCCGAGCAACCACTTAGCCAAGACGGCCTTGTGTTCGACCGACCATGTTCGAAACGGGATCTTGTTCATCGGGAGGGGTCTGGCGTACCGCAAAATGGAGGAAACAGACCTCCTACGGTCGAAATGGGGTCCTGTTGATCGGGAGGGGTGTGGCGTACCGCAAAACAGAGGAAACAGACTTGTGTTGGAGTGCTACGGTGGAAACGGGGGTCCTGTTCATCGGAAGGGGTGTGGCGTACTACAAAACGGGACTCCACGGGATACTGTTCATCTCCACCGTCGACCCCCTCCAGCCTCCACAGGCTACTGTTCAGCCACCGTCGACCTCCTCCAACCTCCACCTACGACTGTTCATCCACGGGCTCCTGTTCATCTAGCCTCCACCGCGCGCTACTCCACCGGCTACTGTTCAACCAGCCCTCTCCACGGTCTCCTGTTCAACCACCCCTCCACGGGCTACTATTCATCCAGCCCTCCACCGTCTACTCTTCATCCAGCCCTCCATGAGGTGGTCCTGTTCATCCTACCCTCCACGGGGTCATGTTCATCCAGCCCCAACCGGCTCGATCGATCGGGGTCCTATTCATCCAAAGGCAACACCACGGGGTCCTGTTCATCCACCCCCACCGGGAACTGTTCATGCAAACCATGCCAGCAACGCTCAATGTTCATCCAGAGGCAGCATCGATCGGCTTCATTTAGCAGCAGTAGCAAAGGAATCGCTCGATCGGGTTCAGTTAACAGCTATCGATCGATCGCTCGGGTTCAGTAATGCGTAGCCTGCAGTGCAATAGCTCGGTTTCAGTTAGAGCCCAATGCCTCACTCGGGTTCAGTTAGAGCCCAACGCCTCGCACCCATGCGCGTGCGTGTATGAGAGAAACGCGTATCGCTCGGCCCCGACCACCCACCGTAACCGGGAACACCTCGATATTTTCCTCGCCCTCGCTTCTACCACGGTTTTTTCCGTCATGGACGGCCCAAAGAATGTCATGCAGCTACGTCTCCAGCCCGCCCAGGACGAAAAGCCCATTTTCTGTCATGATTTTTTGTCATAGAATTAGGATCCCACCACATCTATGATGATACCCTGTTTTGTCACAATTATTGTCATAGAAGTGTCATAAGTATGATAGGAAAAAATTTCGTTCGGCCCAAAATGTCACGGATGTGTCTTTTTTTGTAGTGCGGTATCCCTGATAATTAAGGGCCTCCGTCATTTCATTTCTGAAAATAATGAGTCTTTATTGTCACTTCATATGATTGCTTGGAGACTTCCTGCTCATTGAGCATACCTATGGCTACCCTCTTGATCCGGCTTGTACGCCATAATTACCAAATACTTGGGGGCTTCGTGCTCATTGAGCATAGCTATGACTACCCTATTGATCCGGCTTGTACGCCTGGAATGAAATATTACTTGGAGGCTCTTTGTTAAATGGACAAAGCTTTGATGACCCTTGTAGTAGGCTTGGAAGCCAAGTGTATTCACCTAAAAAATCTAGGTTATCTTGCCTTTTAAGTCCGCCACTCCACCCAGGTAATCCTGGAATGACTCACCGTACTTTTGACAGGCAATCTTATACAGACCCTGAACTTGTCAAAGTTAAAACGACGATTGGTCATGTGAGGCCCGACTTACAAGGTTGAATGAAGGTTTAACTTAGTGGTTGTGCGGCCCTTGAAAAGCACTTGACTGGGAGGCTTGGCAGCCTATGAAAGCCTTGTTTTTCTCGATTTATCTTCGATTTGATTTTTTTGAGATTCATCTCTTGTGACATGTTAATACATGGTTGAAAACCGATGAGGGCTATGTTGCCTTATGGTTCATATATGAATCTATCCTGCGTTTGTTAACCCAACATGGTTTTCGATTTTAAGTCACCAGTATATGATGATTTTATGTGCTTAGAGCGTTGTGCTCTAAGTTCTGGGATATTATCCCTTGCTGCATGCGGTGTTGTAAGCCGGCAGTATGAATCAATTAAATAGGGCGTTGTTCTCTCAATCTTTGGGTTGTAACCCTTACTGCATAGGTATGATAAGCCAGCAGTATAATCAAATATCACAGGTATGATATTTTGTTATAATTATATGAGGTTGTGATTAGACCTGCCCTGGTTATGGACTATTTTATGTGGGGTATTGTGACCCGCCCTGGGGTAAACCGGCAGGGCACTTGTGATCTGTTTGTATGCAGGAAAAATGATAAATTTGGTCGGATTAATTGATGATATCATGAGTATAAGTGGCAGATCTTCAACTGACGAATCAGCAGTGTTATGCAAACAAAACATGCACGATGGCATGGCAGATCAGAGTTTAACTAGCCAATTACAAGGCATCCAATGGCCCAAAGAGGATAAGTGTTTTGGAGACGTAAAAATCAATGTGTTATGATTAATAAAACGGCTCATGAGTCGTGGAAGGTTGAAGCCTCCGGATCATCCTGCGCCTCTTCTTCCTCTTCAGCTCCTTGATTATCCATCAGCTGGAACTCAGACGTAGCCCAGTGGATACCGGTCAATGCTCTAAACACAGCTTCATCATCAATAAGGTTGGATGGATCAATGTCAGTAACGAAGGTGTGCTTACTAATCGGCGGGATGTGATCCGTCTCCTGATGAACCGGCACCTTCAATTATTTGTTCTCAGCATCATAAGCCGCCTGGTATGTGGATAGATTGGTTTCTTTAGCCAATTTACTTACTAGTGGACACATTCCGCTTGCTATATCTGCAAAGTCATTAGCACTAAAGGCAGAACCGTCCTCTTTGACACTTGGGCAACCATTGGCCAAATCTTGTAGATCCAGATCTACTTGCCACACCTTTGCCTGGCTTAAAGCAGTCAACGCGCCGGCTCTGGCAGACGCTCGCTTTAAATCATCAATCCTTTGGGGCAGCATTGATAACCTCTCCAATGTATCTTTGATGAGAGTGGGTGGATATTTCTTGTGCATAGGAGCAGCAATGGTACGTTGGGTGCCAGTGTATAACTATTCTACAAGAGTGTAGACAACTTTAAGACGGGTGCGCATATCTGAGCCCAACTTGGCGCTCCGAGAACCTGTATCAGTAAATTTATTGATAAGATGGCAGATGATTTATAATATGTTTATTGAGATGCAAAGGGGTTATGTTTCCTACTTACCGAAGATGGCTGATGACATGTTATTGATCTGTTGCTTTAAACCGGACAACTCGTCAGTCACCAATTTAAATGCGGCTTCAGCATCCTCTGCTCTCTTCAATAGAGACGCTTTTTCGGTCTCCCAACCGTTTTTATCAGTGTTGAAGTTTTTCTTAAGCTGCTCAATGTTCTCTAAAGTAGTCTTCAGTTCTGATTTGGCCTTGGATGTCTCAGATTGTTGAGTTTGAATGTTGGCCTTCAGATCATTAAGCTGCGAATCCTTCTCAATCAGTTTAGCCTGTGATGTAAACAAACATGAAAAGGTATTATGAGCATGATTATTTTTGAAGTCCCAAGCATAATACAAGTATTTTCCTTAGCACTTGGGGGCTAATGTCTATTGCTCTTAAGATCTTTTTGAAGTCCCAAGCACAATACAAGTATTTTCCTTGGCACTTGGGGGCTAATGCCTATTGCTCTTTTCAACGACGAATTTATATGATGATTTAGGTACAATGATATGATCTGGTTTACCAAGGTTACATATTGAAGTGTTGATTTATCAATGTTGGTAAGTCCCGGTTTAACTATGCTAGTTCAATAGATGCTTGGGGGCTACGGATGTGAAGTTCAGTACTGCTACTTAAAGTCCCGGCTTAACTTGACAATTTAAGCCGACCCTTGGGAGCTACTAGTGATGATGTTCAGTTCTTTATGGAAATTGGAAAGTCTACAGCATATTCCATCTTATCATATCCTATAGACTTGGCGGTTAATAAGACATATAATTATGAAGAGAATAGCGTTTGGATTAACTCATAGCGTTCCTTCATCAAATTGACTAAGTCGGCTTCAAAATCATGGCTGGTGTATAGACGGTTCAAAAAACAGAGTGGATTTCTTGGGCACTGGACTGGGAGTAGTCTTCTAAGTCTACTTTCCACTTGCCTTTATCAGCAGTAGAAATTTCCTCCTTGGCGCTGTGCTTGGATAAGGCAGTGGGGTTACCCGGCGCGGTATAAGAAAGCCCGATGATGGTGACATCGTCAGCATTATCTTTGTTAGGCTTGATGGGGCTTGGTAGTTTAGAGATGACCGGTTCAGCATCTATTTGATCCATGGTGACATCATCTTCTCGTGGCGGGTCATCAATGGTGGCTTCAGCAATCGGATTAGAGGATTTTGGTTGTTGTTTTTCCGGCTCGGATGGGTTGGAGTCGTCAGCCGGTTTGTTCAGTTTCGCCTTTTTGCTAGGTCTGGCCTAGCCTCTGAGAATAAGAAATTCACAGATGTCAGCATATCAATCAGGCATGAAGTTTGAATGATTGAATATACCCTTACCCATGCACAATCTTGAAAGCTAGGATTTGA
Source organism: Aegilops umbellulata (assembly GCA_032464435.1). NCBI lineage: Eukaryota > Viridiplantae > Streptophyta > Magnoliopsida > Poales > Poaceae > Aegilops > Aegilops umbellulata. Next base: position 302,543,208 of record CP136057.1, read on the forward strand.
GTTCCCATTGAGTCGCCGGAGGAGGAATGAGATGTTCCCTGATAATTTGAATCAGATGGATTAAGAGGTTGACGAAAAAGACCCGCCTTGGGATAATTTAAGCAAAAAATGTTTGAAACCTCCGGTCTACGTTTGCGAGGTGCCGGGGTGTTTGGTAAGCCGGAGTATAATACTCCGCCGGCACTGTTCCGGGTTGTGCGACGAGCTTCGTGTTGCTGCTTCTTCAAAAGAAAGTTGGGATCCAAGTGAGCTAAAGGGTGAGAAAATCTTACTTTCCAGCTTGCTTGTAGAGTTTTCTGTGTTGGCAGAGGTTTTGAGCTGGAGGAAAGAATAATTACCTCTGCATCACCTGCACTGCTGGCCTCTGCTTCATCCTGATAATAGTCATTGTCAATAAGATGTACAAAAAACGAGCCAAGGGAATCAAGTTCTACCTCCGACTTGTCATCATCATCTTTTTCATCCAAATTAAATAATTCGGCAGTGTTGGACTTCTTCTTAGCATGCCTTTTGGTGGCCTTATTCTTTGTACGGGTTTCTTTGGTTTTTTGGGCAATTTCTTGTCCCAGAAGGGTGAGTCGGCCTGTAAAAAATGAATGAGTATGAGCTAGCAGCAAAAATGAAAATATGAGTCAAGTATGAGCTGTATTCAAAACTCACAGCTGGCGGCTTATTCAGAACGCAGAAAGGGGCCAATCCAACTTTACTACAATCTTCTATACTTTCACTCAACATAGTCTTGGTCATTTCATTGATGTCTTCCTCGGTCATTTTGGTTTTACAGTGGCGTTGAGGATCTGTTAGCTCGCCGGTATACTCACACATTAAACCGGGCCGGATGCTTAGAGGCAAGACTCTCTAGGCCACCCAGCAGCGAACTAGATCAATTCTGGTCAAGCCGTTGGCCATCAGAGCCCGGATCTTTGCAAAAACCGGCACGTATTTCTTCCGTTCTGCTGTGCTGATACGGTCCGGAAGATGATGTCTGCTACTAAGTCAGCTGGCGCGGTAACCCAGTAGGGGATTTTCTCCTTCTGGCGAGGTATCTTGGCAATAAAACCAAGTCTGGTTCCAGTCTTTGGGGTGACTAGGTGGATTAGTAGGTAGGAAGGTGGCCTCTTTCCGGCATTGTATGGATACACCATCTTTTGACTATACACAGTAGGGCAAAACCCCACTGCAATTTTTATATTATTAAATAAAAGCAAGGGTCCAACAGTACACAGGCTTGAGGTAAGCCATAGAAAAGAAAAAATATCTACAGAAAGGAAACAAAATTACAGAACAAGGCTGTCAAGCCAAGTAGAGAAAGCCCTAGCATAGTTCTTTTTAATTCTGAATCTGAGCAAGTTAAGCTCTTCAAGGAAAATGACTTTCCACCTCTGAATTGTAGGTTGAATTGCTTGAAAGATCAGATTATTCCTTGAGATCCAGATAGCCCAAGAGGCTAGAATGATGATTTCCATGAAGAATGGTACCTGTAGTTTCTTCCTGAGATCAGCAAAAGCTTCAAGCACAGAAACATTAGCTTGTCTTGAAGGGCATAATAGATCCCAACACTGGGTTGCAAAAGGGCAGGTCCAAAAAAGATGTTGCAAGGTTTCCTCCTGAGGACAGTTATTGACAGCACAATTGTAGCTTTCCAGATGGAAGGTTTTCCTGCGTAGAAGGTTCCTAGTATTGAGCCTGTCATGAAGTAATCTTCAAAAAAACACCTTGTGTTTGGGCTGGCAAGAGCTATTCCAAATCCTGTTAAACTGCTGGGGCACTATTTTAACTCCCATCATTACTTTGTAAGCCTTAGCAACTGAAAATTGACCATTACCCCAAATGTAACTCCAGGTGTCAGTGCAATCCAGGGAGGCAGAGGACCTTAAAGCAATACAAATGTCTCCCATACTTTCAAATTCCTGAAAGGCTTGCATAGTGAGGGGAAGGTGGAACAGATCCTCCAGAAATTCAGTATGAATAATGGTGTGCATAGTAGTGTTCTTGTTCTTCACAAAGGAGAAAAGGTGTGGGAACAAGTCCTGTAAACAAGCTGGATGCCACAAATCAGACTAGAATAAAGCCCTTTTACCATCCCCTCTGTGACATCTGGCCAAAGATTTGAAGTTGTCAATGAGCTTCAGATTTGCCTTCCACCAAAAGGATCCAACCCACGTACTGCCAGGCAACAAATCATTGCTATAGTAAGTTTCCCAAATCAGGTTGACCCATGGGATGTTATGCCTATTATAAAACTTGTGTAGGTTCTTGAGAAGCAGAGCTTTGTTCTGAACAAATATATCCTTGACTCCCAGACCTCCTTGATCCTTAGGTCTACAAAAAGTACTCCAAGCAAACATAGCAGGCCTGTGGTCCTCTAGGTCAGGGCCTCTCTAGAGACAATGCCTCAAAAACTTGATAGCTTGAGTTTTAATGGTTACAGGGACATCAAGGCTTCCCATGAGGTAGATCAACAGAGAGTTTAAGACAGATTTTACTAGTAACAATCTGCCAGCCAGTGTCATGCAAGAAGATAAACCCACAAGCTTCTTCTACAGTCTTGTGACAAGAGGAAAGCATTGCTCCACAGTTGGTTTATGGAGACCCAAGGGTGCTCCCAAATACTGAATGGGGAAAGATTCTCTTTTGCAGTGGAAAGTGTTTGTCAAAATTTCGACCTTGTCTTCTGGCACATTGATTGGGATGAGGCTTGATTTATTATAGTTCACTTTAAGGCCAGTAGCATCTGCAAAAGTGTTGAGGAGTGCTTTGAGGCAATGAAGTTGTTTTGCATCAGCTTGGAGGAAAACAAGAGTGTCATCAGCATACTGGACAATGGGAAAGTCAGGGCATGACTTCACTTGCAGAGGTGAGGTAAGCAAACTCATGTGCATGGCCCTATTAAGAATTGACAGGAGAAAGTTAGAAGCAAGCACAAATAAGAGTGGGGACAGAGGATCTCCTTGCCTGACCCCTCTAAGACAGTAAAACTTTTTGCCAGGCACACCATTAAGCAAGATAGCTGATGATGCAGAAGTAAACAACATTTTAATCCAGTTGATCCATCTGTCACCAAACCCTTTGGCCTTTAAGATATCCAAAATTGCCTGGTGCTCAATGGTGTCAAAAGCCTTCTCAAAATCTAGTTTGAGCATAATAATTTCTTCTCTGGACTTATGGCATTGATACAGATACTCATATGCCCAACCCAAGCAGTCATGGATGGATCTTTCTTTTAAGAATCCATATTGGTTGATGTGCACCAATTTGAGAATCACTTTCTGCAACCTGTTGGCCAACAACTTAGTGACAAGTTTAAGACATCAATTAAGGAGTGAGATTGGCCTTAAGTCATTTGCTGTCATAGGAGTGCTTCCTTTAGGAATTAGGGTGATGTCAGAGGTGTTTAAGCTCTCAACTGAGATTTTCCTAGCATGAAAGTCCTGAATAAATCTAAGCACATCCACTTTAATAATATCCCAATAAGATTTAAAAAATTCATTGTTGAAACCATCTGGACCTGGTGATTTGTGAAGTGGAAGGTCCTTGACAACTGCATTGATTTCTTCCTCAGTGAAATGTAGCTCCAGGTTAGAAAAAAGTGTTTGGTCCAGCCCGGGACCAAATAAGGAGTCCAAATTAAAGTGCATAGATGTTTTGAGAGATGTTCCCATTCTTTTCTTATAAGATTCCCAGAGAATTGCAGCTTTCCCAGCATGATCAGAAATTTCCACTTGGTCATCATTTTGAAGAACAGCAATATGATTGTGCCTGTAATTGATAGATGCTTTAGTATGGAAGAATTTTGTGTTTTCATCTCCAAATTTGACCCCCTTAATTTTACCCCTTTGCTTCCAGTAAATCTTCTGGTTCCTCAGAAGAATGAGCAGCTGATCTTTGATAATGTCCCCGCAGTTCCATTCATGAATGTCCAATTCTCTAAATTCCTCAAAGAAATCCCAAAGAAAGATGAGCTCATTGAGTTTGGCAATTTGAGCTTTCAGACAAGATAAAGACCTAGCCCACAGCTTCAAAGCTCTCTTCAAGTTCTTAAATTTTGCATTCAAACTTTTAACAGCATCAAGATTTCCCAGTGGGATGCTCCAAGCAGCAGCAACCACTTGTTTAAAGTCTGAGTGTTGCAACCAATAGTTTTCAAATCTAAACACTCTTGCTTTTGGAATGGAAGTGCCAATTTTAATAACACAAGGCAAGTGGTCAAAAATAGGTTTTGCAAGAGGGAGCACAATAGTGTTAGGGAAAGTGGTCATCCAAGAGGCAGAAGTGAAAAAACAATCCAATTTGACCAATAGAGGATCCTGCTGCATGTTACTCCAACTGAACTTTCTTCCTTGCAAAGGCAACTCAATTAAACCTTGGTTGCTGATTGCCTCATTAAACAAAAGCATGTCATTAACATCTCCATCAGGTCTGTTTCTGTCTGAAGGAGCCCTCATAAGATTAAAGTCACCCATAAGAATCCAGTCTACATCTCCAGGCATGTGAATGTTCAAAAACCAATTGATGAAATCAACTTTGTCCTGTGGGTCACAGGGACCATATATGTTAGTTAGGATCCATGACTGATTGGACAGTAAACTGGTAAATTGGACTGAGAGGGAGAATTTGTTTTGTGCAATAACTTCTCCAGTAAACTGCGCACCATTCCAAGCAACTAGCAACCCCCAGAGGCACCAACAGATGGGAGGAAAGCAAATTTATTAATTCTGTTAGGACAGAAATTTTTAATGTAAGCTATGTCAAAAGACTCTCTTTTAGTTTCTTGAAGGCACACGATGTTGCAATCACTCTCCTCAATTTTCTGCCTTAGAGCCAACCATTTATCTTCAGAATTCAACCCTCTAATATTCCAGTTATTAGAGGGTTTCAGCAAACCAGTTAAGGATATTCCAGTTTCTGTTTGTGTTATTCATGAAAGCAATAGCAGTTTCTGCACCAGTAATCAAGTACCAACACTTGATCAGCCAAGAGGAAGAACAAAAGGCACAGTGCCAGGAAGCAGAGCACATCACAATAGCAGCACAACATCCACAAACCACACATCTCATAGGTCTTAATAATAGAGTACACCAGTAGATCAAAGAGTTCCACAAATTACCATACTTCCAGCATTACATCATTCATTAAGAAAGCCCGGTAAGAGCAACAGGGTCCAAACTCACTACTCCTTAAAACCCTAAACCAGTAGATGACAACTAACATCAAGAAGAGTTGGATGGATTGTCCTCTCCCTTGGTCAAGGGCACCTTGACCAAGTCCTCATCTTGCCTTCTCCTGGGCTTCTTAGCCACCTTGTCATCCAGTTCCCTCTCAGCAACCTTACAGAAAGAAGCAGTGAGGTTTTTAACAACTGAATTTTGAATAATGGGAGGACCAGCATTGCAAGGCAAACAGTTATTATTTGAGCAAGAATTCCTTTTGTAACCAGCATTATCCTTTTTGACTCTATCACTTCTCCTTACCTCAGTTTCAACCAAGGGAGTCTTCCGACTCCTTCTCTTCCTCAAATTGTCAGAGCCAAGAGGCTACAGTAGGTCCTGGGATTCAACATCCTGCATATTGGAAGCCAGTCCAATATTTTCCTTGCCCTTATCATTGTTAACTTTCTCATCAATGTCAATGGCCTGACAAATAGGTGCATGACAAGCAGGACACTTATGAGGAATGTAAAATACAAAAGCATGTTCCATGTTTTCCAGAGCAGAGACAAGTTCCCACATTCCAGACTTTAACATATTGACAGTGTTGGAAATATGCCCTAGAGGCAATAATAAAATGGTTATTATTGTATTTCTTGTTCTTGATAATTGTCTATTGTTCATGCTATAATTGTATTAACCGGAAACCGTAATACATGTGTGAATACATATACCACAACATGTCCCTAGTAAGCCTCAAGTTGACTAGCTCGTTGATCAACAGATGGTCATGGTTTCCTGACCATGGACATTGGATGTCATTGATAACGGGATCGCATCATTAGGAGAATGATTGATGGACAAGACCAAATCTTAAGCGTAGCACAAGATCGTGTAGTTCGTTTGCTAAAGCTTTTCTAATGTCAAGTATCATTTCCTTAGACCATGAGATTGTGCAACTCCCGGATACCGTAGGAATGCTTTGGGTGCACCAAACATCATAACGTAACTGGGTGGCTATAAAGGCGCACTACAGGTATCTCCGAAAGTGTTTGTTGGGTTGGCACAAATCGAGACTGGGATTTGTCACTCGTATGATGGAGAGGTATCTCTGGGCCCACTCGGTAATGCATCATCATAATGAGCTCAATGTGACCAAGTGGTTGATCACGGGATCATGCATTACGGTACGAGTAAAGTGACTTGTCGGTAACGAGATTGAACGAGGTATTGGGATACCGACGATCGAATCTCGGGCAAGTAACGTATCGATTGACAAAGGGAATTGTATACATGATTGATTGAATCCCTGACATCATGGTTCATCCGATGAGATCATCGTGGAACATGTGGGAGCCAACATGGGTATCTAGATCCCGCTGTTGGTTATTGGCCAGAGAGCTGTCTCGGTCATGTCTGCATGATTCCCGAACCCGTAGGGTCTACACACTTAAGGTTCGGTGACACTAGAGTTGTTACGGGAATTAGTGTGCAGTTACCGAATGTTGTGCGGAGTCCCAGATGAGATCCCGGACGTCACGAGGAGTTCCAGAATGGTCCGGAGGTAAAGATTTATATATGGGAAGTCCTATTTTGGCCACCGGAAAATGTTCAGGATTTTTCAGTATTGTACCGGGAAGGTTCTAGAAGGTTCCGGAGTGGGGCCCACCTGCATGGGGGGACCCACATGAACGTGGGTAGTGGGGGCAAGGCCCCACACCCCTGGTCAAGGCACACCAAGATCCCTCCTTAGAAGGAATAAGATCATACCCCGAAGGGATAAGATCAAGATCCCTAAAAAGGGAGGATAACAATCGGTGGGGAAGGGAAATGATGGTTTTCTTTCCCCCACCTTTGCCAACGCCCCAATGGACTTGGAGGGCAAGAAACCAGCCCCCTCCACCTCTATATATAGTGGGGAGGCACATGGGAGCCGGACCCCTTCCCCTGGCGCAGCCCTCTCCCTCCCCAACACCTCCTCCTCCGTAGTAGTGCTTGGCGAAGCCATGCCGGAGAACTACAAGCTCCACCACCACGCCGTCGTGTTGTCGGACCTCTCCCTCAACTTCTCCTCTCCCCTTGCTGGATCAAGAAGGAGGAGACGTCCCCGGGCTGTACGTGTGTTGAACGCGGAGGCGCCGTCTGTTCGGCGCTAGATCGGATCTTCTGCGATTTGAATCGCCGCGATTACGACTCCATCAACCACGTTCATGTAACGCTTCCGCTTAGCATCTTCAAGGGTATGAAGATGCAATCCCTCTCTCTTGTTGCTAGAATCTCCTAGATTGATCTATGAGCTAGGTCTATGCGTAGATTCTATGCACGAGTAGAACACAAGTTGTTGTGGGCGTCGATTTTGTCAATTTACTTGCCGTTACTAGTCTTATCTTGATTCGGCGGCATCGTGGGATGAAGCGGCCCGGACCGACCTTACACGTACGCCTAGCGGGTGTCTGTCTCTCCCACTTTAGTCGGATCGGAGTCGATGAAAAGGGTCCTTATGAAGGGTAAATAGAATTTGGCATATCACGTTGTGGTTTTGGTGTAGGTAAGAAACGTTCTTGCTAGAAACCTATAGCAGCCACGTAAAAACTTGCAACAACAATTAGAGGACGTCTAACTTGTTCTTGCAGCATATGCCGTGTGATGTGATATGGCCAAAACGATGTGATGAATGATATATGTGATGTATGAGATTGATCATGTTCTTGTAATAGGAATCACGACTTGCATGTCGATGAGTATGACAACCGACAGGAGCCATAGGAGTTGTCTTAATTTATTGTATGACCTGCGTGTCAAAGAAAAACGCCATGTAATTACTTTACTTCATTGCTAACCGTTAGCCATAGTAGTAGAAGTAATAGTTGGCGAGACAACTTCATGAAGACACGATGATGGAGATCATGGTGTCATGCCGGTGACGAAGGTGATCATGTCGCGCCTCGAAGATGGAGATCAAAAGGCGCAAGATGATATTGGCCATATCATGTCACTTTATGATTTTCATGTGATGTTTGTCATGTTTACATCTTATTTGCTTAGAACGACGGTAGCATAAATAAGATGATCCCTCGCTAAAATTTCAAGAAAGTGTTCCCCCTAACTGTGCACCGTTGTGAAGGTTCGTTGTTTCGAAGCACCACGTGATGATCGGGTGTGATATATTCTAACGTTCACATACAACGGGTGTAAGCCAGATTTACACATGCGAAACACTTAGGCTGACTTGACGAGCCTAGCATGTACAGACATGGCCTCGGAACACGAAAGATCGAAAGGTCGAACATGAGTTGTATAGTGTATACGATCAACATGAAGATGTTCACCGATGATGACTAGTCCGTCTCACGTGATGATCGAACACGGCCTAATTGACTCGGATCATGTATCACTTAGATGACTAGAGGGATGTCTATCTAAGTGGGAGTTCATTGAATAATTTGATTAGATGAATTAATTATCATGAACATAGTCAATAGGTCTTTGAAAATTATGTCGTAGCTCATGCTTTGGTTCTACTGTTTTAGATATGTTCCTAGAGAAAATTTAGTTGAGAGTTGACAGTAGCAATTATGCGGACTGGGTCCGTGAACTGAGGATTGTCCTCATTGCTGCACAAAAGGGCTATGTCCTTAATGCACCGCTCAGTGTGTTGAACCTCAAGCGTCGTCTGTAGATGTTGGGAAACAACTGACATACACGTTTTGATGACTACGTGATAGTTCAGTGCGTAATACTAACAGTTTAGAATTGTGGCACCAAAAGACGTTTTTTTGAAATGTCGCAGAACATATGAGATGTTCCAAAGACTGAAATTGGAATTTCAGACTAGTGCCATCGTCAAGAGGTATGAGACCTCTGACAAGTTTCTTAAGCCTGCAAACTAAGGGAGAAAAGCTCAGTCGTTGAGCATGTGCTCAGATTGTCTGAGTACTACAATCGCTTGAATCAAGTGGGAGTTAATCTTCCAGATGAGATAGTGATGGTTCTCCATAGCCAATGCCACTAAGCTATTAGAGCTTCGTGATGAACTATAACATATCAGGGATAGACATGATGATCCCTGAGCAACTCGTGATGTTTGACACCGCGAAAGTAGAAATCAAGAAGGAGCATCAATTGTTGATGGTTAAACCACTAGTTTCAAGAAGGGCAAGGGAAAGAAGGGATACTTCATGGAACGGCAAATCAGTTGTTGCTCTAGTGAAGAAACCCAAGGTTGAACCCAAACCCGAGACTAAGTGCTTCTATAATGAGGGGAACGGTCACTGAATCAGAACTACCCTAGACACTCGGTAAATGAGAAGGCCGGCAAGGTCGACAGAAGTATATTGGATATACATTATAATGTGTACTTCACTAGTACTCCTAGTAGCACCAGGGTATTAAAATACTGGTTTAGTTGCTAAGTGTTAGTAACTCGAAATAAAAGGCTACAGAATAAACGGAAACTAGCTGAAGGTGAGATGACGATATGTGTTGGAAGTGTTTCCAAGGTTGATGTGATCAAGCATGGCATGCTCCCTCTACCATCGATATAGGTGTTAAACCTAAATAATTGTTATTTGGTGTTTGCATAAACATGATTGGATTATGTTTATCGCAATATGGTTATTCATTTAAGGAGAATAATGGTTACTTTGTTTATTTGAATGATACCATCAATGGTAATGCACCTAAAATGAATGGTTTATTGAATCTCGATCGTAGTGATACACATGTTCATGACAAAATATATACGATAGTGATGATATTTGTGGCACTGCCATTTGAGTCATGTTGGTATAAAACGCATGAAGAAGCTCCATGTTGATGGATCTTTGGACTCACTCGTTGTCGGTGTACTAAAGTAGGGGTACCTTAGTACCCCGAACTTGTGCACGGGCAGTCGTAGCACCCCACGGCAAGGCTTGCCAGGCGATCGCCAAAACTCTCCGTGGTCCCTTTTTGGGCCATCCAAGAACAAAGTATTTGAGCCAAGGCCCCGGCTGGAGGAGCCTGCCGGGAAGGCCACCCGAAGAGAGCAAGGCCCCGGCAAGAGGAGCTTGCCGGGACAGCCGCTCGAAGCACAAGGCCCCGACAAGAGGAGCTTGCCGGGAAGGCCGACCGAGGCACGACAAGATACTTGCTGCGACGCGCCCCGCGTCCCGGCAAGGACCGGTGAGTGACAAGCTCCCGGGCGCGACAAGGCACCAACCGCGGCAAGGCGCTTGCCGCGGCAAGTCACCACCCCGCGCCTGCGCTCCAGCTCATCCACCCACGCGTCGCTCTGGGGCCATTCCAGGCGTACGTGGCAAGAGGCTGCGCAGCAAGGGGCATGCGGTGGCGAAGCAACGCTGACAGAGTAGCCATCGTGGCAAACGGTGGCGCTCCTGATGGTCCCTTTCCTGCACCGTCTGGGCGATGCGGACGGGCATTTAATGCCCCTGTCCCCTACCGTCAGAGTTAGGTATGATAGCACTGTGCAAACAGCTGTACCCAACACAGCATTTTCCAGTTTTACCCCCGCCTACGTTGCCACCTGTGGGTAACCCCTTGCACATATAAAAGGAGGCCCCATGCGCAACGGAGGGAAGGAGGCCATTCACGCTCGGTCTCGCCAGCAGCTCGCGTGTACTGTAGCACCACACGCTCCCGAGCAAGAACACAATACAAAACCACAAAGCAGCAGTAGGGTTTTACGCATCCGTGCGGCCCGAAGATGGGTAAACCCCTTGTGTGCATCGCCTCGATCCGCTCTTCGAACGACCTCCGCCCCCCGCCGAACCAAGAAAAGGGGCTCGGTCCCCATAGGTGTCCGTGGAGGCAGATTTCCCACCGACATCTTCGGCGCGCCAGGTAGGGGGCGTCGAGGTTCTGCGAACCTGATCCGGTGTCTGCACAGGCTAGATCTCCATCATCTTCATCGACATGCCACCGAAGAAGAAGGTTCCGAAGGTGGCTGGTCCGTCCGCGTCGAACCCACCGCCCCTGGAGCAAACGGGTGGTGGGGACAGCACCGGCGGCGGAACGGGCGCCACCGAGCCAGCTCATGGTGCCACGACGTCCGAACATGCACCGAGATCATGGTGCCACGGCGTCCGAACATGCACCAAGCTCATGGTGCCACGGCGTACGAACATACGCCGACACCTCTCGGCGCAGGTAAGCCCTGGTATGACCAGGCAGCCTCTCGCTCTATTCCATGGAGCGGGGACAGTTAGCCCCACGGATCTCGCATACGGGCCACCTCGAGTGCTCGCTCACGCTGAGCTCGAGCGAGAGCAGCTGCGACGAGATGACGCGCTGCTCCTCGAGGAGGACCGTCTTCAGGCCGCTGTGCGAGCTGCTCGCTACCAGCAAGCTTTGCGCTGCTTTTATAGCCACAAAGTTAGTGCCAGAAGTTTCGAGGAAGTGGGAAGGCCCTTACCGGGTGAAACGAGTCGCTAGGCGTGGCGCTGTCCGCCTTGAGACCGAAGATACCACTCCGGTGAGCAACTCCCGGAACATTGGGCATCTTCGTAAGTATCGCCCGTAAGGCACGGTTGTCGGACCCTGTCCGGCAACCACCCTTCTGTACAAAGTCTTGCCGCTGTTGCATGTGATCCTTTGTACAGAGCCAGGCGCAGACCCTGTGCGCAGATTGAGCTCATGTGTTCCGCGCATCTCGTCGATATCATGCTCTTTATTCTTTGCATGCATTATCTGACACTCTGTGCAGCACTGACCCCCGGTAAGCGATGACGAACCTCATGTTTCGCCTCGCCGGAAAGCGACCTTGCCGGGCAGCGAGCCACGGAAAAGCTAAGTTGCCAAAGTTTGAGCAATCGAGTTTTTAAATTTTTGAGTTATCCCCCTTGAACGACCGTACTTTGTATGAAAAACCTGTGCGCGGAGGGACCGGCTCGTGGCTAGTTGCGCCCTTACTTCGTTTCGAGTCCGCTCAATGACTTAAGTGTGCTACCACCAGAGTGGCATCCTTACTTTGTTTCGAGCTCGCTCGGCAGCTTAAGTGTGCTGCGACTGCAGTAGCAACACTTACTTTGTTTTGAGCCTGCTCAACAATTTAAGTGAGCTGCAGCTAGCCGCGACAAGGTTTCTTGCCGGTAATGGCGCCGCTGGCGGGCTGCTGATGTCCCGCACTCAGAGCCCGCGGCAAGGCGGAGGCCTATGCCGGCGAGTCCCCAAAAGCGTAGGGCAAAAACATACAAAGCACGGAATCAAGTAGAGGAGATAACAGTGCAATCACTACCTAAGATAAAGTTATATTACAAGATAGCTTATCGCAGCCCTAATGAATTGTTTTCATAACTCGACCAGCGGCGACAAGAAAAGAAAAGGGCAGGCGGCCTAATCCACGCGGTCGCCCTCGATCCTCTTGATCCCGGCCCCCTTTCCACGATGGGCGCGACGAGGGCCCTGATCTCCTCGAGGTCAGCGTCTGCCGGCAGGGACCTGAGGACGTTGGTGAGCTTGAGGCCTGGGTTGCGGAAGACAATCTTCACCAGCACCTTCTCGAGGGCTCCGGTGATGGCGTCGCGCGTCTCGCCGGCCTGCTGCTCTGGGATCGCGTTCCGGAGATGCTGAAGGGCCGCCGCCACGCCTTTGAAGAACAAAGTAAGCTTGGCGCTGGGTGGGAGGTTCGCGTCGGAGGGATACTCGTGACCCTCCATCCCCAGCAGCGACAGCTCCTTGTCGATGGAGGCAGCGATGTCCACCAGACCCTCCGTCCACTGCTCCACCATTGCCCTGAATTCGTTCTGGGTGACAGCGGCGCTCTCCAACAGCGCCTCGTTGTCCGCGACCTCCTTCCGCAAGATCACCTCTTGCTCCTTGCCGCTGTCCAGCGCCTTGGACAAGGTGTCCAGCTTCAGCTCGAGATCAGCGTTGGAGTCCTTGGCGGCATCAAGCTCCTTGATCTTCTCGGTGAAGCGGCCCTGCAACTCGCCGAGGGTGTGGGCACCCTTCTCGCGCTCCTGTTTGAGCGTGGCGAGCTCCTCAGCGCTCGCCTTGAGATCAGTGTCGAGCTGCGCCACCTTCGCCTCCAGCGCCTTCTTGGCAGCCTCGGCGGCCGCGGCAGCATCTTGCGCTTCCTTGAGGGCTCCGCCGAGCGCTTGCTCGCGCGCGGCGACCTCCTCCTCGTGGCTGGCGAGGCTGGCTTTCTGCTGCACCAGCTCGCCCTCCCGCGCGGCCAGCCCCGCGGCGGCAAGCCTTTGCTGCTCCTCGGCTTCCGCCTTCTCGAGGATGAAGGCCGTCCGCGCCTCGTCGAGCTGCCTTCGCTCCTCCGCCAAGGATCGGAGGGCCTCCTGGTTGAGCTCCCGGAGCTCCCCAGCGCGCTTCTCCATGTCTACTCCCGCCTTCGCGACAAGCGCTTCCCGGCGTTCCACCTGGGCTTGTCGGGTGTGGTAGAGTGCCACCAGCTTCCGGAGCAGCCGCTCCTCCTCAGGTTCGCCGCCGCTGCTGCTTGGCGCATCAACCAGCGTCAGCCCGGCGGAGGCGAGCACCTCCCCATCCAAGGTCTCCCCCTCGACCGGCACCCTGGAAGTCGACTCCCAGGGGAGCTTGATGAAGATATCATTGCCGGCCTTCAGGTAGACGCCCGGCTGGGGCTCCTCGGGGCCCGAGGCCGCTGCGGAGGCGGGATCGGCGGTCGGCGCAGCGCTGGCGCTCCTGCGGCCCCAGGGCCGTCAGTACGATCGCCGCCCCCTCGCCCGCGGCTGCTGCGTCGGCCTTGGCGGCCCCTTCGTCGGCCGGATCTTCAGTACCGTCCGCCCCTCCGGTGGCGGCCACGTCGTCGGTATGGCTGCGCGCATCCTCCTCGACGACGACCTCGGTCTCCATCGGGACAGTGGCGGGCGGATCTGAAGGCCGAAAGAGGGGGAGAAGTCAAGCAACTATCCAAAGAAGAAGAACCCCAGGGGTGTTTCGAGGCAAGAAGGTTACCTGGGCCAGGGTCTACAGTCACGGTCTCCGTCGCCAAGGGGTCGCCGGTGCCGTCCCTCGCCGGAGACTGCTCCCTTGCCGGGGACTGCTCCCTCGCCGGAGACTGCTCCCTTGCCGGGGACTGCTCCCTTGCCGGAGACTGCTCCCTTGCCGAAGATCCCTCCCTTGCTGGGGAACTCCCCCTTGGCGGTGTGGTTGTAGCGGGTGGCGCATCAGGGGCGGTCTCCGGACGCTCCTGGTGGGGCTGCTCTGCTCCTACGCAAATCGTCAGCCAGATGTCAAGAAAAACGAAGGGTACCCGGGTGCGCCCAACGACAGGAAGCAAATCATATGCTTACGCTGGGGGCTGCGCTGGGGGCTGCTCTGAGGATTAGTTGGCGGGTCCGACAAGGTCATCTCAGGTGCACCCCCTGCCGTCGCGGTGGGCTCGTCGTCGAGGATGACCACCGGGACCTTGGCTCTCTTTGCCGCCCTCTGAGCCAGAGTCCTGAAAAGGAGCAAATTCAGAGGAAAGCAAATGAGATGCGAGACACAACTACAAGAATTGAAGAAACACAAGTACAGCGGGGATCTTACTCCTCTCCCTCTTCCTCGTCGGAGCTAAGCGCAGAGAAGTTGAAGACTGGCCCGCTTCTGGCGCGAGGAGGCGGAGGAGTAGGCTCCCTCGGCCGCTTGGCGGAGGCAGTGGTGGCGCTAGCCTGAGATGGCTTTGCCCCGGCCGCCGCCGTGGCGCGAGGGGCGGCAGGAGCAGCGGCCGCGGCCCGCGAAGACCCCGCTCCTGCTGCCACAGCGGAGCGTGTCACGTGGCGCTGCGGTTGTTGGCTCGCTTGCCGTACCACCTCTCCGGCCTTGCGGAGACGCCTCCGTGGTTGAGCCGGGGGCTTCGCTTGCGACGAGCTGCCCGAAGGTCGGGAGGAAGAGGCGTCAACCTCCGGCAAGCCGCTCGTGCCCTCGGTGGACTAATCTGCCCCTGCGCCGTGCCCGGCAAGCTCTTCCTCGCCGACAAACTCCGCTCGGTCGGCAAGGCTTTCCGCCTCCGCTGCGTCCGCCTCCGCCAATGTGAAGCCGAACTCGCCCGCGGCCGCGGATGCCGCCGCCTCTTCCATCCTGGAGGCGATGCGCGCCAACTCCGCGTCGGTGGTGTCTCGGGTGAGGCCCTTCAGCTCGTCGGCGTTGACTGGCACCTCCACCAAGTCGTCGAAGAACGCCCGCACGACATCGCCGGCGGGCTCCTGCCAAGTGGAGTCGATCCCGTGCGAGTCGCACAATGGCATCATTGCAAGGATGCGGCTGAGCGACGAATTGTTGCACAGCGGGACGACGCCTCACGGCAGCTTGAACCATTCGGGGTGATCGGGGTCGTGCTTGAACAGCTCCCTGAGCGTCCCGTCAAGCTCCAAGACGGTGAAATTGAAGTTGAGGCCAGGGCGCAGCCTCATGATGTCCGCCGCGTTCTGGAACTCCCACGCGGGTCTCCCCTTCTCCTGCAGGGGAGCGATGCGGCGGCGGAGGAAATCTGCACCAACGGCGCCAACTGTGAGCCGGGCACGCCTGAGCCGCAGGATCCGGGTGACGGCAATCTTCAGCTTGTCGTCGTCCGGAGCCACGTCGCTCCAATCCCTGCCGCGCACCACAGGAGTTTGGCGCACGGCAGTGAACGGCTGCGGGTTCTCCTCGATGATCAGGCACCAGTCTGCTCTCCATTCCTCCCATTTGCTGCGGAGTTCTCCCTCCAGATAAGCACCCTTCTTGCCGAGCTTCAAGATCCAGGCGATTCCGCCGGAGAGGGGCTCTCCTCTCTCTACTCGAGGCGTGAAGAAGTGGCAGAAGAGGGCTACGTTTGGATAGACTCCGACAAAGTTTTTGCAAAGATGTGCGAAAATTGCCATGGTCAGGACAGCATTGGGGGTGAAATCAAGGAGATGGAACCCGTAGGTGTTCATGATGTCGCAGAAAAATTCAGAGAAGGGCGGGCAGAGCCCGCAATAGAAGAACAGAGCAAAGAAGGGATACCCGGTCGGATACTCCTTCTGAGCGGCGGCGGGAAGAACCCTCGTGCGCGGATGCGCTCGCGTCCCCGTCGACCAGAAGAGGTAGTATTCCTACCTCAGGACCAACGCGTCGAGCTCAGGGGGGAAGGTCGCCTGCTCCTTTCGCAGCGCCTCAAGCCGCTGCGCCTCGGCCGACTTCACGGCCTTCCCTTTCCCCTTATCACCCTTCGGGGCCATGGTGGAAGCAGGGAGGGAGGTCGACGGCGTCGGTGTAACGCCCCAGATGTAACTTGCCATAATTGTAATCCAACTCTTGCCATTTCCGGCTATGTGTTATGATATTTCCTCCGTGCTTGGGTTCTCTTCGTTTTGCATTTTGGTCATGTCTTGCATTTCATATCATGTCATCATGTGCATCGCATTCGCATACGTGTTCGTCTCATAAATCCGAGCATCTTTCCCGTTGTCCGTTTTGCAATCCGGCGCTCCTATGTCTCCCGGCGTCCCCGTTTACATTTCTTCGTGAGCGGGTATTAAACATTCTCGGAATGGACCGAGGTTTGACATGTGGCCTCGGTATAGCACCGGTAGACCGCCTGTCAAGTTTCGGGTCAATCGGAGTTCGTTTGGTACTCCAACGGTTAACCGGGTAACCGTGAAGGCCTCGTGTGTGTTGCAGCCCAACACCCCTTCAAAACAGCCCAACAACCCATCTAAGACACTCCCATGTCCTCCGCCGTTCGATCACGATCGCGTGGCCGAAAACCGCTCTCCATTTGGAGCCTCCTAGCTCCTCCTATCTATAAAAAGGCCTCCCCCTTCTCTAATCTCGGGCAAAAACACCCACAAACCCTACCAAATAGCCCCGCCGCCGCCGGACGCGTCCGTCCCGGACCGGACGAGCCGCCTCCGCCACCCGCGCCAATCGGGGGCCGCCACGTGGCCTCCCGGCCCCCACTCCGCCGCCTCCCGCCGCCGGGCCTGGGGAGCCCGCAGCCGGCCCTCCCGGCCCGACCGGCTCCCGCAGCCGCGCCCCGCGCCGGGCCCGCCTCTCCACCTCGCGCCTGAGCGGCCGCCGTCGCCGGCGCCCCGCCGCGCCCCGCGCCGGCGCTCGCTCCTCGCCGCCGGCCGGCCCCGCACCGCGCCGCCTCCGCCGTCTCCGCCGCGCTCGCCGCCGCGCCCGCGTCACCGTCGCCCTCGCCCCGCTGCCCCTCTCCGTCGCCGGCGTCGCCCGCGCCGGCCGGATCCGCCGCCGGAGCCGCCGGAATCGCCGGATCTGGAAACCCTAGCCAAGGGTTGACTTTCCCCGAGCCCGATTTTTCTCTAGTCTTTTATTTTCATCATCATCATGCCATGTTCGACATGCCATAACTTTGCATCCGTAGCTCCGATTCGCGCGTGTAATATGTCAAATTTTTCGTGTCGAAGATTACATCATTTTGTTCCATTGCGTAATTCTCATTTGGGGCCATCTTGACGCCCGAAATGCTGTTAGAAGAGGGCTAGTTGATGTTAGTGGCTGGATCTTATCTGAACATGCAATTTGTCATTTTGCCATGATTGATGTGTACCTCCTATGAAGTTGAGTCCTACATGAGTTTTGTAATATGCCATGTTACCTATCCAGAGTATTTTTCCATGTATTTTTGTGATCTATGTGGTGACTAGCACAAGCATGCAAACTAGGTCACTTGATGTTGCTGATTTCTGAGATATGAACTGCTGTTATTTTCATGCCATGTATTCATGTTGTTTCTGAGATATCTATGCATATTTTGAACATGATCAGTAAGGGAGTTTTGAACTTGAGTATTTGCTCTATCCATTCGTGCCTTTGTTTGTAATTATGGAGTGCCATAGATTGAGTCAATCGAGCTCTACTTTTGCTTCAAAATGTTGCTGGCAGATTGTTTACATGTTATTCGATTTTGCCAAGCTTGGTGTAGTTGATCCTTACATGATATGATGTTGTTCTTGCCATGTCTTGTTACTATGCCATGTCTTCTTGATTTATGTATGCTTAGTTTATCATGCAATGCTCTGTAGTGAGTGCATCGAGCTCACGAACATGCCTAGTCGTTATTAGTTTTCTGCCATGTCCAGTTTTCTACTAAGTCTGAAACCTGTAGCGAAACTTGCTTAATTGACATGGGTGTAATCATATTTTCTGATCCTTTTTGGCTTATGGTCAGTAAGAGACTTTTGTCAAGTGCTTTGAATAGATTCATTCCATGCCTTATTTTGCTATATTCGAATCCTCTAGCATGTTGTTTCATTGCTCTGAACATGTCATTCTGATGTTAGTTTCTGCTATGTTGTTATTTTCACTAAGTCTGTGAACCTGTTATCTTTTGCACTTTTGCCATGCTTGTTTGAACCTGTTGTGATGTGAACTAGCCGTAGCTCGGTGTTCATCTTTTATCGTGCATCTTGTGTAGATTACTGTCATGTGCTTTTTTGATATGTTTGGGTGCAGTAGCTTAATTTCTCGTTGCTTGCTAAGTAGCATCATGCTGTTTATGGCAGATTCGTGTCATTCTTGTATTGCTTGCCATTTGCAAACCGTGCATCCGATTCCGGTGTTCTTTTTATTGATTTCAACCGAAATCACCTCACCTATCCAGTGGCATGCTTGGTTTGCCAAGACCATGCCTTGTTCATCTATGCCCTTCCGTAGCATGCATACGCATTGCATATCACCACTCGCATATCATGACAGGTTTTGCATCATATTGCTTGCGCATTGCATCGTGGTTGATATTGGTTCCTTGCTTGTTCTCTTGTCTTGGGTAGAGCCGGGAGACGAGTACGTGACCGAGGATTCCGTTGAGAACGCTTTCGAGGACCAAGCTTTCGACAACTCTGAGACTCTTGCAGGCAAGATGACCATACCCTCGAAATCACTTCTATCTTTGCTTGCTAGATTGCTCGCTCTTTTGCTATGCCTATGCTGTGATACCTACCACTTGCTATATCATGCCTCCTATATTGCCATGTCAGCCCCTAACCATCCATGTCCTAGCAAACCGTTGATTGGCTATGTTACCGCTTTGCTCAGCCCCTCTTATAGCGTTGCTAGTTGCAGGTGAAGATGAAGTTTGTTCCTTGTTGGAACATGGACTGGTTGTTCCTTGTTGGAACATGTTTACTTGTTGGGATATCACAATACCTCTTATTTAATTAATGCATCTATATACTTGATAAAGGGTGGAAGGCTCGGCCTTATGCCTGGTGTTTTGTTCCACTCTTGCCACCCTAGTTTCCGTCATACCGGTGTTATGTTCCCGGAGTTTGCGTTCCCTACACGGTTGGGTGATTTATGGGACCCCCTTGACAGTTCGCTTTGAATAAGACTTTTCCAGCAAGGCCCAACATTGGTTTTACCATTTTCCACCTAGCCTTTTTTCCCTTGGGTTCTGCAGACTCAAGGGTCATCTTTATTTTAACCCCCGGGCCAGTTCTCCTTCGATTGCTGGTCCAAACCGTCAGCCGCCGGTGGCCACCAGGGGCAACTCTGGGTTCGCCTATCGGAAGTTTGGACAATCTGGATGTGCCCTGAGACCGAGATATGTGCAGCTCCTATCAGGATTTGTCGGCACAATCGGGCGGCTTTGCTGGACTTGTTTTATTGCTGTCGAAATGTCTTGTAGTCCGGGATTCCGAGATTGATCGGGTCTTCCCGGTAGAAGGAATGTCCTTCGTTGACCGTGAGAGCTTATCATGGGCTAAGTTGGGACACCCCTGCAGGGTATTATCTTTCGAAAGCCGTGCCCGCGGTTATGAGGCAGATGGGAATTTGTTGATGTCCGGTTGTAGAAAACCCAAAGTTGACCTTAACTAAAACACATCAACCGCGTGTGTAACCGTGATGGTCTCTTCTCGGCGGGGTCTGGGAGGTGAACACGGTTGTTGGAGTTATGCCTGACGTAGGTTGTTTCAGGATCACTTCTTGATCACTGTAGCTTCACGCCCGAGCTTTGCTCTCTCTTCTCGCTCTCTTTTGCGTTGTAGCCACCATATGCTAGTCGCTTGCTGCAGCTCCACCTCACTATCCTTTTTCCTACCTATAAGCTTAAATAGTCTTGATCTCGCGGGTGTGAGATTGCTGAGTCCCCGTGACTCACAGATATTATCACAACAGTTGCAGGTTCCAACGATGCCAGCGCAGATGACGCATCCGAGCTCACTTGGGAGTTCGACGAGGAACGTGGCCGTTACTATGTTTCTTTTCCAGATGATCAGTAGTGGAGCCCAGTTGGTGCGATCCGGGGATCTGTTTAGCAATTGGGGTAGTCTTCTTTCATTTTGGTACCGTAGTCGGACCTTGAGTGTAATCTGTATGATGGATGTTATTTATGTACTTGTGTGAAGTGGCGATTGTAAGCCAACTATGTATCTTTCCCCTTTATTTATTACATGGATTGTGTGAAGATTACCTCACTTGCGACATTGCTTTCAATGCGGTTATGCCTCTAAGTCGTGCCTCGACACGTGGGAGATATAGCCGCATTGAGGGCGTTACAGTCGGTAGCACTGGTGGCGGCGGAAGGGGCGGAACGCTGCTTCTCTTGGGAAGTGGCGGAGGTTTTCGTGGAATCGCAACTGGCGGGTGGGCGGACTGCCCCTGTTTCCCCTGCTTATAAGGGGGAAGAGAGGGAGCGTTTTGCCTTTCCGAATAAACAAATCACCTGCGACGTGATGCATGCCCGCGGGGCTCAGCCCCGCGCACGCCGCCCACGTCACGCACGCCTCTCCCCACGATGCCGCGTTCGACGCGTGCCGTTCGGGGAGGACGTGGTGGATGCAGAAGAAGATACAGCGTGACCCAGGCCACGTGTGCCCGTGCACTGTTTTGGGCCTGGCCCAACAGCGCTCGGCACCGTGTATGGCCCAGGCCTGGGGGCTCCTGTCGGTGTACTAAAGTAGGGGTACCTTAGTACCCCGAACTTGTGCATGGGCAGTCGTAGCACCCCGTGGCAAGGCTTGCCAGGCGATCGCCAAAACTCTCCGTGGTCCCTTTTTGGGCCATCCAAGAACAAAGTATTTGAGCCAAGGCCCTGGCAGGAGGAGCCTGCCGGGAAGGCCACCCGAAGAGAGCAAGGCCCTGGCAAGAGGAGCTTGCCGGGACGGCTTCTCGAAGCACAAGGCCCCGGCAAGAGGAGCTTGCCGGGAAGGCCGACCGAGGCACAACAAGATACTTGCTGCGACGCGCCCCGCATCCCGGCAAGGACCGGTGAGCGAAAAGCTCCCGGGCGCGACAAGGCACCAACCGCGGCATGGCGCTTGCCGCGGCAAGTCACCACCCCGCGCCTGCACTCCAGCTCATCCACCCACGCGTCGCTCTGGGGCCATTCCAGGCGTACGTGGCAAGAGGCTGCGCAGCAAGGGGCATGCGGTGGCGAAGCAACGCTGACAGAGTAGCCATCGTGGCAAACGGTGGCGCTCCTGACGGTCCCTTTCCTGCACCGTCTGGGCGATGCGGACGGGCATTTAATGCCCTTGTCCCCTGCCGTCAGAGTTAGGTATGATAGCACTGTGCAAACAGCTGTACCCAACACAGCGTTTTCCAGTTTTACCCCCGCCTACGTTGCCACCTGTGGGTAACCCCTTGCACATATAAAAGGAGGCCCCATGCGCAACGGAGGGAAGGAGGCCATTCACGCTCGGTCTCGCCAGAAGCTCGCGTGTACTGTAGCACCACACGCTCCCGAGCAAGAACACAATACAAAACCACAAAGCAGCAGTAGGGTTTTACGCATCCGTGCAGCCCGAAGCTGGGTAAACCCCTTGTGTGCATCGCCTCGATCCGCTCTTCGTGCGACCTCCGCCCCCCGCCGAACCAAGAAAGGGGCTCGGTCCCCATAGGTGTCCGTGGAGGCAGATTTCCCACCGACACTCGTTTTTGAAAAGTTTGAGACATGCGAACCATGTCTATTGGTTTATACGCATGAAGAAACTCCATCCTTTGGACACACTTGATTTTGAATCACTTGAGACATGCAAATCATACCACATGGGCAAGATGACTGAAAGGCCTCATTTTCAGTAAGATGGAACAAGAAAGCAACTTGTTGGAAGTAATACATTTGATGTGTGCAATCGAATGAGTGTTGAGGCACGCAGTGGATATCATTGTGCTCTTACTTCACAGATGATTTGAGTAGATGCTGAGAATATTTACTTGATGAAACACAAGTCTGAATTATTGAAAGGTTCAAGTAACTTCAGAGTGAAGTTGAAGATCGTCGTCACAAGAGGATAAAATGTCTATGATATGATCATAGAGATGAACATCTGAGTTACGAGTTTGGAGCACAATTAAGACATTGTGGAAATTGTTTCACAAGTAATACCGCCTGGAACACCATGGTGTGATGGTGTGTCCGAACATCATAGCTGCACCCTATTGGATGTGGTGCAAACCATGATGTCTCTTATCAAATTAGCGCTATCGTTTATGGGTTAGGCATTAGAGACAACTGCATTCACTTTAAATAGGGCACCACATAATTCCGTTGAGATGACACCATATGAACTATGGTTTAGAGAAACCTAAGTTGTCGTTTCTTAAATTTTGGGGCTGCAACGCTTATGCGAAAAAGTTTCAGGCTGATAAGCTCGAACCCAAAGCGGATAAATGCATCTTCATAGAATACCCAAAACAGTTGGGTATACCTCCTGTCTCAGATCCGGAAGCAAAAGGGATTGTTTCTAGAATCGGTTCCTTTCTCGAGGAAAAGTTTCTCTCGGAAGAATTTAGTGGGAGGATGGTGGAGACTTGATGAGGTTATTAAACCGTCACTTCAACTAGTGTGTATCAGGGCACAGGAAGTTGTTCATGTGGCACCTACACCAATTGAAGTGGAAGCTTATGATAGTGATCATGAAACTTCGGATCAAGTCACTACCAACCTCGTAGGTCGACAAGGATGCGTACTACTTCAGAGCGGTACGTAATCCTGTCTTGGAAGTCATGTTGCTAAACAACAATGAACCTACGATCTATGGAGAAGCAATGGTGGGCCCGGATTCCGACGAATGGCTTGAGGCCATAAAATCCGAGAGAGGATCCATGTATAAAAACAAAGTATAGACTTTGGAAGAACTACTTGATGGTCGTAAGGCTGTTGGGTGTAGATGGATTTTAAAAGGAAGACGGACAATGATGGTAAGTGTCACCATTAAGAAAGCTCGACTTGTCGTTAAGATGTTTTCCGACAAGTTCAAGGAGTTGACTACGATGAGACTTTCTCACTCGTAGCGATGCTAAGAGTCCGTTGGAATTATATTAGCAGTTACTGCATTATTTATGAAATCTTGCAGATAGGATGTCAAAACATTGTTTCCTCGACGATTTTCTTGAGGAAAGGTTGTATACAACCAGAAGGTTTTGTCAATCCTGAAAGATGCTAACAAGTATGCAAAGCTCCAGCAATCCTTCTAAGGACTGGAGTAAGCATCTCGGAGTTGTAATGTACGCTTTGATGAGATGATCAAAGATTTTGGGTTTATACAAAGTTTATGAGAAACTTGTATTTCCAAAAAGTGAGTGGGAGCACCATAGAATTTTTGATGAGTATTTGTTGCTAACATATTGTTGATCAAAAATGATGTAGAATTTCGGGAAAGCATGCAGGGTTATTTGAAAAAGTGTTTTTCAATGGAGAACCTGGATTAAGCTACTTGAACATTGAGCATCAGGATCTATAAGGATAGATCAAAAAATGCTTAATAGTACTTTCAAATGAATACATAGCGTGACAAGATTTTGAAGGAGTTCAAAATAGATCAGCAAAGAAGGAGTTCTTGGCTGTGTTACAAGGTGTGAGTATTGAGTAAGACTCAAGACCTGACCACGGCAGAAGAGAGACAAAGGACGAAGATCGTCCCCTATGCTTTAGACATAGGCTCTACAGTATGCTATGCTATGTACCACACCTGAAGTGTGCCTTGCAATGAGTCAGTCAAGGGGTACAAGAGTGGTCCAGGAATGGATCACATGACAGCGGTCGAACTTATCCTTAGTAACTAATGGACTAAGGAATTTTCTCGATTACAGAGGTGGTAAAAGAGTTCGTCGTAAAGGGTTACGTCGATGCAAACTTTGACACTAATCCGGACGACTCTGAGTAGTAAACCGGATTCGTATAGTAGAGCAGTTACTTGAAATAGCTCAAAGTAGCGCGTGGTAACTGCATCTACAAGATGACATAGAGATTTGCAAAGCACACATGGATCTGAAAGTTTCAGACCCATTGACTAATAAACCTCTCTCACAAGCAAGATATGAACAAACCCTATGGGTGTTGGATTCATTACAATCACATAGTGATGTGAACTAGATTATTGACTCTAGTGCAAGTGGGAGACTGTTGGAAATATGCCCTAGAGGCAATAATAAAATGGTTATTATTGTATTTCTTGTTCATGATAATTGCCTATTGTTCATGCTATAATTGTATTAACCGGAAACCGTAATACATGTGTGATTACATAGACCACAACATGTCCCTAGTAAGCCTCTAATTGACTAGCTCGTTGATCAACAGATGGTCATGGTTTCCTGACCATGGACATTGGATGTCATTGATAACGGGATCACATGATTAGGACAATGATGTGATGGACAAGACCCAATCTTAAGCGTAGCACAAGATCGTGTAGTTTGTTTGCTAACGCTTTTCTAATGCCAAGTATCATTTCCTTAGACCAAGAGATTGTGCAACTCCCGGATACCGTACGAATGCTTTGGGTGCACCAAATGTCACTACATAACAGGGTGGCTATAAAGGTGCACTACAGGTATCTCCAAAAGTGTCTGTTGGGTTGGCACGAATCGAGACTGAGATTTGTCACTCCGTATGACGGAGAGGTATCTCTGGGCCCACTCGGTAATGCATCATCATAATGAGCTCAATGTGACCAAGTGGTTGATCACGGGATCATGCATTATGGTACGAGTAAAGTGACTTGCCGGTAACGAGATTGAACGAGGTATTGGGATAGCGATGATCGAATCTCGGGCAAGTAACGTACCGATTGGCAAAGGGAATTGTATACAGGATTGATTGAATCCCTGACATCGTGGTTCATCCAACGAGATCATCGTGGAACATGTGGGAGCCAACATGGGTATCCAGATCCTGTTGTTGGTTATTGACCAAAGAGCTGTCTCGGTCATGTCTGCATGATTCCCGAACCCGTAGGCTCTACACACTTAAGGTTCGGTGACGCTAGAGTTGTTACGGGAATTAGTGTGCAGTTACCAAATGTTGTTCGGAGTCCCGGATGAGATCCTGGATGTGACGAGGAGTTCCGGAATGGTCCGGAGGTAAAGATTTATATATGGGAAATCCTATTTTGTCCACCGGAAAATGTTCAGGATTTTTCGGTATTGTACTTGGAAGGTTCTAGAAGGTTCCGGAGTGGGGCCCACCTGCATGGGGGGACCCACATGAACGTGGGTAGTGGGGGCAAGGCCCCACACCCCTGGTCAAGGCGCACCAAGATCCCCCCTTAGAAGGAATAAGATCATATCCCGAAGGGATAAGATCAAGATCCCTAAAAAGGGGGGATAACAATCGGTGGGGAAGGGAAATGATGAGATTTCTTTCCCCCGCCTTTGCCAACGCCCCAGTGGACTTGGAGGGCAAGAAACCAGCCCCCTCCACCCCTATATATAGTGGGGAGGCACATGGGAGCCGGACCCCTTCCCCTGACGCAGCCCTCTCCCTCCCCAACACCTCCTCCGTAGTAGTAGTGCTTGGCGAAGCCCTGCCGGAGAACTGCAAGCTCCACCACCACGCCGTCGTGCTGCCGGAGCTCTCCCTCAACTTCTCCTCTCCCCTTGCTGGATCAAGAAGGAGGAGACGTCCCCGGGGGGTACGTGTGTTGAACGCGGAGGGGCCGTCCGTTCGGCGCTAGATCGGATCTTCCGCGATTTGAATCGCCGCGAGTACGACTCCATCAACCGCGTTCGTGTAATGCTTCCACTTAGCGATCCTCAAGGGTATGGAGATGCAATCCCTCTCTCTCGTTTCTAGCATCTCCTAGATTGATCTTGGTGACACATAGGAAAATTTTGAATTATTGCTACGTTCCCCAACAGACAGTCCATTCAAACTTGTCAGGAGACAGAAGGAGGTGGACAACAAAGTTAAACCAACTTACAGGAATGTTGGTAGTGAAAGAGCTCTTATTATCCACATGTTGCTCCTGGAAGTGATTTTTCCACAACAAAAGTCCTTCTTCAGAGACAACAAGAGCATTATTAGCAGATGCAACAAGTTGAATACATTTCAGACCAAGAGAAGGTGCCATGCTGAAGTGCTCATCAATTTGGTTGACCCAGTTACCTTGGAGGCCAGGTTGAAGATCTTCCAGGTTTGCAACTGGATCAAGGCTTCCTCTTGTAGTAGTAATGTGTCCACGGCTGCAAAGTATGGCTTCATCTGAAGAGCCAGCAGCCATAGAGGGCATAAATATCCTAGAGGTTCCTGAAGCTCCCAGAGGCAAGGCAGCAACCAGGCCAGGTTCCACAACAGCTTCAACTTGCTGGACATTGGCTTGTGACTCCAAAGCTTGAGCAACAGAGGTATCAGTAGATACAACTGCCTCCTCAACCCTAGGTGGAGGACTGACTGCAACAATCTGCAAAAGGTTTGCAGCAACTTGAGCATGAGGAACAACAGGCAGTGTAACATGCAAATTCTGTTGTTGCAGCAAATGAGGCTCTTCATCATCAGATTGGTAAGCCTGAATAATGTTCTGCAGGACATTTGCAACCACAATGGCAGGAGGTACAACAGCAGGTTCAACATATATAGGTTGAAGATTCTCAGCAACTACAGGTGGCAAAATTAAGTTGGAATTGTCTCCTTCAGGAAAGGACATATCTGAAGATAAACTGCTATTACTGGCTGCTGGAAGCAGATCTTCTCCATCAGCCCATGCCATCTCTTCCTGCTCCACAACATCTAAGAGATCCTCCAGGATTGCATTCTGGTTATCCTACTGTGGTAAGTTCCATTGCTCCCAATTATCCTCATTCTGAACATCCATAGGCACATTGTTAACAGCATCATTATGAAAACCATTGCCATGCTCAACATCTTCAGGAAGTAGGTGGGGTCCACATTGTCAGGAGGAATTGGATCCTCATATGCTGGCCCCCCACCAAGCAACTCACTAGCCAGAACTTCAATGGAAGAACACCATCCATCTTCCTCAAACTCATCCCCTTCAGACCACCTCATACTTTTAGGAATAATGTCCAGATTCATAACTCTAGCTTTGACCACAATGTGGCCCACGTGATCATCCCCCCTTTCCCAAGAGATCATACGGCCAAACTTACTGACAGCACACGCAAGATCTTCAGTGTTTCGAAAATCAGAAGTTACTCCTTTGAATAATAACCAAACAGTTCTATTGAAATAAACCCTTCTATGATTTCTACCCTCATCATGCTTCACAAAGGAGATGAACACATCACCAAATTTGTGTGGACTATCTAGTACCAAGTTATCTCTGTCTCTAACCCTCGTCAGACGCACATAAGCCTCACTAAACGGACAACGCTGAATATCTCTCAAGCCCAACTGCCTATGATCAACAATGAACTCTTCAAGAACATCTCTTACATTGGGGAAAGGAGCATCGGCGGGGAGAGGATGGATTGTTGCAATCGCCCAATCTTCGTGACGACGAGGCCGCTAGGGGAGCACCACCCGCGCCACCCGATTGCGACCATGGACTTGCTGAATGTCAAAGCCATGGGGCACAAAAGGCCATGGGTCAATCGGAATATTTGCCATCGATGCCGCCGCACTAACGCTCACTGTCGACGGTGAGCTAGAGGTGACCGAAGCAGGGTTTGAGAGCTGGGGAGAAACAGAGGAGCAGAGCGCAGAAGTTGAGGAGGCAAGGGCAATTCGGGGCTGAAAATTAGGAAAATATCCCTTGCAGAGGTCACTAAAAGAGGAAACCACCGAGGGGTCACGGGCCGGGCCTGAAGACTTAAACCAATCCTGGACCGCATCCATGTCCCAAGCCTCAGCAGGTGGGCTGGGGAAAGTTGCGAATCGAAGGAAGGGGAAAGCCCAGGTAGTTTTTTCTCAGCACACTCTCTGGCAAAGTGGCCCAACTTGCCGCAAGCATAGCACTGAAGCCAGTCATTTGAAAAACCCTGATTCCCGCTCTGTTAAACCGGCGCGTTAACCTCTCCAGAGGTACTAAGATCATGCATTAAGGGCTCATTATTGTCGGAGACCTCATTATTGCTGGAGCTCGGAATACCCGCGAGACGAGAAAATACCGACGGCCGGAGTTGATCGCCGGAGACATTGCCGGCGGCAGCCCTCGGACGAGAACCGCTAGTTACCAAAGTCCAAGAAGCTTCCTCTTCACGATAGAAAAGCTGCTATTCACATAACCAGTTGGGGCCACCAAAACCCCAAAGATTGAAGAGTATCTCAAAATCCCTTTCGATCACTCGGCCATGATTATAAATTTCAAAACCCACAGCTTTGGAAGCAATAGAGAACTTGAAAGATCTGTCCTTAAGATGATGCACACGGAAACCTTGTGGATACCCCCCAAAACAAGATTGGAGAGTGATACTAACCGGGTGACAATCCAAGCGAAACCGAGCCCGACAAAAAGACACCACCAAAGTGAACTCACGTTGACGAAAACCAGGGGAAAACACCACCGGATGTCCAAACTTTTGCCTCATCGAATGCTGAAACTCTTTACCTCGAGCAAAGTTGAGCGTAGGAGGCTCCATAGTCAACTCCCGTGGCCCTCCTCTTCCAGAGAAGGGACGAAAAAATCGGTGAGAACCACCCACAAGGGGACAAGACCAGAGAAGTTGTGGCCGCCGGCGCCGGAGTGGCAACCGACGGGAGGGGAGGGGGCCGCCGGGGCCGGAGTGGCCACCGGCGGTAGTCGCCTAGGAGGAGGCTAGGAGGAACCTAGGAGAAGAGAGGATCCCACCCACCGGATACATCATCTATTTCAAGGCTAGGTCCATCTGTGAATTCATTCTGCCGGTTCAAGTAGTAGAACTCTATGAATAATTCTACGGTGGGCTTCTGTTGAAGGTATACCTCGCAGAACACTTGGAAATTGCAGATGTTTGAAACGGAATTTGGTCCGATATCTTGTGGATGGAGCTTGAAGAAATGCACCACATCATGGAAGAATCTTGAGCCGGGAGGGCTAAAACTGCGGTCCATATGATCCATAAAAACCACCACTTCACCATCTTTGGGCTAAGGGTGTCGGATTTCGGGTTCTGGCAGACCCTTAATGTTCGAACTCTGGGGTGCGCGCGGAGATTACGCTTCCTACATACCCGTACTCATCCGCCTCGCAAAGATCTAAGCTACCAAAAGAACAACACAAGAGACACAGAGTTTATACTGGTTCAGGCCACCGATGCGGTGTAATACCCTACTCCAGTGTGGTGTGGTGGATTGCCTCTTGGGCTGATGATGATGAACACTACAAGGTAGAACAGCCTCGCGAGGGTCTGTTCTTGGCCTGGGGGATGAACTGCTAGGAGGAGTTCAATCGCCCTTCTCCCTCTCTGATGCCTATCTAACTGATTACCGGGTTGCTATATGTTCCAATCTTCCTAGATGCCTCTACCCTGGGGGTGGCTAGTCCTATTTATAGGCAAAGGCCCTGGGCTTCTTCCCAAATATTGAGCGGGAAGGGCGCCAACAATTGGCCAGTTTGAAGGGGAACATCTGGTACACTTATCCTGACTAAAGTTGGTCCTCGCCTGCCAAAGGCTCTGGTGATGACGCTGGCTTGGGATCCACAGTGACTTCCTCCTTGTCGCGGAGCTGGTCTTGGTCTTGTTGCACCGAAACGGGTGCCTTTGCTTGATCCTCCCGCCTGCGCTTGCTCCCTTTGCACCCAAGAGGAAAGGGAGGACACTGCACGGGCTGGCGCCCGCCTGGCGCCCTTGGTCGTCTTGGCTTGCGTCATGGGCACCTTGTGAGGTACCTCGCCTTGATCTCTCCGCCTCCTCGCGAGCCAGCCTGATGAGGCTGCGCCTGAGGAAGCTCCGTGTCATCCGCCCCGCGAGGCTTGGCCCCTCGCGAGGGTCTTGGGTTTGTGTTGATGAAGATGGGCCTTGCTGGGCCCCCTTTGAGCCACGCCGCAGGCCGCAGGCAGGCAAGTCTGGGAACCCCCGTTCCCAGAACCCCGACAATAGCGCCCGGGCCCAAGGCGTGCCCGGACTTGGCCATGCAGGGAGGCGGAAGGGCAAGGACGAAGCGCCACGGGCCCTAACAGCCTGCGGCCTCGGGCGCCGCGTGGCGGTTGATTGGACGTGGGCGGCACTGATCACCCACGCCCCCTTATTTCATGCCATGCTATGCGGACTCGTAGTTGTACACAGCCGCTCCCTTCCTTTCGTCTGTGCGCCCTTCGTCCTTCCTCCGCTTGAACTCCAGCTCCTGTTTTCAGCCCAATCTCGAACCTTCTCTTTCCCTTCCCATCTCCATGGCTCCGACGAAGAAGGGAAGAGGGAAGAAACCCACGCGTCCGCCTCGCTCGCCGCCGTTGGTGGCCCTCGCCGTCGGTCGGTCGATCATACTCAATCGAGAGGGCCTGGGCAAGGTCAGCTCGGCTCTGGCCACCATCTTCAACGAGTGCGGCAGGACGACGGCCTGGCCCATGTCTCACTTCCCCACTGATAGGATAATCACCAAGGTCCATTATTTTGCTGATGCCCTGTGGGCGGGCCTGGTTCCCTCCTTTTCCGATTTCTTCAGGGCTGTGCTATCCCACTACCAGATCCACATGATGCATCTGGGTCCTAAATCCATCACCCTTCTTTCGGTCTTTGCTTTCATTTGCGAGGCAATGATGGGCATCCCTCCTTCGGTCACCCTGCTGCGCCACTTCTTCTCTCTGCGCCTCGTCGACCCTACTCAATACTCGGCGTGTGTAAGCTTCGCCGCCGCGTCTGAGACAGCGGCCTCAGGGATCGACTTCGGGCTTCCTTCGCCTTCGACGGGGTTCCGCGAGCGTTGGTTGTACGTCGATGTTGGGGTGCCCAGCCCCTGCTGTCGAAGCCAACTTCGCCTGCTGTCCCCAATTCGGGCTGCGGCCAGGAGACGCTCGAGAGCCCCCGGCTCGCCTTCGTCTGGCGCCACTTTACGTTCTTGAAGTCGATCGGCGTGACAGCGCCTAAGGTGGTGAAGGAGTTCCTGTTACGCTGCATTGCTCCTCTCCAACGCCACTCCCGCAGGATGTGGGCCTTCAGTGGGCGTGGTGATCATACGAGGCTCCAGGAAGAGGATCTGACGCCTGAGGTGCTGAGGAGAGTGCTCTTGACCCTGACTGGAGACCCCAACCCGGGTAGCATTCAACGGGGAGGGGCCCTGTTGTACCTCTGCCAGAACAGGGACGATTTTGTGAAGCAGATGCCTGTCTTCGATGAGTGGGGGCTGCGCCCCGCCGGCCTCCAGGGGCCTCGCGAGAACCCAGTGGTGGTGACCGCCCTTCCAGACGGCCAAGGCGACTCTTCCTTAAGTGGCAGGTCAGGGAGGTATGAGGCGCTAGAGGCCGAGGGAGCCCCCGGTGGGGCGACAGTGCCGGGTGATGCCCATGAAGGGGCAGCTCCCGGGGCCGGTGCTGCTGAGGCTGAGGGTGGCGAGCAGCCACCCCCAGCATCTGGGGCTGAGGCTCCTGAGGCTCCAGCTGTGCTTCCTGGCGAGGCGATTGGCATCACGCGTCAGGCGGGTGCCCCTGACGCGAATCGCCTCGACGCTCCATCTTCGTCGCAGGTCGATCCCTGCGCTCTTCTCTTAGGCCGCTTCCGCATGAACTTTGAGGCCCTCCTGAAGAAAAGGGAGGCCCTGGGCGACAACTACCCTTGTCGCCTGCTGAAGCATAGGAAGTACTTCGCTACTGATGAGTAAGCCTTCTCCCTTTCCAGCTCCCGATCCTCCCGTTGCTTTTACTGATCCTTGCTCTGCAGGCCCCTTTCGGCCTTGCTTGCGGAGGAGGCTGAGGTGTCGTCCCCCTTGGCTTCGCCTCCCCCACCGTTCTCAGGTGCTCCGAGCAGCACAACCCTCGTGGTGAGGGCGACCGGCGGGGTGAATCGTCTCGAGGTGCATCGGAGTCCTGCATACCCCGCGATCCTTCCTCGCGGACCTTCTCGTGGCATAGCCAGCCTGCTGTGGGCTTCTCATCTGGTCGTGAACTGTGACTGGCTGAGGCGATCCTTGCACTCTTCATCCGGAGACGGGCTGGCTCTAGGCCGGGCTTCTGGCGTGGCGCGCCCGGCCGTCGCAAGGGCGCCAGCCCCTAGCCCCTGCCTGGAGGGGGGGCGCTGATTTGCGGCCCTCGACGCTCGCTCGGGGCAGACGATGGTGAGGAAGACATGCTAGAGCGTGCCCTGGAGCACCTGCTCGTCGTCAAGGATTCCTTCGTAGGGCGGCTGACGCGGTGAGTCTGCTTGGGGAGGAGCTTACTGACGAAGACGCGCGCCTTGAGGCTGAGGGCCTGCGCCTGGTCGAAGAGAGGCGCGCGCTGGAGGGCACCATTGCCCTTGCGCATCATCAGCGCGACCTTGATGATGAAGAGACGAAGGCGTCGTTGTAGGCTTCTCGTGAGGCCCGATCTCAGGCCGCTGAGGAGGACCGGGAAGCCAACCAACGGCGAGTGGCGGCGGAGCAGCTGGCTCGGGAGCTCCTAGCCTGGTGCCACTCACTGGAGGAGCAGGCGGAGCTGCGCGAGGCAGCTCTCACGTCGATGAAGGTGGCCTCTGGTGACCCAACAGAGCTCCAAAAGCATGAGGAGGCGTTGACGCTGGAAGCCGCCGAGCGCACCCACGAGTACGAGCGGCTGGAGACGAGGGAGCGCTTGGTGACGCAGGCGGAGGACGATGTCGCCGCACAGGAAGCCCGTGTCCTGAAGGAGGTTGGACGTCGGGTGGTGATGGCGCGCTAGGACCTCGAGCGCGAGTTCGAGGGGAAGCTGGGGTTGATCTAGGCCGAGGCTGAAGGTAGAACTGCTGCTCTGAGGGCCAAGCTGGAGGAAGCGACGCGGCGGGCCCATGCTTCTCGGGCCGCCCTTGAGGTAGCGCGAGGGGAATCAACCACCTCCCAGGCCGAGGTGCTCCGTCTTCACCAGCGGGTGGAAGAGGCTGAGGCCGTCGCGCGCCAGAATGCGGACGAGATACGTCAGCGGAAGATCCTGGAGCACGTGCACGGCCCCATGCTCACCATGCTCTGGGAGAGGGCCAACAAAGCCCTGGGCAACATCTACGAGGCGGCTGTTGGCGAGCCGCACGCAATCAATTACACCGGCAATCTTCAGTTCTTCACCGTCGTGGTAACGCAGCTGGAGGCGCGGTCGGTCAGGGCCGACAGGTTGGTGGAGGAGAGGAGCTGCGCCCTGCTCGGGCGCGCCTTTTCCCGCGTCTTCAGTCATCTCCGGAACTTGGATCCCCACATCGACTTCGACGCCGCCATTGCCCCAGTCCCCCAGGCCGTCCGAGACGACCTGTCGCACTGGGTGGAAGACAATGTGGATGCTCTCGTCAGGGCCTTCGCTTCGGACAATGACGACGTGATCGTGGCTGCTGAGGAGGGCGGCGTGGTGAACGGCCCTGACGCCGCTGGCGGCAACGCAGACAGCGATGGCGAGTCTAGCGATGCCAGCCATAGTTCGGGAGGTACTCCTGAGGACGCATTGGGGGATTTGTCCGACTGATTATGCATAGTCCCTGTTTCCTTACCCTACATGACTAGAACTCAGGTTTTGGCCTGACGATTGTGAGAGCATTTTGGGAGGGGAAGCCCCTCATGTAAAACTTGTGTTCATCGTATTAGTAGACGTTGCACTGTCCGTGCATCCGCGCCTGGCGGTTGGCTAGTTTACCTTTGTTTCGTGCGGGCCCTGAGGTAACCTGCGGGAGGCTGTGGTGCCTCGAGTGTTCTCTAATCGAATCCGTAGGATGTGAGAGTGTTGGGGGCGACGAGCTTCACAGGCGTTGGCCTTCTTTACAGGCTCCGGGCCTTTTCCAAAAAGGATAATCTTCACCGGCATTCGCCTTCTTCACAGGCTCCGAGCCTTTTCCAAAAAGGATAATCTTCACACGCATTCGCCTTCTTCTCAGGCTCCGGGCCTTTTCCTAAAAGGATAATCTTCACAGGCATTCGCCTTCTTCACAGGCTCCGGGCCCTTTCCAAAAAGGATAATCTTCACAGGAATTCGCCTTCTTCACAGGCTCCGGGCCCTTTCCAAAGGATAATCTTCACATGCATTCGCCTTCGTCACAGGCTCTGGGCCTTTTCCCAAAGGATAATCTTCACAGGTGTTGGGAATCCTCCTGAGAGGACACAGCGCGGCAGTCTGGGCGGCGCGCAAGCTAGGCCTGTCCCGGCTCGCGAGGGGCTCGCGAGGGGAGGCAGCTGAGGCGAAGTGGTAACCGAAACACGAGAAACGGCTCGAAAGAGACCAAGCACCCCTTCCCCGAACACACGCAAATTTCAAATTCGAATCCAACTTAAATCCAGCGAGGGAAAAATTACAACCAAAAGGTAAAAGCAATGGAAGCAGACAAAAGGACGCGTCCGGCACCTAATCTATTCTTGAACGTCTTCTCACTAGCGCGGAGCTAAGTGCTGCCAGTGGGCGTGGGAGGGAGCCCCAGGGCCTGAGGCCGGCGCCCCTGAGACTCCGGGGCGTGTACAGGCCCACTCATTATTACGTGAGAGTGTCACGGGGCGGCG
The DNA here is from genome assembly GCA_032464435.1 of Aegilops umbellulata. Taxonomy (NCBI): domain Eukaryota; kingdom Viridiplantae; phylum Streptophyta; class Magnoliopsida; order Poales; family Poaceae; genus Aegilops; species Aegilops umbellulata. The sequence goes on from CP136057.1 coordinate 302,578,032, forward strand.
AGCTTCACAGGCACTGGGCCTTCTTCACAGGTACCGGCCTTGCTTCATATCGCCAGATGAGGGCCCCGCCTTGCGCAACACTCTAGTGCCATCGACGACGGCCGGAAACCAGGATGCCGCCAATGGGGTAGAGCGGTCGCCAGCGGTTCCCCCGACGACCACGGGTCCTCCGCCAGGGGCAGGCCCTGAGGCACCTCCCCAGCGGAGGGCCTACCTCCTGAGAATGCCTTGCTCCGAACGCCGCAGTGGTGATGTCGGATCTCGGCCCCTCTCCTGCAGCCCCCTGCGCCCTCCTCCTGAGGGGTAGGAGACAGCGGGAGCGGGGCAGCTGCTTGCTGCGGCGACCTGCACCTCCTGCGATCCATGATTACCGTATGCCTGCTCCTGAGGAAGTAGCGGTACCCGATAATCGTTGCCTCCAGCGTGGCCGGTGGGGCCGTCCCTGGGTTCCTGGAAGAGTTCAGCTTCTGGTGCCTCATCCCCCCAGCTCGGGCTGAGGAGCGAGCCTTGTTCGCCCTCGTGAGGGTGCCCTTGATCCACCATGTGGGGCACGTATTCCTCCGGCGCCGTCATCCCGAAGGCCACACCGTAGTGCTCCGCGTCCCACGCGACTCTGCTTGACGCGCCCGCCTTGGGGTGGTAGCGCGGCCGCCCACCGGGGCCATGGGCCACGCCGAGTCCCTCTTCTTCACGGACCGAGGGCGGGGGCAGCGCCGCCGCTGATCCGGTGCCGACAGCTTCATTGGCGTTGGAGTAGCCTTGGAGCCCACGGGCACGCACGGAGCCCCCGCGCGTGTCGCCCTGGGCTTGAGACGGGAGCTGGGTGCAGAAGGGGTGAGCCCTCGAGGCGATGAAGCCCAGGAGCTCGGCAACCCGCTCCAGCAGCACGTCGCGGCCGCCTTATAGCAGCCTACACTGCAGCAGCTCTCGGGCCACCGTGAGCGCGGCCCTCGAGTTCGCCTGTTCTCGACGAGTGTACGGTGCCGTGGTCGCGACGTGATTGGAGGCCCTTGCTGTCGATCGCGCCTGCCGTGGCGTGAGGGTTGTCGAAGCCTGCCAGCGTCGCCCGCGGCCCGCAGCGCCCTGCGGACCACGAGCTGCCTGGGGCGCGGGGTCGCCCGAGGTGAGCAGCTCTGTGCGGGCGGGCCATGCCGCCATGGATCTGGGTTGCCCGCCTGGTCGCTTGACATGGTGATGACGATGCGGCGGGGCACGAAGTGGTAGAAGGTGTATTCCGGCGCACCCCTACCTGGCGCGCCAAATGTCGGATTTCGGGTTCCGACAGACCATTAAGGTTCGAACTCTGGGGTGCGCGCGGAGATTACGCTTCCTACATACCTGTACTCGTCCACCTCGCAAAGATCTAAGCTACCAAAAGAACAACACAAGAGACACAGAATTTATAATGGTTCAGGCCACCGATGCTGTGTAATACCCTACTCCAGTCTGGTGTGGTGGATTGCCTCTTGGGCTGATGATGATGAACACTACAAGGTAGAACAGCCTCGCGAGGGTCTGTTCTTGGCCTGGGGGATGAACTGCTAGGAGGAGTTCAATCTCCCTTCTCTCTCTCTGATGCCTATCTAACTGATCGTCGGGTTGCTAGATGTTCCGATCTTCCTAGATGCCTCTACCCTGGGGGTGTCTAGTCCTATTTATAGGCAAAGGCCCTGGGCCTCTTCCCAAATATTGAGCGGGAAGGGCGCCAACATTTGGCCAGTTTGAACGGGAACATCTGGTACACTTATCCTGACTAAAGTTGGTCCTCGCTTGCCAAAGGCTCTGGTGATGACGCTGGCTTGGGCTCCACAGTGACTTCCTCCTTGTCGCGAAGCTGGTCTTGGTCTCGTTGCACCGAAACGGGTGCCTTTGCTTGATCCTCCCGCCTACGCTTGCTCCCTTTGCACCAAAGAGGAAATGGAGGACACTGCGCGGGCTGGCGCCCGCCTGGCGCCCTTGGTCGTCATGGCTTGCGTCATGAGCACCTCGTGAGGTACCCCGCCTTGATCTCTCCGCCTCCTCGCGAGCCAGCCTGATGAGGCTGCGCCTGAGGAAGCTCTATGTCGTCCACCCCGCGAGGCTTGGCCCCTCGCGAGGGTCTTGGGTTTGTGTTGATGAAGATGGGCCATGCTGGGCCCCCTTTGAGCCACGCCGCAGGCCGCAGGCAGGCAAGTCTGGGGACCCCCGTTCCCAGAACGCCGACAAAGGGCGAGTTTCATTAACCGAAACCCTCCAGTACTCATCAATGAGGATGGCAGATCATACCAGCCCGTTGACAGCCCAAGACCCAGAGGCGGCTTAAGGCCCAGGAGGATGAACCGCCATGTATGTATGACTTGTGTTGTAAGGCAAGCTTAGTTACGTCACCGAGCCGGACACATTGTGTATGAGCCAGCCAAGACTCCATGAGCCACCTGGCGTCAACCTGTCTATATAAAGGGACGACCCGACGGCAGTTTAGGGCAAGAAACAAGAGATCGAGAACTAGGTCAAGCGTATTCGCTCCCGGGTAATCAAAACCCAATTAATACAATCCCAACTGGAGTAGGCCTTGTTACCTCCATCGTGAGGGGTCGAAGCAGTATAACCCCTCGTGTCCTTTGTCCCGATTAACCCCTTTAAGCTAACCTAGTTGCGATGGCTCCACGACTAAGTCCTTCTGCTAGGACATCTGCCGTGACAATTCCATGACAGTACCTATGTTCGGCCTCCAGACGCCGTTGACCTTAGTCACATAGTCCAACAACCCGGAGAATCAGCCCGGAAGCTCTAGACAAGGTTCTTAATTAAAAATAACCAAATTTTTGACCGCTCGGACAGCGAAGCCCTCATAGCCTTTAAACACAGCGTCCGCGACGAGTAGCTCGCCCGACACCTCGGCCAAGAAAAACTGAAGTCCATGGCAGCTCTCACCGCACTTATGACCCACTTTTGCGCGGGAGAAGATAGCTGCCTAGCTCGTAGAAGCAACAACACCATTGACCCCGGCACCTCCGAAGCAGCAACGGCAGGCCACGACACAATAAACACAAGCGTCGAAATAACAATGAAGATACCGAAGACACGGCGGTCAACGTCGGATTTAGTGGCTCTAAACCCGGTCAGCAGAAGAAGCCATTCAAAGGAAACAAAGATGGTCCATCTAGTTTGGACCGAATATTAGATCGGCCGTGCCAGATCCACGACACCCCTGACAAGCCTGCCAATCATACCAACAGAAATTGTTGGGTCTTTAAACAAGCCGGAAAGCTAAACACCGAACATAAGGGGAAAGGGCCGTCTAGCGAGGATGATGACGAGCCTCGCCCATCAAACACAGGGGGGCAAAAGAAATTTCCACCCGAGGTAAAAACAGTGAATATGATCTATATCACTCACATCCCCAAGTGGGAGCGCAAGTGCGCACTAAGGGACGTCTACGCCATAGAGCCAGTCGCCCCAAAATTCAACCCATGGTCAGCCTGTCCGATCAATTTTGATCACAGAGGCCACCCGACCAGTATTCGCCATGGAGGTTCAGCAGCATTGGTCCTCGACCCAATCATCGACGGATTCCACCTCACACGAGTCCTCATGGACAACGGAACAGTCTCAACCTGCTTTATCAGGACACTGTCCGTAAAATGGGCATTGATCCGTCAAGAGTCAAGCCCACTAAAACTACCTTTAAAGGAGTAATACCCATCGTAGAAGCCTGCTTCATAGGGTCCATAACTCCGGAGGTAGTCTTCGGCTCACTGGATAATTTCCGAAGCGAAGACTTGATCTTCGACATCGTCCCTTTCCGCAGTGGCTATCACACACTGCTCGGATGAACCGCGTTTGTCTGTTTCAATGCGGTCCCGCACTATGCTTATCTAAAGCTCAAGATGCCCAGACCACGCGGCGTCATAACAGTCAATGGAAACATGGATCGCTCCCTCCGTACTGAGGAGTATACTGCGCCCCTCGCAGCTGAAGCACAGGGTGGCCTTATCAAGCCGAATACTGCATCGGCAGTCAAGCCCCCGGACACTATCAAATGAGTCAGGTCTACCCTGTAGAATGAAAGTCCGGCTCATTCAAAGCTAGATTAGCAATTCGGCCTCTATCAAAACCCCAACCTGATTGCGGCATACGTACCGCACGTACATAATTATGCACTAAAGATACCATGGGCAAAAACGGAGGCACACTAGAAACAGGGTCCACAATACGGCTCGACCCTATCCAGACCCTCATATTCTTCCTTTTTTATTTTTTTTTAGGTTCTTTGCAACCCACATCACTTTTCGATGGTACCAAGGGCCCTTTTCCAGGCCCCTTATGTATACTTGATCGATTGATCCTCTCAAAGGATCATACACCAAGGCGAAAAGCGGCGCAGACGTGCGACAGAGTGTCCAAAGGATCTTCAAGATCACCTTTTCCTTTTTTAGGATCTGTATACAGCTTTCCTTGTTCTCAATTTCTTGGCATGTAAAATAGCCTTGATAATCATGGCATTCTCTGTAAAGAGCACATTTAACGTATCAATCAGAATATAGCGGAAACAGTTTTGTCCTACCTTATTTGTTATTGGCCTACTCCATAATCTGTATTCCGTCTTCACAGCTGATTGACATATACACATTGGCATTAATTGCCAGGGCTTTATTCGGCCACATATATTGAAAACAAAAAGTCCAAACACTCTTACAGTACACTTCGGTGTCCCGAATACCGCATTATATGCATCGGCTCTGAATCATGTCTTTGATCCATAGTTGGGTTGCCCGGCACCTGTGGTTACCACCTTACGTTACGTTCATTCAGCTAAGGTAGTAAAGGGAGAACTACTGCGATTGTATTTCTGGCTCGTCCGGTGAAATACCTAAGTAGAGAAAGCCGAAAACTGACTGTCATGATATGGCGAGAGTCGGTTAGTTGTTCGGTGACTCATTAAATCTTTCGCGATTTTTCCGTATTATATGAAGGACTGGCCTCCACCCGGTCAGGCATCTAAAGCACCCAAGCTCGGATAATCGAACAAACACCAGGGGCTAAGCCTACAATCCCATTGTCAAACTCCTATGGCTAAGTAAGAGTGATAAAGCCGCATAGTCCGATTGCCTAGTTCTCCGCATGATCAGCTCCTTTATGGACCAAGACGTTGGGTCAAGACTGGACGAGTGCTATTCCAACCACCCCCGTGGTATCTACGTGGGGGCTGAAGCCGATGACTGGCAAACTTTCAGATATAAATATGGCCGCATAGGAGGAAAATATTTAAGATTAAAGCACAAGTACATCACAAAGGACTTGTTTCATAACACATAGTTTGGGTAGCCCGGATACATTCATTCAAACATAATATCCTTCGAGCATTGACCCTCTATCAAACGGGCACCCTCCAGGACGTCCTCGAAGTATCTCTCCAGCTTGCGGTAGTCCTTGCCTTCGCGCGGACCCTCGACTGCCACGATGGCGGCCTTCATCTTCACCCAGTGCATCTTGACACGGGCAAAGGCCATCCGTGCGCCCTCTATGCACGCCGAGCTCTTCACAGCTTCCACTTGGGGCAAGGCGTCGCCGAGCCGCTTGACCAGGTCGAAGTACCTGCTAGGAATGGGTCCGGCTGGCCATAGCCGGACTATGATATCCTTCATGGCCAAACCAGACATCCTATGCAGCTCTGCCAGTTGCATCATCTGATTGTTTAGGAGCGTCGGCCGCTCCGGTGCTAGGTACTACGACCAGAAGAGCTTCTCCGCCGCATTCCCTTCTTGGGCTCGGAAATACTGTGCGGCATCGGCATCACTCCTTGGGAGATCCGCAAGGGCGTCTGGAGCACTCCATAGTCGATTTAGCAAAGCATATCTTCGACCACCAAATATACTCTGTAAGAGAAAAGGCTTACCAACCGCTATCTGTCCGGCTTGCTTGACCTCCTCGCAGGCCGCCCGAGACTCCGTCCGCACCTCCTTTGCCTCTTGAGGAGCCTTGGTGAGTTCAGCTGCCCGGGTCTTATTACTCTCCTCCAAGGCCTCACACTTGTTGGCGGCACCCTGGAGTGCCTGCTCCACACTTCGGTCACCCGCACCTCATACTTACGGCGGGTGACCTGCTGACCTCTAAATCTGCAGCCGCTTTGTCAACGGCCGCTTGGCTCACTCATGCCTGCTCCTTGGCTTGGGCAAGGGTGCTCTTCAGGTCCTCGACCTCGGTCGCCCTATCTGCAAATATGATCAGCAACACAGGAGATTAGACTCCGTATTGACATATTCCTTTAAGTGTGTCAATAACTTTTTCCAACCATACCTTGCGATTCCTCAAATCGCTTGTTGGTGCGGACGAGTTCTTCATCGGCCCGTTCCAACTTCCGCTTAAGTTCGAACACTTCGGTGGCCTGGGTGGTTGCCGCTAACAGTGAAGCCTATTTATCAACATAGACACGTATATTATCTCCTGCGAATAACTATTTGATCCTATGTTCGGCCCTTCTTTGGAAAAGCAGCACAGAGTCTCAGGGGCTACTATCTATACACAAGCATATTTTTTGTATATACAAAGCAGCTACGAATAGTACATCACATAACTCGAAGCATGTTAATAGGCTGGTGAAGGCTTCGTTCAGGCCGCTTTTGGTGGACTGAACCTTCTCAACCACCGTGCTCCTCCATGATGGAAGCACATTGAAGTGCTTCCATGAAAATGTCCGGTGCCTCCGGATTGATGGAAGTCGCCGGTGGAGTCGGCACTCCCGCCTCCTTCAAAGGGGTTGCTTGCTCGATCCTGGAGCCGTATTGGTCTCTGGAATGGTATTCGGCTGGGGCCAGACTGGTCCGGCCACCCGTCGTCAGTCTCCATGGGGGTTGTACTCCCCATGTTCTTGGCAGCCGAGGCATTACCCTCTGACGCCGTCTTGGTGGCCTTCCTCACTTCTCCCTGGCCCAGAGAAGTCCTTTGGGATAACACCTCAGTGTCATTCGCGACATGTGGCGAAGAAGCTTACGGAGGCATCTCGCTCTCCACCATCTCCGGCACCAGAGAGTTTCCCGAAGAGGATGATTGTTGGGGGAGATCTCGTACCGGACTGCAGCATGAAACTTAAAGGTGTTAAGACTGCAACCATGAAAGCCGGATATATATAGTACTTTTGGGCACTTACGATGCGGCCAGGGGCTTCGACCTGGGGCGCCACTCAAGGATGGCTTCGACATCCGAATCCGAATCGTCAGAAAGGGAGATCTTCCCCTTCTTGAACGCCTCCGCCTCTTGGTCCACAGAAGCCGCCCTTTTCCTCGCCCCCCTTAAGGGGAGAATTTCTCCCCTCCTCTTCCTCTTCATCTTCATCTCCCTTGTGGGAGGAGAGAGCTTTGGTATCTCTAGACGCAGTGTCTGAAGTACCTTTACGGCAAAGGCCACTTTTGGCCTCCTTGCCCTTCTTCTTGGCCTTCTTCTCCTGCGCCTTGTACGGTGTCGGGACCAGCATCCTCGTTAGTAGAGGAATGGCTGGGTCTTCGGGTAGAGGAGCTGGACATCAGATCCGCTCTGCCTTCTTTGTCCAGCCCTGAGGGAAGAATGGAAAGCTCAGCATACCCCTTGGATTTGCAAGTTGAAGTTATGTTTGGAAATCACAAAACTTACTAGAGTGGTCGGATGAGCGTAGTCGAGGCCGATGTCTTCGGTCGTCTCTGGCCATGACTTCTGGGCCTTGAAAAGCAGCTTCTAGATCTCTTCACGGATCATGCCAAAGAATCGTTGTAGGGTCCGAGGGCCAGCCGGATTGAACTCCCACATGTGGAGAGGACGGCTCTGGCAGGGGAGAATCCAACGAAAAAGCATCACCTAGATCACATCAGCAAGGCCGGTGTTCTTCTCCATCATATTTTTGATGCACTTCTGCAGCATCATCACCTCATTGGTGATGCTCAATCCATGCCCTTGTTAATCCATGATGCAAGCTGCATTGGGGGTCCGGATCTAAACTCAGGAGCGGCCGCCCATTTGGCGCCGTGGGGTTCGGTGATGTAGAACCACTCCTGCTGCCATATCTTGATAGTCTCCACGAAGGCCCCTTTTGGCTAGGTGACGTTGGGAAGTTTGCTCACCATGGCGGCTCCGCAGTCTGCGTGCTGCCCGTCAACCACCTTCGGCTCCACATTAAAGACCTTAAGCCATAGGCCGAAGTGGGGGGATGCGGAGGAGCGCCTCGCACACGACGATGAACGCCGAAATGGGGAGAAAGGAATTTGGGGCTAGATCGTGGAAATCTAGCCCATAATAGAACATGAGGCCGCGGACGAAAGGGTGGAGGGGAAACCCTAGTCCGCGGGGAAAGTGTGGGATGAACACTACCCTCTCATTGGGCTCTAGAGTAGGGATGATCTGCTTTTTGGCAGGGAGCTGATGCACGATGTTCACGGGCAAGTAGCCTGCTTCCCGGAGTTCCTTGACGTTCCTCTCCGTGATGGAGGAAGCCATCCACTTGCCTTGCGAGCCAGATCCGGACATGGCTGGAGTGTTTGGTGGCAACGGAAAAGCTCAAAGCTTGGGTGCTGGAGCTCAATGATGGAAGGGCTAAGGAAGAAGAAGGCGTGGGGTAAAAAGATGGGTCCTTATCCTGTTATAAGGGCAGTGAATATCAAGCGCCCCTCACAAGCCTTAAAACTCGCCTATTCCCAAGGGGTCGTGCGAATGGCACGGTTGGATTACCCAAACCCGTATTGATGAGAATCCCGCAATAAGGGGACATGATCTCTGCTTTGACAAGACGTGTCAATGGAGGCCGCGCCTCGAAACACGAAGTGGGAGACCAAAAAACGGTTCAAAATAATAATAAGACCAGACGTAACGTCTCGTCGAAAAAGTTGTCAGTGGACATGACTTATTTTGTTTAAGTACGTGGTTGGGGGTTGTAACTATTATACAGAGCCGAATTCAGATCTTTTGTTCGGAAGACTGCTTTGGCGTATTCGGAGGAGGAACCCGCCTTGCAATGCCGAAGACTATCTGCATGCCGGACACATCATCATTGAAGCCTGGTTCAGGGGCTACTGAGGGAGTCCTGGATTCTGGGGTCCCCGGGCGTCAGGGCTATGTGACATGGGCCGGACTGATGGGCCGTAAAGATACAAGAAAGAAGGCCTTCCTCCGTGTCCGGATGGGACTCTCCTTTGCATGGATAGCAAGCTTGGCATCCGGATGTGTAGTTTCCTTTCTCTGTAAACCGACTCTGTACAACCCCTAGGCCCCTCCGGTGTCTATATAAACCGGAGGGTTTAGTTCGTAGAGGCTATCATAATCATATAGGCTAGACATCTAGGGTTTAGCCATTACGATCTCGAGGTAGATCAACTCTTATAACCCCTATATTCATCAAAGTCAATCTAGCAGGAAGTAGTGTATTACCTCCATCAAGAGGGTCCAAACTTGGGTAAACATCGTGTCCCCTTTGTCTCCTGTTACCTTCGATCCACGGAGGGGACACAATGAAACTTCATGAACTGATCTTGCTCTGTGTGGGGAGCTAGTGTATGATTTTTGAAGCACGCGCCACATCAATGTTGTGAAATGGTATTCAAACATGCCTGCACGCATCACCTCCATACAAATGCATGTAGTGGTTGCCTTCGAACAGTACACTCCCTCGCGTGGTTATCGGAGACAAGCCTATATATTCGTGGGCCCGAGTGGACATCCATGATCACCTTGACTGACAACAAGATAGGTTACCATGGCGGATTATTCATTTGGTTTGTGTTGTCATAGTATAGGTCATGGTGAGATTCATACCTAATTAAGTTTGAGCGCATGTACTATGCACGCATGCATGCATGAATCCCCGTCGTTACCTTGAAGTGTGGTGTAACATACATATGCATCGTCAACCTAACCCTCACTCAGTGTGGGGATTTCTAGTTTGAAATCACGGTGCCACATCAAAGTTGTTCAATTGTTACTAAAAACACTCATGTCCATACATATGTTTGGGCCACACGCATGCAGTAGTTGTCTTTGGGGACTAGCTACCTGTGTAATTATTGGCGAGCTAGCCCATCTCCGGGGTCGCATGGGCGGCCATCACTTTGACTAACAACAAGAGAGAGGTTGTACGACCAAGGTGGATTATTCTTGGTCCGTTTTACGACCCATCTTGGTGAGAGATGCCTCTCTGACCCGCCGACTGAAAGTGTGTATGTGTGGGTGGGGGCTGCTACTTTGCACTTTGCTAGGTGAACCTCGGTTGGGGGGCATGCATTCATAGCTTAGGATTCCCTTCGTGGCGACACGAGGGGGGTGCTGCTAGCTGCTACTTCACACTTTGCTAGGTGAACCTTGGTTGGGGAGTCATGCATCCATAGCTTAGGATTCCCTTCGTGCTGACACGAGGGAGGGGGGCTGCTAGCTACTTCGCACTTTGGTAGGTGAACCTCGGTTGGGGGGCATGCATTCATAGCTTAGGATTCCCTTTGTGCCGACACGAGGGATGGTGGGTTGCTAGCTACTTCGCACTTTGGTAGGTGAACCTCGGTTGGGGGGCATGCATTTATTGCTTAGGATTCCCTTCGTGCCGACACGAGGGAGGGGGCTTCTAGCTACTTCACACATTGCTAGGTGAACCTCGGTTGGGGAGGAGGGGCTGCTAGCTACTTTGCACTTTGCTAGGTGAACCTCGGTTGGGGGCGCATCCATTCGTAGCTTAGGATTCCCTTCGTGCCGACACGAGGGAGGGGGGATGCTAGCTACTTCACACTTTGCTAGGAGGACCTCGGTTGGGGGGAGGTGGCATGCATTCATAGCTTATGATCCCTTCGTGCCGACACAAGGGGGGCAAGCAATATCGTGCGCTTTGTGAGATAGGTGCCACATCGAAGTTGCACTTGGTATTTGAAAATCAAACCACCCTTTTCATACATAAATTTGGTCCACATGCAAGTGTGTTCATGTTCTAAACTCTCTCCCGCGTCATTTTTTGCCAAATTTATGAACATTAGACAAGTCGGATGACGCAAGAGACACGGTTTCACTCAAACTAACCGTGTGCCACGCCGGTGCCCCTGTCACGCACACATTCGCACAGTACATTGGGCTCCACGAGGCTTCCCCTCACAAAAATATCTACACTCCTACAGATTTTTCCTGTTTGATAACACATGGTTATTGTGTTTCGACCGTGTGGGATGTTTCTTGTTCCCAATCTCGCGTGTATCCCTAGAAAATATCTACTCGCCTCGACAGTTTTTCTGTTTCATAACACACGGTTGTTATCTCCGGACCGTGTGCGATGTTTCTTGTTCCCAACCCCACCTACATCCCTCGAAAATATCTGCCCGGCTCAAGGGTTTTTTAACACACAGTTGTTATCTCCAGACCATGTGCGATGCACCATCATCAAAATTTTCAATAGCCCCGACATTTCACTCCCGCGTTTGACTTCCGCATAGTAAAATTTTCAGTACCCGCATCATTTCCTCAAACAACCCCCACCCCCCTACACACACCAAAACCTCCTTAGGCGTGCGCACACACACACACACCGCCTCCCTCGCTCGAAACCCTAGCAAGGTCCCCGCCGCCGCCGCAAGGCCTCCCTTGTTTTTTTGATGGAAAGATAGTAGGAGAGGCTCCTACTGTTTGTATATATTTTCTTCTTTGTAAAGAGTTACATGTGTGTTACAGAGTTGTTACAAGATGGTGTCCTATCATCACCCCCACCCCGGAGGTGGGGAGGGGGGTTACGGAGGAGCACTATACAAGTAGACACTACTCAGGGAACAAGGAGGGAGTTAGGCTAGTGAGTTACAAAAAGTAGTTACAATAAACTTCTGAGCCTCTTTCACCCTGTATTGGAGGAGACCAAAATCTCCCTTGAAACGTGTCAACCAGGATGCAATACTAGGGTTGATCCCTCTGAAGTTTTTGTTATTGCGTTCCTTCCACAAACTCCAAGCTGCCGTGAGGAAAATTTCCATGAAGAGAGGTCTACGCCTAGCCTCATTGATTTGCACGATCAGATCAACTCTGGAATCAAACTCAGGCCAGGCAATATCAATCTTCTCCCAGCAAGCTTTACTGTACGGGCAGGTGAAGATCATGTGGTCCACCGTTTCTTCAATATGTTGCCCACAGAGAAGGCAGTCAAACACCTCATCAATGTTGTAATGACGATGCTTTAGCATGTTCCTTGTGTTCAGTCGATCAAGAAGAAGCAACCATCCGAAGACTTTGATTTTCATGGTGCTTTTGGATCGCCACAGCAGCCTGAAGGTTGGGTGCTTTGGCGCAAGTCTGAAACAGAATTTGTAGTAGTCTGCAGCTTTGAACTCCGTTTTCCCCCAAGTATAGTGCCAGACGTCAGTGGAGGTCGTGGAGGGGTGCAGATGAGTGGTCAGGGACTGCATATCACAAACTTACAGAAGGGCTTCAGGAGAGAGGGGCAGATGAAAGAGTTCATGAAGTGACGTGCTCTCCTGGAAATCCTTGACGGATGCGTCTTCATGCAAGGCAAAAGAAAAGGCCCAGGGGTGTGACATCTCTGAAGTGTTGTTTAGCCAAAGATCTTTCCATATGAGAGCAGTTGTCCCATCAACCACCTGGACACATGAGATCCCGCGGTATTGAGGTGTAAGTTTAAGCACGTCACGCCACCAGAACGAGCCCACCGCGTCCAAAGCATGAGGAATTTTGCGTGTATAGTAGGTGTCCCAAATAAGGTGCACCCATGGGACATCTTTCTTGTTATAGAATTTGTGCAAGAACTTCATGAGCAAAGCTTCATTCTGAAGTTTCAGATTAATCACTCCCAAGCCTCCATTTTTTTGGTTTGCAGACCATGTCCCAAGCTGCTAGTGAGTTGCATTTCTCTCCTTACTCAGTCTTCTTATTCCAAAGGCAGCGGCGACGGATCTTATCTAACATCTCAATGACTTGGGGGTGTATCTTCAGTCGGCACATGGCATAAATAAGCAAGGAGGTGAAGGTCGCATTAAGCCAGAAAAACTTTCCCCCATACGACATCATGGAGATCATGGCAGTGAGGCGTCGTTCGGCACTACATACAAGTGGCATGAGGTCTTGTACAGTAGGTTTCGAGGTACCCGTGGGAAGTCCAAGATACGTAAAGGGTATGGTGCCAACTGAACAGCCAAAGATGTTAGCAAGCTCAGTGGTTGAAGCATCGTCAAGACTTATAGAGATAAGAGTGGACTTGTTGAAGTTGATCTTGAGACCAATGGACAGTGCATAGTCCGAGAGAATCTGCTTGATAATTTCTGCCTGACGTGGGCAGGCAGGGAGGGCCAGGATGGTATCGTCGGCGTACTGGATGACCGGATAGTCAGATTAACCAGGGCAAGGAAAAGGCAGCTCGATCCTCCCCTGCCTAAACGCATTGTTGATGGCAGCCTGAAGGAGATCAGCTGTGAGGACAAAGAGCAGGGGGGAAAGAGGGTCACCCTGGCGTACCCCACTGTCGGTGTCAAAACCGGCGGATCTCGGGTAGGGGGTCCCGAACTATGTGTCTAGGCGGATGGTAATAGGAGACAAGGGACACAACGTTTTTACCCAGGTTCGGGCCCTCTCAATGGAGGTAAAACCCTACTCCTGCTTGATTAATATTGATTATATGGGTAGTACAAGAGTAGATCTACCACGAGATCAGAGAGTCTAAACCCTAGAAGCTAGCCTATGGTATGATTGTTGTTGTTTTTGTGTCCTACGGACTAAACCCTCCGGTTTATATAGACACCAGAGGGGGCTAGGGTTACACAGAGTTGGTTAAAATGGGACGACATCTGAATATCCATATTTGCCAAGCTTTCCTTCCACGCCAAGGAAAGTCCCATCCGGATACGGGACGATGTCTTCAATCTTGTATCTTCATAGTCCAACAGTCCCGCCAAAGGTCATAGTCCGGCTGTCCAGACACCCCCTAATCCAGGACTCCCTCACCCACTATTACAAAGAAATTGGTGGCCCAGTACACCATTGAGCAGAAAGGAAGATCGTCCAGTAGAAAAAATACAATGAATCCAGTTGAGCCATTTGTCAGTGAATCCCATATGACGCATGATGTTGATCATAGGTTCATGGCCAATAGTGGCAAATGCTTTCGCAAAGTCCAACTTGAGCAAGATGATTTTTCTGTTTGATGCATGACATTGATGGATATATTGGAAGGCCCAAGCCAGGCAGTCCTGAATGGTCTGACCTTTGAGAAAACTGTATTGGTTGCTGTCGGTGGGAACGACACCTATGGGATCACAAGAATCCTACTACGGTTGCGGGGCGCGGGGTCGTGAGAAGAGCGGATCAAACAGATAGCACATGGTTCCTTTATCCAGGTTCGGGCCGCGAGGATGCGTAAAACCCTACTCCTGCTTTGGTGGATTGTTTAACTGTGATCTTGAACTAGCAATGGGGCATGAGGAGCTCCAAAAAGCCGAATCCCCCTCCTGGTCGCCTTGGGCCTCCTTTTATAGGGAAAGGGGTTGCCACAGTGGCACACAGGAGGTGGAAAGGGTATAGTGATGCGAGGTTATCCCTCGCATTACATGACAAGGCGCATTTAATGCGTCTTGCTTAGGTGTCCTTGCTTTATCGGGGACGGGGGAGAGCCCTGTCTCGTCCGTCGCCGCTCCCTCTCGTGTCGACATGCTCCCTGGCCAGCGGTGCTCGCGGTGCCATGTAGGTAGGCAGGCAGCTGAGGTGGCGCAGTGGTGGGTCTCCACGAAGATCTGTATGTCGCCACGCAGGTGCCTGCCTAGCTGGTTGGGTCGGCAGCTGCATGCGAACGGCGGTGGAGGTCTGATTGGCGTGGGCCTGATGGTGTCCCTACGGGTGTTCATGGCAAGGGCCTTGCTGGGGCAGCTGCATGTGAACGGTGGTGGAGGTCTGATTGGCGTGGGCCTTGCCGGGGCCCCGACAAGGGTCTTGCCGTGGCGCCTGCTGTCATCCCCGGCAAGGCTCTTACCGGGGGCCTTGTGGTCCTCCTTGGCTGGGATCCCGCCGAGGATCATCATCTTCTAAAGTGCGTATCTGAACTTGAATGTCTTCACAAAGATCGGCATGCCACCACGGGGATGTCTCCTGAATCCTTGCCCCATGCGGGCAGTGGACTCAAGGGTGACTCGCTCCGTAGGTGTGGGGCGAGCTGCCACGGCAAGGGTCTTGCCGGGTTTGCTAAAACCGCCTCCCGGCAAGGATCTTGCCGGGGGAGTCCGCTTTGTCCCCTTTGCTCTTTGTGGTCTTGGTCTTGGCGTCGTTTTGCTTTTCTCGAGCTTCGGTCTTACCTTGGCTCACCTCCCTTGCCTTGCTCAGTGTGGTGGTGCCCATGGCTCAGACTGCCCGTGCACAGTTATAGGGGTACAAAAAAGTGTACCCCTCTTTTTGTACATCGACAGGAGCCCCCGGGCCTGGGCCACACGTAAGCGCAATCGCGTCGTTGGGTTAGGCCCAAAAACGGTGCGCGGGCAGGCGGGGTGGTTTTTACCGCGGTAAGTCTCTTCGCGCGCTGCGCTTCCCACGCCTCCCGCGTGTGGCGTGGCGTGGGGAGGCGTGTGTGACGTGGGCGGCATGTGTGGGGCTGAGCTCTGTGCGCATGTGTCATGTTGTAGTAAAGGGGGAGGTTCGCGCCTTCCCCATAAGTGGAGGGAGGCGTGGGGGCGCGGCCCATTTACTGAACGGGGCCGAGGCGTGGTCTTCAAGGCATCCACTCCCCATGATCACGGGGTGGGGAGAGGTCGCCTCACCCGCCGCCTCGGTCCTGCACGCCTACCACCTGGCTCTCATGCGCTTGGGGTGGCGAACGGTGGAGGCGGGAAACCGGGCCGCCGTGGGCTGGGGCAGCGGGTCGGTCCCAGTTCCCTGCGTCTTCCGCGTCTTGATTGGCTGAGCGGGGCGGCCGAGCGCCCACCCCGTTCCTTTATAAAGAGCGGGAGGGGGGATGGCGTCCCGCATTCTTTCATCTCCTCCTTCCTTCAGCTTCTGCTCCCCCCTTCCATCCGCCATGGAGAGAGGGAATCCTAGTCCTTCAACGGTGGCGGCGAGGGTCGCCGCTCGACAACGCGTCCCTCCTTCTCCTGCACCTGCGGTGGTAGAGCCAGCCGCAAGGGGAAGGGGGAGGGGGCGAGGCCATGGGCGAGGCCGAGGCGCTCGGGGAAGAGGAGGACGGGGCGGCGCGCCGGCCTCGCCTCCGCCAGCAGTTCCTCCCCCCATGGAGGGCCACATTGGGGATGACCCTTGCGAGTTCTTCGTCAGGCTGCGCCGGCCGCCTCGCCGTCGCCTTCGTCTCCCGACTCCATTCACGCGGGAGATGGAGCTGGATCCGCTGGAGTCATTGCGGCTGCACATGAGGGGTTGTGGGATCAGCAGCACGCGGGTTTGCGTTGACTTCCCAGCACCTCACGTGATGTATCTTCGTCGGGGATGGAAGACGTTCGCTCATATCCACCGCTTGACGGAGGGGCTCACTCTCCATTTCAAGCTGATGGAGGGCAGCATCCTCTCCGTCAAGGTCTTCGGGCTCTTCGGGACCCGTGCAAGGTGTTGCGTGGAGAGCTCTTCTGATAGCGAAGACTCCTCCTCGGGTGGGAGTGACGAGGAGGACAGCGGCAGCAATGACGAGGGTAGCAGGCGGCAGGATTACGGGTCCGACTAGGTGTCGGGCGCCGCTCCATGCAGCACCGGCGACCCCATCATCCGTGTTGCCGGCTCCCTGAACCTCGCGGGGTCGTCTCCTTGGGCGGCTGGCATTGGGATGCTGCGGAAGAGGAAGAGGGAGGGCGGCAAGGCCGTCAAATCGGAGTACGCGGGCACCAACGCCTTCGACGTGTACTGACGTCCTGCCGCCTCGTCTTCGAGCTCTGCTTCTGACGCCGCCATCACCATCCAACCTTCGGACGGCCACCGAGATGTTCTCTTGGTGTCTTCTGCCACCCGTAGCTCGCCTAGGCGCCCCTTTTTCCCTTTTCGCCTCCTTGACCTGCCTCCTGGGGAGAGGGACAAGAAAGGGATTGCGGGCACCTTATCTCTTTTTAGTTTGTAAGCCTTCGGGCCTTGGCTGGATTTAAAACTTGTAATCCCATCATTCATGTTTTTCATTCCCTATGGACTGTACCTGAGTGGAATGTTTTTAATGAAAAAGGGATGCTTGCCGGGTCATTTGTTTGCGGGTAGAACCCACGTCAAGGAGTAAATCCTTGATATCTCTAAGATCAACATTTCCTTGCCCGGCAGCAGGCCCTTCCGTCTTCCCACGTTGCTCGACCTTTCTCACGCTTTTGGCGGAGGCAGGGATGAGTTGGGTTCAGGCTCCTTGTTTCATCCTTTCGCTGCTGCGACTACGACCAAACCTTCCCCCAGGAAGGAGCCCTAGGGCCTAGAGCTTAGGGGAGCACGGTAGCTTTAGGAAGGAACGAGGGTTCACATACCTCAGTCGATAAGGGAATGCATGATAAGGGATGAAGAACTTATCTGAAGCTGTAGCCCCCGGCAACTCTGGTTTGCCGTGGGTGAATCTTTGCACTTGCAGCCCCCGGCAATACTGGCTTGCAGGGGTCTAGATGCTGGTCTGTCCCTCTTCTATTTTTCGTCCTCAAGTGATCTAGCAAGGATATCTGTGAGTCCTGCGAACCAAAGAAGACAAAAGAACGGCAAAGAGATGCACACTCGACCTCTAAGCTAGGGGTTAGTCGCCGCTAAGCACTATCAATCCTAACAAACGACGAGACTCGACCTAGCATGCATGCTATAACTTAGGGCGCCAGTGCTTCATTTATTTATGCTTAGGGTCTGCGCCTGGCTTTGTACAAAGGGTTACATGCATCATCGGCAATGCTTGTACAAAAGGTGGCTTGCGGGGGGGGGGGGGCGGCAAGCCGCGCCTCATGGGTAAAACTTGCGAAGATGCTCAATGTTCCAGGAGTTACTCACTGGAACGGCATCTTCGATCTCCAGGCGGACTGCGTCGGGCCTGGTGACTCGTATTACCCGATAAGGGCCTTCCCACTTTGGCGTCAACTTGTTGGAATTCTTGTCCGACTGAACGCGCCGAAGGACAAGGTCGCCTTCCTCAATGCTTCGGGCATGAACATTGTGGCTATGGTAGCGGCGCAAGGCTTGCTGGTAGCGTGCTGCTCTCACAGCCGCCCGAAGATGATCTTCCTGAAGGAGCATTGCATCATCTTGGCGTAGTTGCTCTTGCTCAAGCTCATCATAAGTGAGCACTCGAGGTGACCCGTATATAAGTTCAGTGGGGAGAACTGCTTCTGCCCGTATACTAGGGCAAAGGGTGTCTGGCCGGTGGCTCGATTTGGCGGCGTCCTCTTCGAACAAAGAACCATCAGCAACTCATCAATCCAGTGCCTTCCACTCTTGTGCAGCCTGTCAAAGGTCTTGGTCCTTAAGCCTCGCAGTACTTCAGCATTTGCCCTCTCAGCTTGACCATTGCTTCGCCGGTGAGCAACGGAAGCGAAACAGACTTTGCTGCCGAGGTCTTGGGTATATTGCATGAAGGTGCGGATTGTGAACTGTGTGCCGTTGTCGGTGATAACCCTGTTGGGTACGCCAAAACGGCACACTAGTCCCTTGAAGAACTTTGACGGCTGACTGAGCTGTGACCTTCCTCACTGCCTCCACCTCCGGCCACTTTGTGAACTTGTCGATTGCAACGTACAAGTACTCAAAGCCCCCGAGAGCACGGGGGAAAGGGCCCAGTATGTCGAGCCCCCAGACTGAGAAGGGCCAGGAGAGAGGAATGGTTTGAAGGGCTTGAGCTGGCTGATGAAGCTTCTTTGAATGGAACTGAAACGCTTCACACCTAGTGACTAGTGTCGTCGCATCCTGGAGGGCGGTGGGCCAGAAGAAGCCTTGCTGAAATGCCTTGCCGGCAAGGGCCCTTGCCCCGATGTGGGATCCACATATGCCTCTGTGTATCTCTGCCAACAGCTCCAGTCCTTCCTCTCGAGGGATACACTTCAATTTCACACCGTTCAGCCTCTTTCTGTATAGGACGTCATCGACGAACTGGTACATGGTAGAGCGACGGGCTACTTTTTCCGCTTCTTCCTGCTCCTCAGGAAGTTCCCCTGTTTGGAGGAATCGGACGGTATGTTGTGCCCACACTGGAGCCTGGGCTCGACGGCGAGGACTAAAGGCATTTCCTCCGCTATAGGAGCGGCTGTCTCGACGGCAAGAGCTTGACGCTCCCCCGGAGCTAGCCATCCCGTGGCGGGCTCAGTGTCCCCGGCAACATCCTTGCCGGCGGCTCCGGGGAGCTCGGCGGGAAGGTACTTGCCGGGCCCTGATTTCCTCCTCTTGTTCTGCTCTGTTGATGGATCAACGGATGGCTGAGTTAGCTGAAGCACAAAGGTACCTGGTTCCACAGGTAACTTGAGGGCAGCGCATTTTGACAGGTAGTCGGCGATATCATTCTCTGCTCGGGGAACGTATTCAGCCTGTATACCGTCGAAACGCTCTTCCAGCTTTCTCACTTCATCGACGTAGGCCTTCATCAACGGGCTCTGGTAATCCTTGTTGACTTGCTTGACGACAAGCTGCGAGTCGCCCCTGACGATGAGTTTCTTGATTTCGAGGTCCGCCGCGATCCTGAGACCGGCAAGCAGCCCTTCGTACTCTGCCGTATTGTTTGTTGACACCTCCCTGGGAAGTGCATCTGGATCACGTACTTGAGGTGCTCTCCAGTGGGCGCGACAAGTAGTACGCCAGCCCCGGCGCCTTGTAAGGAGAATGCTCCATCAAAGTACATGATCCAATCACAACTTGCCTCCTTGCCGGGGAGAGCAGTCTCTTGGGCTTCTTCGTCAGGTGTTGCGGTCCATTCTGCAATGAACTCCGCCAGGACTCGGCTCTGAATCGTCGAAGTACTTTCGAACTTGAGGCCAAAGCTCGACAGCTCCAGTGCCCATTCCACAATTCTTCCCGTTGCATCTGGATTGTGCAATATCCGTTGCAGAGGGAGGCGAGTGACGACAGTGATCTCGTGTGCCTGGAAGTAGTGACACAGCTTCCTCGAGGCCATAAGAAGGCCGAAGAGCAGTTTCTGCACGCCGGAGTACCTTGATCTAGCCCCCTGCAGGAGGGAACTAACAAAGTAGACCGGGTGCTGCATCATTTTCCTCTTCGGCGGCACTTCAACTGGCTGTGTCGTCTCTGCATTGGTGGTGTCGGGCTCTGCCGCTGTCATTACCTCATCGTCAACCTCTCTCTGCGCCACTAGTGCGGCGCTGACCACCTGGTCCGTTGCCGCCAGGTATAGCAGCAACGGCTCCTGTGGCCTAGGCGCAACTAGTATTGGCGCGGAGGAGAGGTACTTCTTCAAATCTTGCAATGCTGCTTCGGCTTCTGGCGTCCACTCCATCGGGCCCGCCTTTTTCAAGATCTTGAAAAAGGGAAGGGCGCGCTCGGCAGACTTGGAAATGAACCTGCCCATGGCGGCGACGCAACCAGCAAGCCGACGCACATCCTTGATTCGCTTGGGTGCTTCAATCTACTCTATAGCTTTCATCTTGTCCGGATTGGCCTCTATCCCACGCTGTGACACCAAGAACCCGAGAAGCTTGCCGGACGGGACACCAAAGACGCATTTCTCAGGGTTCAGCTTGAGATTGATCTTGCGCAGGTTTGCAAATGTTTCTCGCAAATGTGGTACGAGGGTTGCCCTATCCTTGGTTTTGACCACTATGTCATCCATATAAGCTTCCATATTTCTATGGAGCTGGGGTTCAAAACCAATCTGGACCGCCCTTGCAAACGTCGAACCAACACTCTTCAACCCGAAAGGCATCTGCATGAAACAATACGTACCACATGGGGTGATGAATGTTGTTTTCTCTTCGTCTTCTCTTGTCATGAAGATCTGGTGGTAGCCGGAGTAGGCGTCGAGGAATGACAACATATCACACCCAGCCGTGGAGTCAACAATCTGGTCGATGCGCGGCAACGGGAAGGGGTCTTTAGGACAAGCCTTATTGATATCTGTGTAATCAATACACAGTCTCCACTTCCCATTTGCCTTGCGCACTACGACCGGATTGGCCAACCACGTTGGATGGACCACTCCTCTTACCAAACCCGCTGCTTCCAGTTTTCGGATCTCTTCTGTAATGAACTCTTGTCGTTCCAAAGCTTGCTTTCTGACCTTCTGCTTGACGGGCCGCGCATGAGGACAGACAACAAGGTGGTGCTCAATCACCTCCCTGGGAACGTCGGGGATGTCTGAAGCTTGCCATGCAAACACATCGACATTCGCCCGCAGGAAGGTGACAAGCGCGTCTTCCTATTTGTCGTCAAGGGTGGAGCTTATGGTGAAAGCTCCTCCCGTGCCATCCTCATTGACAGAAACCTTCTTGGTTCCCCGCGGTATGGCCCTGGGCTTCTTGTTTCCGCCGGTGCAGCTCTCTGGCACGTCCTCGACGGCAGCGCTACACTCCGTAGAGGTGCGCTTGCCGGAGTGGGTGTCCGAGGTCTCACCGGTCTTCTTCTTCTTCTTCCCTCCCGGGGTCCCAGCGGCAGGAGCAAGTGCCCTAGTGGCGGCAGCTGCTGCAACTGCTTGCTGGTATAGTTGGTCAGCGCAAATCAACGCATCTTTCTTATCAGAGGGGATGGTGATGATCGTCACAGGTCCTGGCATCTTCAGGGTGTTGTAGGCGTAGTGTGACGCTGCCATGAACTTGGCCAGCGCTGGGCGGCCAAGGATCCCGTTGTAGGGCAAGGGGATCTTGGCAACATCAAACATGACCCTCTCCGTCCTGTAGTTCAGGTCGATTCCAAAAGTCACGGGCAGCGTGACCTTTCCCTTGGGTTGGCTTCTTCCCGGGTTGACCCCCTGAAACGTGCCCGTCTCTTCGAGGTCTCCATCAGGAATCCACAGTTTCTCGATCACGGCAGGCGAGATCAAGTTCAGACCGGCCCCGCCATCGACTAGCATCTTCGTCACCTTGAGGTTGCGTATTGTTGGTGAAACCAACAATGGCAAGCACCCGACCGCAGTAGTGCGATCAGGGTGATCCTCAGTGTCAAAGATGATAGGTGTGCTTGACCACTTCAGCGGCCTTTGGGCATCAAACAACGGCTCCGCCGCTGTAATCTCTCACGCCCACTGTTTAAGACGGCGGTGAGAAGTATGCAGCGAGGCACCGCCGTCGACGCACATGGCCTCTGTAGCTTTCTGAAACTCTTGGTCACCGGATTTGTCATCCTCTTCGTGATCGTTGTCTTCTGGCTTTCTGTCACGGCCCCGGGCGGGCCTCTCCTATTGTTTATCTTTGCCGCGACGGCCCGCCTGGCTGTCATGCTTCTTGCCGGACCCCTCAGCACCGTCTTGGCCCTTCTCCTTGTCCCGCCTCTCATACTCAGCCCTCTGCATTTCAGCGAGGAGCTCAACGTGTCGGCAGTCTTGGAGAGCATGGCCTTTGGTGCGATGGATCTTGCAGTATCGCTTGTCGGAGTTTCCTGGCTTCTCGGCAGCCGCCAAGGCCCGGCAGGCGACACATCCGGCAATTTCCTTGCCGGGGTCATCTGCCTTGGTTTTCTTGGCGGAGCCGGTGTCATCAGATCCCTCGACGGCAGGCACGGCTTTACCTTTGTGCTTCGTGTTGCGGCGCCGGCCCTTCTTCGCCGGGGCGGCAGGATCCTCATCTGAGGAGTCGGTTTCCACGCCGGCATCTTCGCCGGGGTACTTCCTTCCCACTTCAGCTTGGGCGCATCTGTCAGCAAGAACATAGAGTTCTGCTACATCTTTCACCTTGTTCATTGCCAGCTCTTCGCGCATCTTGCGGTTACGCACGTTCTGATGGGACGCGCTGATGATGGCGGCAGGGTGAACATCAGGGATATTGTGCTGTATCTGGTTGAACCTCTGTATATACTTGCGGAGACTCTCGCCTCCCTTCTAGGGAATGACGTGCAGGTCGCTCGCTTGGCCATGGGCTTGGTGGCCTCCAGTAAAGGCGCCCACGAACTCATGGCACAAATCCGACCAGGAGGAAATAGAGTCTACCAGCAAGTGCATCAACCATGACATGGCGTTGGCTTTAAGAGCCAACGGAAAGTAATTTGCAAGCACCTTATCGTCACGGGCTCCGGCAGCTTGCATCGCGATGGTGTAGATGCTGAGGAACTCGGACAGGTGGGTCTTGCCGCCGTACTTTTCGCCCACATCAGGTTTGAAGGTGCGGTGAGTGGGCCACTGGAACTGCCGCAGCTCACGGGTAAAAGCCGGACAGCCTACATTGTAAGGTAGGCCTCCAGGGCTCTCCGGTGCCGGGTGGTTCACAGCAGGCCCTGCTCGCCTGTCCGATTGGTGGCGCGCTCCGCGCCGGCGCTCAATAGTGGTTCGAGCGTCTTCATGTTCTCGTTCCCAAAGAACTTGGCGCTGGTCACAGTGGGTCCGCGGGTCGGACGACGCTATGGAGATTTCATCGCCTGTAACGTCGCGACGGGCTGGCGTCCGCGGTACAGGGCGAGGAGGAGGCGAGTGCATCATGGTCGCGGCGCCGCCGGCTTTCCTGCCACTGGTGCATGGGACTCCGTCGGAGCGTCGACCCAGGGGCTCCACCGGACTCGGTTCGTCTTTGTTGGCCACCGCAACAAGGCTTCGGATAGTGGCTCTCCATTCGTCTAGTTTCCCCGTAGTGGGAGGAAAATTGAGGAGCAACTGCGCGCGCGCCAGGGCTTCTGCTGGCGTTGGTGGTAGCGAAACCTGCACGGATCGCGACGTGCTTCGACTTCTGACAATGTCAGAAGGAGCTCTATCACGACCCCGCGGTCGCATGCCATCTTCAGCAACGCCTCGGCGAGCGGGCGGGTCTTCTACATCCCGGGAGTGGCGCTCGGGGCTCTTCCCGCGGCGACGCCCGGGGTCTTCGGCGTGATAACACCATTCGTCGCGCGCCGCCTGAGAGGAGTGCACCGTCGGCGCCGGCGTGGGAGTATTGGAAGCCCTCGTGTCGCCTTCGGGCGGGGTGGCAGCGATCTTGGAAGGCCCCATGCCACCTGCGGAGGGCCTGGCTCCGTCTTTGGATTTGGCGGTGTGCGGCCCGTTACCAGGCGCACGAACATCGCCGCCTCCCAAACTCCGGCTGCTGGGACGGTGTTGGTGTTCGCGAACGGCGCCCCGGGTCCTTTCTGCGACCGGTCCGCTGCTCGCCCGCATCGGGATGGGATGTCCGGCTTCCGACGGGCCAACCGCCACCGTCGTCTTCTTCTTGGGCGCCATGACGGTGAAGATGCGTCAAACTAACTGCTGAAGCCGATTCTCACAACCGCGCTTCCCTACCTGGCGTGGCAAAGATGTCGGTGGGAACGACACCTATGGGATCACAAGAATCCCTACTACGGTTGCGGGGCGCGGGGTCGTGAGAAGAGCAGATCAAACAGATAGCACACGGTTCCTTTATCCAGGTTTGGGCCGCGAGAATGCATAAAACCCTACTCCTGCTTTGGTGGATTGTTTATCTGTGTTCTTGAACTAGCAATGGGGCGTGAGGAGCTCCAAAAAGCCGAATCCCCCACCTGGTCGCCTTGGGCCTCCTTTTATAGGGAAAGGGGTTGCCACAGTGGCACACAGGAGGTGGAAAGGGTACAGTGATGCGAGGTTATCCCTCGCATTACATGACAAGGTGCATTTAATGCGTCTTGCTTAGGTGTCCTTGCTTTATCGGGGACGGGGGAGAGCCCTGTCTCGTCCATCGCCGCTCCCTCTCGTGTCGACACGCGCCCTGGCCAGCGGTGCCCGCGGTGCCATGTAGGCAGGCACGCAGCTGAGGTGGCGTAGTGGTGGGTCTCCATGAAGATCCGCATGTTGCCACGCAGGTGCCTGCCCAGCTGGTTGGGTCGGCAGCTGCATGCGAACCGCGGTGGAGGTCTGATTGGCGTGGGCCTGATGGTGGCCCTACGGGTGTTCATGGCAAGAGCCTTGCCGTGGCGCCTGCTGTCATCCCCGGTAAGGCTCTTGCCAGGGGCCTTGTGGTCCTCCTTGGCTGGGATCCCGCCGAGGATCATCATCTTCTAAAGTGCGTATCTGATCTTGAATGTCTTCACCAAGATCTGCATGCCACCACGGGGATGTCTCCCTAATCCTCGCCCCATGGGGCAGTGGACTCAAGGGTGACTCGCCCCGTATGTGTGGGGCGACCTGCCACGGCAAGGGTCTTGCCGGGTTTGCTAAAACCGCCACCCGGCAAGGATCTTGCCGGGGGAGTACGCTTCGTCCCCTTTGCTCTTTGTGGTCTTGGTCTTGGCGTCGTTCTGCTTCTCTCGAGCTTTGGTCTTACCTTGCCTTGCTCAGTGTGGTGGTGCCTGTGGCTCCGACTGCCCGTGCACAGTTATAGGGGTACAAAAAAGTGTACCCCTCTTTTTGTACACCGACAGTTGCGGTGGACCAGATTCAAGATGATCTTTTGTAGTCGATTGGCCAAAAGTTTGGTGATCAGCTTGAGGCAACAATTTAGTAACGTTATCAGTCTGTAGTCATTGACTGACTCCAGCGATCGAACCTTCGGGATCAGAGTGATAAGGCCATCATTGATGCTTGTTAGGTCAAGATCACCAGCTAGAATTAGGAGCATAGAGCATAAAAGTCAGACTTGATCAAAGGATAGCAAGCCTTGAGGAATGCTCCACTAAACCCATCCGGGCCAGGTGCTCGGTCAGAAGGCATCTCTTTAACCACTGCATCCATCTCTTCATGGGTGAATGGTTCTGTTAGGGGATCTACATCGTTGGAGCGTTGTATTAGCGTAGGTAGATCAAATTTCATTTCAGCAGGTGACGTAGAACCCAGGCGATTTTTGTAAGTATGAAAGAGTAGAGCCTCTTTGCTAGTGTGATCCTCCACTTGGTTAGCCTCATTATCTAGAAAGCAAGCAATGTTGTTATTACGGTAGCGTTCCGTGGCCACAACCTGAAAAAACTTCATGTTTTCATCACCGAATTTAATCCAACGGATTGTGCAACGCTTCTTCAAGTAGAGTTTCTGATATTGTAAAAGCCTCGGAATATGTTTTAGGATGTTGCGGAAGTTGTTTTCAGGGATGGTAAGGGATGTTTGTCTTCCAGTTCATCAAGATGGGCCAAGGTTTGGTTACAATTGCCAATGGTGATCGTCAAACGAGAAATGCTTTTGCTCCAAATCTTGAAGGCATGTCTGAGCCTTTTGAATATAGCACAAAGGACAGTGGCTGCATTAGATGATTGCACTGGTTTGTTCCAAGAGGCACCCGCAACATCCATGAATCCAGGGTGCAAAAGCCAATACGACTCGAACCTGAAAACCTTACTGCGTGGTATGCTGGTTTCAATTGAGACAACACAGGGTATGTGGTCGGAGACAGGCTTACCGAGCGGCTTAACAAGTGTTTTGGGGTAGACATTGGTCCAATGCAGGGACGTGAAAAAGCAATCTAACTGCTTGAGTAAAGGATCGAGTTGCATATTACTCCACGTATAAGCTCGGCCTTTGACTGGAAGCTCAAGAAGGTTTTGCGCACGGATAATATCATTGAAGGTGAACATGTCAAGAGTACCACCGCCAGGTTTATTACGATTATCAGGTGCGCGAATATAGTAGAAATCACCCAGCAAAAGCCAATCCTGAGAGGGTGGTATGTCTAACTCATATAGCCAATTTGTGTATGTGACACGATCATCCCCAGTACATGGCCCATAAATATTAGCTACCGACCAAGTTTGCTGAGACTACGTACTGGTAAAATTGACGACTAGCGCAAAATGATCCGAGAATAAAACTGAGCCCGTAAACATCGAGCTCTTCCAGATCGTAATAATACCACCAGAGGCGCCACGAGAAGGCACGAAAGCAAAACGATGAAATTGTCAGGGACAACAGGATTTGATAAAAGCAAGATCAAACGAGGTTTTTTGGTTTCTTGTAAACAAACGATTGCGCAACCACTAGTAAGGATAGCATTATGAAGCGCTAACTGCTCAGGTTCAGAGTTAAGACCGCGAATATTTTACGGGAGGACATTCCAAGAGCGCAGAAGAGACATAGTATCGCAGGTAAATTAAGCAGAAGTGGGAGTACCACTACCTCCAGCAGCTTCAACGTCAGGAGCAGGTGCATCATCCCCAGGCACCACACTAGTCGGCACCGCAAAGAGGGCTTCTTGAGCTAATTCTGCAGCTGGAATGGCGCACCTGTTGATGCCGACGTCTTGCAATGCAGCAATGGGAGTTGGGGTAGGGATGTCACCAGGAACCTGCTCGGTGTTGGTGGAGGAAGAGGAACCCACCTCATGTACAATCCTTGGCTTAACCTTGGAAGTGGCAGTGCGGTTATCAGTGGGCATATTGACTTTGAAACCATTGTATTTGTTAGACCTGGTGCTGCGACGAACTTCAACAGTTGAAATTGGTGCCACAACAGTTTTGGAGCGACGGCCACGGGTCACCAAAGGTCCAGACAGTATCTCAATGTTGACAGTGGCAAGGCCCAGACCATCATGTGGGAGTTCTGTCAGGTGTGAAGCTGAGGGACCAGGATCCAGAGTGCATGGCCCAAGAGCTGTGTTTGACGTCTGTTGGGTGACCGACAGAAGTTCAAAAACTTCAGAATGCAGGTGCAAGGCCTCCCTTGTTAACATCTACAGGTTTGCCCGTGTAGATTACCCACCGATCTCCATACCCAGGCCGCCCTGAGTTTCTTAGAGGACGCCTGCCAAACGCCCCCTTTCCCACAGATCCACATCCCCATCCCCATCCTCCACTCCAGAGCATCGCAACCTAAGCCCGGCTATGCTTCTCGTGCAGCTCGAGGAGCGACTGGCCCAAAAGAGGTGTATCGCGGTCTCTTCACCCAACGTCGCCGAGGAAGCTGACGACCATTACTGGCGGCAGGCACTCAAGCAGCGGGCTAGAGTATGCGGGCATGTCTCGGCCGCCGGCTATGACATCGAGGTCATCGACAGTGACGACCTGAGGCGGGCTATGTCACAAGTTAAGTGGCCCATCCCCAACCCCTCGGGTTCAACCGTAGTCGATCTCATCGATGGACCGCCGCTGATCTCCTCTGGCTCGCTGTCAACAATTTGCCATCCTACATCGCCATCGAGCCCCTTTTTTCATTTCTGAAGGACACGTTCTAGGACACTGGCTTGGGATCCACAACTTCCAAGTCAGACCTCATCGACGACGACCACGAGGAGGGCACCCTCTCCGGCTCTTCCAAGGGGAAAGGGTCCATCTGCTCTTCCAAGGGGAAAGCGCACGTCTGCGTCATCAGGAAGGGCACCCTACTGCCGTTCTCTTCCAAGGGGAAGGAGCCCATCTGCGACAACATGGAGCGCATCCAGGGTCCGTGCTCTTCCCACGGGAACGAGCCCATCTGTGAGAAGTGAGGAACCCATGATTTGTTTTGTCGTGCCTCTTCACAGGGGGAACCCATAATTTGTTTTGTCAAGTCCCTTTTGTAGTGTAGTGAGAATATGTCCAGTTTTAATTGCTATATCTGGTTGTTTGCAGTATGCCTTGTTTATTTTAGTTTTTCACAATGTGATGCTCTATATGGGCAATTATTTAATGTGCAGTACATTTCATCAATCCAGTTTTAAACATACCAATAGGAATGCATATATTTGGTTGTTGTTAAGCCTGTTATAGCTAGCATATGCCTCTTTTAAAGTTTTTTGATTGTTCGGTTGTTTGTAGTTAGCATATGTGCAGTTTCAAATCTATCTTTGGTTGTTCGTAGTATGCCTTGTTTATTCCAGTTATTCACAACGTGATGTTCTATATGTGCAAGTATGAAGTGTGCAGTTCAATTCCATCACTACCAGTTTCAACAATACCACTATGAATGACTACATTTGGTTGCTGCATCTTGTAGTTAACACACCTTTCCATTTTTATTTAACAATAACCAGTGTACTTAGACCGGCACAATACCAGTTTGAATGACTATGTTTGCTTGTTGTTAAATGTTAGGCCTGTTGCAGTTAACAC
Source organism: Aegilops umbellulata (assembly GCA_032464435.1). Taxonomy (NCBI): domain Eukaryota; kingdom Viridiplantae; phylum Streptophyta; class Magnoliopsida; order Poales; family Poaceae; genus Aegilops; species Aegilops umbellulata. The sequence continues at coordinate 302,606,976 of CP136057.1, forward strand.
ACCTTTCCACTTGTTTTTCTTTACTAGAGTGCTTAAACCTGCACACTGAAGCCATCTTTTGGATATTATTCTGTCTGCCATGGATAATTTTGGTTGATGTTTAGCCTGTTGTGCTTAACATGCTTCTCGATGTACCTACACAGGAAATTTTTTGGAACGACTGCTGTTTTCCATTGAGGTTAGTTTCATCCCATGGCTTATATATGCTCACTGTTCAGGATATCGGTAGCTGGTACCATATAGGCCGGGGGCTGATAAGGCACTAATCGGTGAATCTAACTTTTAACTGAATATATCTGCAACCCATTTATCATTAGGTAATTAGGGACATGTGTAATATATCTGAGGCTACATAGCAACATGCACTATACTTAGTGTCTAAATATGCAATCCTAGGCTACATAGCAATAAGGAAGAGTGTTACATTAATGTTCTGATGATGTCTAGATATACGTACAAGAGCAGTAGCAGCAGCAACAACAACAACACAACCCTGTTTGGATACTCAACTTAGCTAGAGGTTAGAGTTAGTTTCTAGCTCATGACTAACCCTGAACTAACTCCATCCACAGAGTTGTTTGGATGGCAGGGTTAGATTGACCATAAATGCACTATGCGAACTAGCTCCAATTAGCACCTCTTGGGTTGGATGGTTTTTTTGGGTGGGTTATAGATGCAAGTAGCTCAAACTAGCCCTCATGTTTAGATATACTTTAGGGCTATTTGAGCCCGAACTAGCTCAAACTAACTGTAACCCATGGATACGGCAGCAGTTAATTAGCCGATAATTTGTAAGAATGCACCAAACTCCTTCCGGCCCATAATATAAGATGATAATTTATCTAATATGTGAGTATATTGGATGTTATAAGATATTCTAAAAGAGTGTTGTACTACATCATTGTGCAATTGATGTTTAGATTCTAATATTAACTTGGTGCTTTTATGTACATATGTCATTGGTAAAGATCCGCGCTTCAACCCTTTCTGCGTATGGGGCAATGAGATACCAATGAACCGGCATCAAGTGAGGAAGCTGATAAAGATTGTTAGTAAAATGGGTCCAAAGATGGCAATTAAAGTATTTGTTTACACTTTATCCAAGACAATAGCGAACTGCAGGATGGTAAGTAAGAAATCTGCAGCCTTCTTTTTACTTCCCATAATGAGTTGTGTTAGATGACAATCTCTGATTTTTTTTCCTTTGCAGTGGTTGCCAAAGCATTTTACTCAAGATTACCTATCAAACTACATGATTGGTGGGCATGCAAAGGTTAAAGTATTTCTACCAGAACACGATGATTATCTAGATGTTTTCATAAAGACCGTGAAGGATGGGCAGTCGACCATCACAAGGGGTTGGACTAGAGTCGTGTGTGCCTTCTGCATGGAGAAGGGCACAATATGGGTATTTCGCCTCTTTCTTTACCGTCTTTAATAGTACAAGTATACAACTGTGGTTCATCATTCTATATTTGGTTCTTATGTAATTCTTGAACATATGTACCTATGAACCGAAGAATGCATTGGTTGTTTGAACCTGATGGATATGAATAAAGCTATAGCATACATTCAAATTCAAATTCAAATCTGGTACAATTTGAAATAGCAAGAATTAAATTACGGTGAAATTACGCCCTCCAGGTTGTTAGGGCACACATGGTTGGTAAAACACAAACGTTTGCGATATACACCATAATCCGAACAGTTCACAGAGAGGAAATGTGTGCAAGCATGCACACAGTTGCCGTTTGCAAAGCGTGTGCTTTGTCAGACAATATCACAAACAGTGCGGGCAAACTAAATATTTGTGTTAGTTACCTTATAGTACATGATTCGCAACCATGAACTATTTCTGATGAAATATGCATCGTAAGCGTGGCACCACAGAATAGCGTGTGCGATAGTTGTCGTGTACGACGATGTTACGATGGTCCGACGTTTCGTAATCCTGTCCGACACTCGTACGACGATTAGCTAATCTTCTTAATGGTGAACCGTTTGTGATGGGCCGTGTATCGTAAACATAGCACCACAGAATACCGACTGCGATGGCAATGCGAGCAGAAATGAGTAGGAGTACTATAGGGTCCCTATCCTCGACCGTTTCTGGGTTGTGTGGGAAGGACCCCCTATCGTCGTCACTCACTAGGTGACGGTTCCAAATGCCGTCGCGGAAAAGGGTTAAAAACCGTTTGTATAGCACCGACACATACCAGTGATGTGTGAGAGAGACGATGTGAGAAAGCAAGGTCAATCGAGTTGTTTATAGAGGGAGAGATCGAGTGAGTGTGGCCTAGCGTACACTCGAATGTTAAAGATGATACACCGAGATATCATGCGGCGAAGCTGCAGTGAGGGCTGGAGGGAGATAGTTATCGAGAGAGTGGCCTAGATGCACTTTGTGTGTGTGTGCAGAGTTAAGGTGTTTTACAAAGGCAACGTATATGTGTTGAGAGAGAGGGAGGGTTTATCATGGAGGGCACGACGAGCTTGTGTGTGAGAAATACATTTGTTGAGAGTGTGAGGGCAGGTGTGACATAAATGGAGATCGAAACGTGAAGAGAAACAATGAGCGCACGTGTATCGGATACCAATAGCTCTATTAACAAAGAAATGAAGATGGATCCATACAAGAAGTATGTGTGTGGGGGGGGGTCGATGGAGATACATAAACACAACATTTGCATGTACATAGTACTAGACTTAATATTCATGTTTGAGTTTACCGTGCGTTTTAAATATCGAATTGAGGACCACGCATGGCTTACATTTTATTTTTGAATTCGTGTCATACATGCATGATCTGGAAAAATAGATGCACTGTACTTACTGGATTGTTGTTGTATTCGTGTGTGTGTGGGCATATGCTTGAATACATACAAAGTTTTCTCACCACCATACCATTCATATTTTAAATTTGAATTTGCAATGAAAAACTTACTATGGACACCATGAAATGTGAAATCCATGTTGAGATCCCTATATCACAAACTCACACTAATTCAAGAACTCGTCATAAATCAATTACTTTGCCTTTTGGAATGACCAGTTATTTCCAAGGAAAATACAGGCATTGTAATACATTTAGATTGGTTCGGCAGTTTAAGAAAAGATTCCTTTCGCATTCATTGGTAGCACCCGACGGCGTATCAGCCAGATCCGGCATGGTGCACATTAGACAACCCCAACCAAAAGAACCGTGATATTAAACTTCAAGCCTCCACTCGAGCCTCCGCGTTTCGAGTCAAAATATCTGGCAGCCAGAATTCCAGCCCTAGGAAATTCCCCTCATATCCCCGGTCCATAATAACTGCCGATGAACAATAGAGGGATGCTTTAGTAACTAGCCCACATTACCTACTGTGCCGAGCATAGTTCAATTCCCTCGGTCGCCATTACCCAAGGTCACCCGTCAACTCCATTGCCTAATACTAATAGTACTACACCAAGATGAACACAAAATGGAGCTCCATTTGTTCGTGCCTACTAGAGTTACTATATCAGGCAATGCACTGGTACAGAGGGATTATCCTTTTACTCCGCATATATAACTTGTCTAAAGTCTAATTAAGCAAAATCTTTGACCAAATCATTTCTTAAGAAATATTAACATCTATGATAGTAAAGACGTATCGCTTGAAAATTTATTTCATGATGCTGGTTATGGTATTGTTTCAAATCCTGGATTTTAAATTCCAGAAAATCCAAAACTAACCTGAAATTCATGAAACTGAGCATGGTCTAGTGATATGCCACAAATAGGCTGTCGTATTTTTTTTTGTTCTATTTGAGACAAGCTGCTTATGAAAAGTTGCACAAATGAAGAGCCAAGGTATTTTGGAAGACCTGTCACGTTAACGCGAACGGTTTCGCTATTCAAACCATGGGTGTTAGACCTACGTGCCGCCACGAGTACCGCTTCTCATCGCAGGTGCGGTCCAAGTAAGCGTGTGAGTTGATAGGAGGCGTGCGAGCAGACCGCTGTGCGGGCTGAACGGGAGGCGTGCGACCAGGCCGCTGCACAGGCTGACCGGGAGGCGTGCGAGGAGGCTGCTACGCAGGCTCACCGGGAGGCGATCCGTTTGACCAGGCTCTGCTGCCCACCTTCCTCCCAACAGCCCCCACTTTTAATGACACCGGCACCGCAGTTTAAATCACCGCCGCACTCCCCAGCCTCGCTACAATCTTCTCTCTTCCTCTCTGATTCTCTTGTCGTCTACCTCCAACCTGCCTGAACTCATCGTACACCATGGCGGATCATGATGGGCTACCCTTAGTCTTCCAGTTTCCTGAGGAAGACACCCAGCCGGACTCTGAAAGATAAGGCACTTTGGGACGAGCTTGAACTGGCCTTGCGTGAAGACGCTGTGCTTGTCCCCGCTCTTGTTCCAGCTCCCGTTGCCCCGACTGCGCCAGCTCCCGTCACCTAGTAAGCGCACGTGAACATCACAACTAGACTATAGATCAAGACCAAAAGAATATTCTTTCATCTCTTTTAAACCATGTAAGGTGAAATGATACGTTAAGACAACTGTGTGTAAAAGTGAACAGAGTAACTGACATTGGCTGCAAGCCAAGCAGTTAAATGAACACATCATACTACCAATCAGTTCAAAGGCAGGAGGAGTAAGGACTTACAACAGCGGCCTGTACTGGTGTGCTCATGCCCTTCATCTTGCTGGTGTGGCAATCCTTGAAGATTTGCACTGCATTCGGTTCAGGTTCTTTTTGGTCCGCACGGGTTTTCCTCTGTATTTGGAACAAGTCAATATAGATATGATAATATGGCACAGAAAAAGAAAGAAGTAGCAGCTATTTACAAGAGCCTCGCAGTGTGCAATATAGCTACGAGATCCTGTTGTCTGTTGGAATTAACTTTAGAACGGTAGGTCTTGTTCTTCAAACAGTTGGCCTAGAAGAAGATACACTTTTAAGGCACATACATAAATACAAGTACAATATGTGGTTTGATCAAATACATATACCCTACCGGATACTTTGGATCAGACCAGTGTTTAACAAGGGTTGTCCAGTCTTCATCTGTAATATATTCCATTGGAGATGTTTGGGCGATTTCATTGTTAGCCTCGCCTTCAAAGTGAGATTTTCTAAGGTCGTACCGATACTGTCGCAGAGCAGACTGAAAAACACGAGTGCGTGCTTGTTTAGTCATCATCTTTCGGATCCAACTTGAACCTCATCTGTTGAAAAAAGAATGTGAGTCTTATTAGGAGGAAGCTAGAAAGTATGGCACACAGCAAGACAATATTACAAATTGGATAATTGGTTTTATGCCCCTAGTTGTGTCCCACTCGACAGGATTGCCCCTAATTTCCAAAAGCCAACGGTTCTGTCCAACCCACTTTGGTCGTCTTGTGCTTTTGCCCTTTGACCGTTTGACCATCACTTTGAAAACTTCATAACTAATTCATACTAAATCAGAAAAATGCAAATAAGATACCAAAATGTTTGGGAAAACATCACCTACATGTCAATGTCATTTGCATTCATGACAAAACTGTTGGAAAGTGACCATCCAAGTTTTAGCACTTATGATACCACCATGAACAATAAAATCTTAAAAACTTCAAAAAAATCCAAAAAAAATGGTGCCAAAGAATGACAAATGTTTTAAGTGCTTGCCAAGTTTCATCAGGGAATGACATTTGTGGAAGTCATGGCAAAAAAAATCAACACTCCAAAATAGATTGTTTTTTTTTGCCACGACTTCCACAAATGTCATTCCCTGATGAAATCTAGCAAGCACTTAAAACATTTGTCGTTCTTTGCCACCAAATTTATTTTTGAATTTTTTGAATTTTTTTAGATTTTACTGTTCATGGTGGTATGATAAGAGCTAAAACTCGGATGTGCACTTACCAACACTTTTGTCATGAATGCAAGTGACGTTGACATACAGGTGATGTTTTTCCGAACATTTTGGTATCTTATTTGCATTTTTCTGATTTCATATGAATTAGTTATGAAGTTTTCAAACTGACGGTCAAACGGTTAAAGGGCAAAAGCACAAGACGCCAAAGTGGGTTGGACAGAACCACTGGCTTTTGGAAATTAGGGGAAATCCTGTCGAGTGGGACACAACTAGGGGCATAAAACCAATTATCCCATTACAAATTGCGATGAATAACATTACTTATGGATAAATGGTCAAGGAAGGTGTTAAGTTGGGTATTGTCTTTCTCATTCCTATACTAGATCCACGTTGGGAGGATACGTGCATGACACCTAACGGCAATGGCTGCCTCTGATACTAACTTGGCTGACCCTGTAGCATCATGTGGCCTTTTTAAACCTGCTTCAAAATGGATCTCCATTCTTCCTCCTTTAGATTTTGTTAATCTGTCAAGCATTATCCCTGATGTCTGTTTCCTCTTGCGCTGTGGTGCTAGTTCAACAACGATTATGGAAAGCGTTAGTGCACATCAAACTATGAGAGTACATATAAAGGAGCATGCAACTTCAACTTGACTCGGTCAGCTACCGTCTTGGTGTTTATGCTCATGAGGTTCATCTGATCTTACCAAGTCCTGTTGTATCAGCAGTGCTTCGGAAGTAGTGTTAGGTGTGAATGCAGCTTGGGAATTGGCCAGTTCCGGAGCAAACGAACGAGTAACTCGTTGAGATGCTGGTACAATTGAAGCAGATGCTGCAGCTGGTGGAGCAGGTGATACTGTGTTTGTATATTTAGCCGGTGGACTTGGACCTTCTACTGTCCTATAAGTACCAACAGAATCTCGAGGGCAGATCCTTTTCCGTTTCACCTGACGACTAACACCATTCCCTACTATATTCTTTTCCTTGCTCTTTTTTGACTTTGCCATGTCAAGGCATACCCAGAACACAAAAGAATAAAATCGGTCTTTACAACTCATTGATGCATGATACAGACAAGTAATACTTTGATATAAGACAACCGTATGAGGATGGAATATGTAAAAAACAGGACGGCGTGACATATTGACAGCTACGATGTGTAAACTAAGTATAAGGATTTTCAAGAAAATAGAAGTAATGCAAGCTAGACACCATATGAAAGATGCAACCAATATCACTCTGCGTGTATTGTCATAAGTGGAATTTCAAAAAATTAGAAGCAGTACAACGTAGAAATCAATGCAAGATGCAACCACTATCAAACTGCCATGTTAAAAGCGTCCAATCATGAGTGACTGATGCGGAATACACCACAATAGTGCTTTGATGTAAGAACATGGTATGATTGATAGATGCAGTGTATTCTAGACACAAAAAGACATGTCATATGCACATGTATAATGTATAAACTCAGCGGGTGCAATTTAATCAAAATAGAAGAAATACAGGCTAGATAACATATGCAAGATGAAACCAATTATCACACTGTCAACTTAGAGCAAGCACCTGCGATGGTGGAGTACGGGAGATGAACTCATCATGTAGACTTGGGACTTCAACTTCATTAGCAGTGGCAGTGCCAAATCTAGAGAGTCTCTGTTTGCGTCGATCCGGAGGACCACCAACATCCCCTAACTTACTCTTTTCCTTCCTATTTTCTGATATTGCCTTATGAAGTAAAAACCAAAAGAAGATGAATAAAATAAGCTCTGCATAACTGGTTGATGCATGATACAGATGAACACTACTTTGATTTAAGGCAAACGCAGGATAGGAGGATGGAATATATACAAAAAGAAGATAGCATTGCATATTTAGACGTACGATAGGAGGAGGGAATATGTATGAAAAACAGTAAGCAAAAGGCATTTCAACAAAATTAGAAGAAATGAAAGCTAGGCACCATATGAACATGCAACCAATATCACTCTATTAGGTAAAAAGTGTCTCGTCGTAAGTGCCATTTCAAGAAATTAGAAGCAGTACATGCTGGAAGACAATGCAAGATGCAACCTACATCACACTCCCAAGTTAAATGTGTCTTATGGGTAAGTGATCGTTGCAGGTATAAGTTGAAAGCTACGCAGATGCAATTCAACAAAATCAGAAGCAATACAAACTAGACATCATATGGAACACGCAACCACATATAATAGTTCCAAGTTAGAGCAAGCACCTGTGATGGTGGAGTAGGGGAGATGTCCTCATCATCTACCCGTATGTTCTAGAAACAGGAACATGTGCCGTATTCATAGGCATTATGTGTAAAGTAAGCAGATGCAATTCAACAAAGTTAGAAGTAATACAAGCTAGACATCATACGCAACATGCAACCACATATAATAGTGCCAAGTTAGAGCAAGCACCTATGATGGTGGAGTAAGGGAGATGTGCTCATCATCTACACAGCTACGTTGACTGTCCAGCCTTGTGTTGTCTTGCGAGTCTTGTTGGTAGGATGGCGGAGTAGAATCTGTAGAGACTCTCTGTTCGAGTTGCTCCGCAGGACCACCATCATCCACTGTCGGACTAATTATTTTGCATTGTGAAGTCAAACCGATAAGAAAAAGGAATAAAATTCACTCTTCAGAACTCATTCATGCATGATACTGACGGACACTACTCGTATGAAAGGCAAACACATGATACCAGGATGGAATATGTACGAAAAACAGGACGTCGTGACAGATTCACACCTATGATGTGGTAACTAAGCAGAAGGCATTTCAACAAATTCAAAGCACTGCAAGCTAGACACCATATGAAAGGTGCAACCAATATCACTTTGCCAAGTTCAAACTGTCTAGCGTTTCAACAAATTAGAAGCAGTACATGCTAGAAATCATATGCAAGACATAACCAATATCACAGTGGCGACTTAAAGGTGCCTTATCATAAGTGACTGATGCGGGTTATGCAAGAACAGTAGTCTGATGTAAGAACATGGTGTGATCAGATATAGCATGTTCTATAAATAGGAACACGTGTCATATTCACAAGCATTATGTGTAAAGTAAGCAGATGCAATTCAACAAATTTAGAAGCAATACAAGCTACACATCATACGGAACATGCAACCACATTTAATAGTGCCAAGTTAGAGCAAGCACCTATGATGGTGGAGTAGGGGAGATGTGCTCATCATCTACACAACTACGTTGACTATCTAGCCTTGCGTTGTCTTGCGGATCTTGTTGGGAGGATGGCGGAGTAGAATCTGTAGAGACCCTCCGTTTCAGTTGCTCGGAAGGACCACCATCATCCAATGCCTTACCAATTTCCTTCCGCTTTATTTATTTTGCATTGTGAGGTCAAACCGATAAGAAAAAGGAATAAAAATCGCTCTTCAGAACTCATTCATGCATGATACTGACTAACACTACTCTGATGAAAGGCAAAGTCATGATACGAGGATGGAATATGTACCAAAAACTGGACGGCTTGACATATTCACACCTATGATGTGGTAACTAAGCAGAAGGCACTTCAACAAATTGGAAGCACCGCAAGCTAGACACCATATGGAAGGTGCAATCAATATCACTCTGCCAATTTAAAACTATCTCGTCATAGGTGATGTTCATCAAACTAGAAGCACTACATGCTAGAAATCATATTCAAGACACAAACCAATATCACACTGCCAACTTAAAGGTGTCCCATCATATGTGACTGACGCAGGATACACAAGAAGAGCAGTTTCATGTAAGAACATGGTGTGATAGACAGATATAGTATGTACCAAAAACAGGAAAGCGTGTCATATTCACACGTCTCATGTGTAAGCTAAGCAGATGCAGTTTACACTAATTAGGAGCAATACAAGCTAGACACCATATGCAACACCTTGGATGGTGGAGTAGGGGAGCGGATACTTAGAACTTGTAATGCACTAGCAGTACAAGGAGAATCCGTACAGATGCTGCGTTTACGTTGCTGCAGAGGGCCACCATCATCGCCTTTCTTACTCTTTTCCTTCCTCTTTTTTGATTTTTCCGTGTCAAGTCAAACCCACAAGAAAAAGGAATAAAATTTGCTCTTTATAACTCATTGATGCATGATACTGATGAGCACTACTTTCATGTAAGACAACCGCATGATGGGAGGATGGATGTGTATGAAAAACAGGGCAACATGACATATTGACATGTATGATGTATAAAGTGTAAACTAGGCACAAGGTGTTTTAACTAGTTAGAAGCAATGCAAGCTATAAACCATATGAAAGATGAAACCAATATCACTCTGCCAAATTAAAAGGGTGGCCTAACAAATGTATTTGACCAAATTAGAAGCAATACATCGCAATAGGCTAGAAATAATATGCAATATGCAATGAATAAAGGTGTCTCATCGTAAGTGATTGATGAAGGATACAGAAGAGAGGTAGTTTCATGTAAGAACAAGGTTAACACATGGATGTAGTGTGTACCAAAAATAGGAAGGTGTTGGGGATATAACTACTAGTGTAACCCGCCCAGGAGGGGCCGGGTTACGCTATATAAATTCATCATATGAAGCCCAATATCAAGCTTGAAGATGGCAGTTCAGTAAACGGCCCCAAGCCCAAAGGTGACTTAAAGCCCGTAGTGATAAACCGCCATAATAGCATGACTTGCATTGTAAGGCAAGATTAAGTACTCACCAAGCCGGGCACTATTTATGAGCCGGACGGGACTCTGTAGGCCGCGGGGCGTCAACCCGTGTATATAAGGGGATGACCCGCCGGTGGCTTAGGGCAAGTAACATCAAATCGAGAGCCAGGCATAGCGGATTCGCTCCCTGGTCATGGAAACCCTAGCAATTCCACCTCAACTGGATTAGGCTTTTACCTTCACCGTAAGAGGCCGAACCAGTATAACCCTTGTGTTCCTTGTCCCTCTTTAACCCCTTTAAGCTTCCTAGTTCCGATGGCTCCACGATTAAGTCCTTTCACGAGGACATCTGCCGTGACAATTCCACGACAGTTGGCGCCCACCGTGGGGCCAGTGCACGGTGGATTTGAGTTCTAGAAGGGCAGCTTCAAAGGGCTCAAGGGATACGTTGTGGTCCAGATGACCAAGAGTCATCGCGGCAAGCTCTACATCAACGACACCGGCTGGGGCCCCGATGCCGGCTCAAGTGAATACGGGTACCGGGTCCCCTTCGGCGGAATCCACATCTACATCGGCCGGATTGGCGAGCCGGGCCCTGAGCCGGACATCTGCACAGGCATCATCGAGACGGCTCAGCGTGCGAGACCCGCCCGGGCTCGGCTCGCCATGAAGCGTGCCTTCATGGGTTGCATCCACAGAGGGGGATTTTCTGAAGGATTCGTGGATGGTGGTGAGACGGTCGTCTACTCTGACGGTGAGTCATCCACTGGTGAGACGGATTCATTATACCAATTGCAAGACGGTGGGCTTGGGGGATGTTCCGATGGCGGCAGTATTCCGGACCCCTTTGAGCCGCCAAGCAGAGTAGGGATCTTCATGGCTGGCACTCAATCCGGTCAAAACTCTATGGCTGCGGCAGCAATAACTTCCGGGACAGGAGCGGCCGGGGCAGGAGGCCCTGTGCGCCCGCCGGCTCAGGTGCTCAGATTGACGGCCCTGCTAACCACCACAGTTATTCCGGCGGATCAGGATGAGCATGTTCAGAGATAGCACGGGTACATGAGGAGGTAGCCTGAGCCAAATAAGCCCTAGCAGCTGAGGTCACCAGATTGGCCGCAGAACGTGTGGCTTTGGATGCTCGAGCTCAGCAGATCCAGTCAGAGGCTTTCCATCTTATGATGAATCTGAACGCATCTAATGAGGTGATGAGGAGGAGGCACCACAAGGCTCAATCCCGTCTGCCTCCAGTTTATGATCCTCAGAATCTCTTCTGCACGCCCGGAGCCGGCCCTAGTAATCCGCCGGAGGCAGACCCGGTTCATCCCCGAGTGATGGAACCTCCTCACATGAATACTGCCCTGCCTCGCTACATACCAACACCACCGGGTCATTTTCCAACCCTTTGGAAAACCTGATCGCTGTGTCCGCGCGCTTGGCGGCTCTCCCGGTGGATGGCGACTCTCCAACTGCAGTTGAGACGCGAAGGGTCAGAGAACTTCTTCAGACGGCTCTGGCGCAGCAGGAGGCTTATTCTTATAGTCAAGACAGGATTCATTCGACTCCTTGCCCAAGCCGGAGCCCGAGATACAACAGACATATGGATTCGGCGGCCGTATCAAGCAACGCCCAGCGCCGTAACCAGCCAGGTGGGCATAATCCGGTACAGGGCAGGATACGTCAAGAGGCTGAGCGGGCGGCTCAGTAGGCGGCTGAGCAGGCGGCTCACCAAACCTTCCCGGATTATCCAACGACTTCTATTGAGGCAGGCATGGCCACGAGAACCGGCAGTGTTCCTTGTTTGATACCGGCTCTGTGTAATGAGTGTTTGCCCAAGGATTTGAAGGGACATTGAAAGGTGCCGAATTACACAACCGGTTTACAGCCTGGGGCGTGGATTGAAAGCTATGAGATGGCCATGGAATTGTTGGAGGTCAGTAATGCGGCAATGGCCAAGTACTTCACCATGATGTTGGATGGAACGGCCCGCACTTGGCTGAAGGGGCTTCCGCCTAATTCCATTGGTTCATGGGCAGAGTTAAAGGCCCGGTCTATTCAGAACTTCAAGGACACATGCAAGCAACCCATGTCAATTGTAGATTTAACTAATTGCAAGCAAGAGGAAGGTGAGTCCACGACCCATTGGGTGCGGCGGGTCAAGGAGATAATACATTCATCTGATAAGATGGATGCCGGTTCTGCGGTCTTAATGTTGGAGAAAAATTGCCGATTTGAACCTCTGAAATAGAAGCTGGGGCGGCTCAAGCGTGATTGTAATGACATGGGCCAGCTGATGGCGGCTCTAGTCAAACACGCCGATTCTGATAGTACCAAGGATCCCGCATCTGATGAAGAGAAGGCAGGGAAGGGAAAGAAGAACGGCAATGGAAAGGGTCATCAGCATAACCCGACGAGTCAGGGAGGCAATAAGCATAAGGCCCACGGTAACCCGGAGTTTGTGGCTAACACCAATTCACAGGGTAACAATCAACGACGCAAGGGGAGGCCGCCCCCTCGGTCTGGCGGGTCAGATCCTACTCTTGAACAGTTGCTCAATGAGACCTGTCCAAGACACGACACTCGGGAAAGGCCAGCCACTCACCTATGGAAAGATTGCGCGATCATGAAGGCTTTAAAAAATTCTAACATGTTCGACGACCACCCTAGGCACGACGGTGGCTCAGGTGGATGCGGTTTTCATGGCTCGGGTGGTGGCTCAAGTTCCGGCTTTCAAGGAAATCAAGGTGGTTATAATCAACAGTCTGGCCAGGGAGGTCAGCAACATCAGCAATCGGGTTATCAGAGCAATCCAAAGCAGTTGAATAGTGGACAGTATCATGTGTTCACCACTAGTCTGTGCAAATGAGACCAGAAGCTTCACAAAAGGGCTATGAACGTTGTTGAGCCGACAGTCCCTCGTTATTTGAGGTGGTCAGAGCAGCCCATTGTATGGAGCAGGGAAGATCACCCTCCCCGGGTTGACAATCCGGGTCAGTTGGCTTTGGTGGTGGCACCTCAAGTTGGTGGATACAAATTCACTAAAGTACTCATGGATGGAGGCAGCATCATCAACATCCTCTATTATGAAACCTTCCGCCATATGGGGCTGACTAATAAAAATCTTAAGACATCCAACACTGTTTTTCATGGAGTGGTGCCTGGTAAGCGGCATACCCAGTGGGCAAGATTGAACTGGAGGTAGCCTTCGGAGATGAGCATGACTCTAGGGCTGAGAAATTAACCTTTGAAGTGGTCAAGATCAAGAGCCCATATCACGCTCTATTTGGACGGCCGGGTTATGCCAAGTTCATGGCGCGGCCGTGTTATGTTTACTTGCAGCTCAAGATGCCAGGTCACAAGGGCACCATCACGGTACATGGGAGTCGGAAGATAGCCCTAGAATGTGAGGAAGGCGAGGTTGCTTATGCTAAATCTATCTGTGCAGCAGAGGAGTTGAAGTTTTATAAGGATAATGTTGACCCGGCGGACATGACATCTTTGAAGAAGCCAACCACGGAATACGAGCCGGTGATGAAATTTAAGTCGGCCGATGACACCAAGCTTGTTGATTTTGTTCCACGCGACTCATCTAAGCAATTAAGTATCACTGCCAATCTGGATCCCAAATAGGAAAGCGCGCTCATCGAGTTCATATGTGAGAACCGGGACATCTTTGCATGGAAATCTTTTGACATGCCAGGTGTACCGAGAACTCGCTAAGCACGCTCTCAATATTGATCCGAAGTTTAAGCCGGTCAGGCAGTTTCTTCGGCGGTTTAACGAGGAGAGGCGCAAAGCTATCGGTGAGGAGGTGGCCCGGCTCTTGGCGTCCGGGTTTATTGTTGAAGTTTTTCACCCGGAGTGGTTGGCTAACCCGGTGCTTGTACTTAAAAAGAACGACACCTGACGTATGTGTGTGGATTACACGGACTTAGACAAGGCTTGTCCGGCTGATCCTTTCGCTCTCCCCCGTATAGATCAGATCATTGATGCTATGGCGGGTTGTGAGCATTTGAGTTTCTTGGATGCTTATTCTGGTTATCATTAGATCAAGATGGCAGTTAAGGACCAGGAGAAGACGGCTTATGTGTCTATGCCACTTGGGCATAAGAGTGCCCAGGCGACTTATCAGCGATGTGTGCAGAACTGTCTCCACAATCAGATTGGGCGCAACGTTTATGATTATGTGGATGACATTGTGGTGAAGTCCAGAGAGAAGGAGACCTTGATAGATGATCTGAAGGAAACCTTTGATAATCTCCGGGTCTACAAAATGATGCTTAACCTGGCCAAATGTGTGTTTGGCATGCCAGCAGGCAAGCTTTTGGGTTTTCTGGTTTCTAACAGAGGCATTGAGGCTAACCCGGAGAAGATCAAGGCAATCACCTCTATGGCTAAGCCGGCGTGCGTCAATGATGTTTAGCAACTGGCGGGTCTTATCGCTGCTTTAAGCCGGTTCATAACTGTGACGCCCCAAGACCGGCGCGCCAGACGCCTTCCATGTTTTTCGTTATCGTCGGGGGTATTTATTTGTTTGTCGCATTTCATCATCGCATCATGCGCATTGCATACACATGTTTTCTTAAAACTTGCATCCGTTCGTAATTCCCTCTTCTCCCTGTTGCCTTCGTTGTCCCTTTCGAAACCAACCGTTCTGTTGGTGTCCGCCCGTTTGAGCCTCTCTGCGCAATGCTCAAAACCCCTTCTCGCGCGCGTTCGAAACCTTGCCCGAACCCGACCCACTCAGTCGTCACCGTTGCGCTCAATTCATCTCCCAACATCTACAAAACGTCTCCGTTTTTTTATTTGGACTTCCTAGCTATTTTATTTGCGATCGTTCGTTTGCGATCGGAGGGACGATATACCCTAAGTCAACCCACTTGCTATATATATTAGCCTAACCTAGACCAAATCCCTAATTCCTAGGGATCCTCCCAGCCGCCGCCGCCGCACTCATTCCCCACCTTGGGGTCCTCTCATTCCCCCCTGCACCAACCAGCTCGTTTTTCCCCGATCCAATCCAATCCATCCCCTCCTCTTGTTCCAACCTCCTCGACCTCGCCGGAGCCACCGCCCGCTGCATCAGGCCGGCCCCCTCACCCTGCGCCCGTGTCTCTTCTCCCTTCCCTTCCCTTTCTCTCTCTCCCTCTCATTTCCTTGCTCCCTCTCTCTCTCGCAGGGAACACAGGAACCAGGAGCTCCACGCCATGGCTGATTCCCTCGCCGAACTTCTCAAGTCTGTCCCGCCGGAGTTCCTCGCCACCGGGAATCGCCTCCCTGACCCTCGGACTGGCTGGATCCACCGTGCTCGCGTGGACCTTGCCCCTCGCCCGGACCCGCCGCCTGCAGGCCTCATCTCGGCCGGGTCCGTTGATGTCGCTGTTTCCCCGTCGATCGAGCAAGCACGGCCCCGCGCCCAGATCCGGCCATCCCCGGCGAGCTCCGCCTCCTGTTCCCGTTGCGCCGCCATCGCCAGGACTCCTGCCGCGTCGCTGCTGCCTTCGTTGACCGCGTCAGCTCCCCTGCTTCAGGAATGAGACGACCAGCGCCAAGTCCCGCATCGCCGTTGACCGCGTTCCTGTTCGCCTGGAGCCAGCGCCAGAGCGCCCCAAGGCCCAGCCCAGCTTCCTCCGTGGCCTGCCCGCACAACCTTGTCCAGCCGCTGGCCAGATCCGGCCCAGCGAGGTGAGGACGCGCCCAGCCTCCCCTGTGCACTGTTGGGCCAGCCAGCAGATTCGGCCCAGTGTGGTTTTTTTTCAGATCTGTGTATTTGTCTTTTATCCAGTGCTTGCATATTTTCAGAATTGCCATTGTTTTGCATTGCTCATATTTAAATATGCATGCATCCAAATTAAACAAACTATACATGTGAAATGATTAGAGTTTTATCTAGTTTCACAATATGCCACTTTCACCCCATGTTAAAATGTTTATATTTGTTGTTTCAATCAATTTGTTAAATGCATATGGGGTAGAAAAATGCATAGATTAACGTGGTGCACTTTGTTTTACTGTTTAACAACAATAAAATATGGTTTTAGGCAGAACAGTACCAAATCCACAAATTGCATATGAGGATTTATCCGGACTTGTTGTTTGTTGTTCCGGCCTCATTTAAATTTGCCTAGATAGGTAGTTTTTCATATGTTTCATCTCTTGCCATGTTTAACAATATTTAATAATGTTGGGTAGATAAACGAGAGATAACTAAATAAATGTTGTGAAGTTTCGTCAATATGCAACTCGTTGCATATTGAGCTCCACTTAATTTGTAGTATTATTTGTGCACTTTGCCATGCAATGCATCTAAAAACCGGACATGCATCATACTCGTTTGTGCATCATGCCATGTGTATGTGGTGGTTGTTTACTATGTTGTTTGTTTCTTTCCGGGTTGCTCCTCTCGTTAGCTTCGGTTTCGTTCCGGAGTTGTGAGGATTCGTTCAACTACGTCTGTTTGTCTCCTTCATGGACTAGTTCTTCTTCCTTGCGGGATCTCAGGCAAGATGACCATACCCTCGAAATCACTTCTATCTTTGCTTGCTAGTTGCTCGCTCTTTTGCTATGCCTATGCTGCGATACCTACCACTTGCTTATCATGCCTCCCTTATTGTTAAACCAAGCCTCTAACCCACCTTGTCCTAGCAAACCGTTGTTTGGCTATGTTACCGCTTCGCTCAGCCCCTCTTATAGCGTTGTTAGTTGCAGGTGAAGATGAAGTTTGTTCCTTGTTGGAACATGGAGATGTTGTTCCTTGATTGGAACATGTTTACTTGTTGGGATATCACAATATATCTTATTTAATTAATGCATCTATATACATGGTAAAGGGTGGAAGGCTCATCCTTATGCCTGGTGTTTTGTTCCACTCTTGCCGCCCTAGTTTCTGTCATATCGGTGTTATGTTCCTGGATTTTGCGTCCCTAACGCGGTCGGGTGATTTATGGGACCCCCTTGACAGTTCGCTTTGAATAAAGCTTTTCCAGCAAGGCCCAACATTGGTTTTACATTTGCCTCACCACCACCTACTTTTCCCTTGGGAGTCGCTCTCTCGAGGGTCATCTTTATGTAGCCCCCCGGGCCAATGCTTGTCTAAGTGTTGGTCCAAACTAGAGCCACTTGCGGTGCCACCCCTAGGCAACTTGGGGAATCGTCGGTTGCCGTACGTAGTGTTCATCCGGTGTTGCCCTGAGAACGAGATATGTGCAGATCCTATGAGGATGTTGGCGCATCGGGAGGCTTTGCTGGACTTGTTTTATTACTGTCGAAATGTCTTGTAGCTGGGATTCCGAGACTGATCGGGTCTTCCCGGGGAGAAGGAATATCCTTCGTTGATCGCGAGAGCTTATCATGGGATAAGTTGGGACACCCCTGCAGGGTTTAAACTTTCGAAAGTCGTGCCCGCGATTATGTGGCAGATGGGAATTTGTTAATGTCCGGTTGTAGAAAACCCGAAGTTGATCTTAATTAAAATACACCAACCGCGTGTGTAACCGTGATGGTCTCTTCTCGGTTCATAAGCTGGTTAGGTGAGAATGCCATACCGCTGTATCAGATGATGAAGAAAATGGACAACTTTGTCTGGAGTGATGCCGCTAACGCTGCCTTTGAAGATTTAAAGAGACAGTTATCTGAGCTGCCGGTCCTTGCGGCTCCCATTAATAAGGAACCCTTATTGTTATATGTGGCTGCTAACTCACGTGCTGTCAGTGTTGCAATTGTGGTGGAGCGCAAAGAGGCTGGCAAGGAGCATCCGGTTCAACGGCCAGTTTACTACATCAGTGAGGTGCTTATTGAGTCTAAGAAAAGATATCCACATTGGCAGAAGCTCGTTTATGGGGTGTTCATGGCGAGCCGTAAGCTTAAGCAATACTTCCATGGTCACCCTATCACTGTGGTAAGTTCTGCTTCTTTGGGAGACGTCATTCAGAATAGAGAGGCCACAGGACGAGTCGCCAAGTGAGTCATTGAACTTGGGCCTCATGGCTTAAAGTATGTGCCACGCACTGCTATTAAGTCTCAAGCACTGGTGGACTTCAACGATGATTGGACAGAACTGCAGACGCCTGAGGAAAAGCCGGACAACACATATTGGACTATTCACTTTGACGGGTCCAGGCAATTGGAGGGCTCGGGGGCTGGAGTTGTTTTAGCTTCCCCTCGAGGTGACAAATTTTGTTATGTGCTCCGGTTGATGTTTCCCTGTACTAACAATGCAGTTGAGTATGACGCCTTGCTCCATGGTCTTCGGATGGATAAGGAGATGAACTTAAGCCGGGTAAGGTGCTTCGGTGACTCAGATTTGGTGGCTCAACAGGTGTCAGGCAAGTGGGATTCTAAGGATCCTCTCATGGCGACTTATCGCGATGAAGTTGATGCTATCGCTAGACACTTCAAAGGTTATCAAGTGGAGCATATTGATCGAAGAAAGAATGAGGCGGCTGATGCTTTCAGCCTGCTAGGATCTCAACGTAAGCCGGTGCCACCTAACACTTTCTTAGATATTCTGCATAACCCTTCCGTTAAGTTACCCACAGAGGAAGACTTAGCTATCCCAGACCCAGAAGCGCAATTGGTGGCGGCTCTTCACGTCATCCAGATAGGACAGTGCTGTATTTGGCTTACATGACCCGGGGCGAGTTGCCTGAGGATGAGCCCTTGGCTCGACAAATTGTCCGGCGGTCTATGTCGATGACAATTGTTAATGGTGAGTTACATCATCGTAGTGTTACTGGGGCGTTTCAACGTTGTGTTTCACCTGAGGAGGGTCAAGAAATCATTCATGAGATCCATGAAGGCGATTGTGGTCATCATGCCGGTTCTAAATCTCTTGTGACCAAGGCTTTCCGTCATGGTTTTTATTGGTTGACGGCTCATGCTGATGCGGAGGATATGGTCAGTAAATGTGATGGTTGCCAAAAATTCTCATGACGAGCTCATGTGTCGGTTGAAGAATTGAGGATGATTCCAATTACTTGGCCGTTTGCAGTCTGGGGGCTTGACATGGCTAGGCCTTTCAAAAGGTCCAAGGATAAAAAGACACACATGTTGGTGGCGGTTGATAAATTCACGAAGTGGGTTGAGGCAGTGCCGGTCAGTAATTGTGTTGCAGCCACGGTGGTTCAATTCATGAAAAAGGTGATCTTTCGTTTTGGCTTTCCACACAGCATCATAATTGACATTGGTACTAATCTGTCCAAAGGTGCCATGGAAGAGTTCTGTCAATGTGAGCATATCCGACTCGATGTGTCATCAGTAGGTCATCCTCAATCCAACGGTCAAGCTGAAAGAGCCAATCAGGAGACCTTGAAATGCATTAATCCCCGGCTCATGGTCCCTTTACAGCGGACGTCGGGTTGTTGGGTGGAGGAGTTACCTTCTGTGATATGGAGCATCAATACTACACCCAACAGGTCTATGGGTTATACTCCTTTCTTCATGGTTTATGGAGCAGAGGCAGTTCTACCAAGCGACATTCGTCATGACTCGCCCCGTGTGGCGGCTCACGTTGAAGCTAATAACGAACAAGCCCATTAGGATGCACTTGACTTGTGGGATGAGAAGCGTGACTTAGCAGCAGCCCGCTCCGCGATTTACCAACATGACCTGTGTCGTTATCACAACCGTCGGGTTAAGTCCAAAACCTTTCAAGAAGGTGATCTAGTGCTCCAGCTCATCCAGGATCAGTCTGATGCACACAAGTTATCCCCGCCTTGGGAAGGGCCCTTTGTGGTCAGTAAGAATTTACACAACGGGTCATATTACCTCATCGATGTTCGAGAGCGCAAAGACTCAAATAAGTCGGAGGAAGAGACCCGCCGGCCATGGAGTATCGCTCATCTTCGGCCCTACTACACTTGAGCCACCGGCTCTCATGATGTACATATATTGATGATGTATATATTATGAAAAGTAATAAAGCAGGACCTCTGTCCTTTTCATCCTCAAAGGTTGATATGTCCTCATTATTATATCTTTAAAACAACCAGCAGGGAACTGGTCATATTTGAATCTGGCTCTCCTTTTGGTCCGGCTCATGATTGTATTGAAATCTAGCCGTTAAATATCATGATCACTAGCGGGCTTCCTGTTCAAACATAGGTCATATTTGAACCAAAGAGAACATAGCTATCGATACCCTTTTGATTGGCATGCTGCCAAACCTACTAGGGGGCTTCTTGATCGTATTCGAATCATAGCTCAACCCCTTTGGGTCTGACGTGGATCGTATTCGAATCAGCGTCATTAAACAACTCTCAAGGTCATTTGGGGGCTTCCTGTTCGAACATAGGTCGTATTCGAACCAAAGAGAACATAGTTGTCGGTACCCTCTTGATCGGCAACGCCAAAGCCACTAGGGCCTATATGATCATATTCGAATCTTAGCTTAACCCCTTTGGAACGGTTTTCCGATCGTATTCGAATCAGAAGCCTCAAAACTTTGTTTGTTTCCTGTAAGTTTTTTGCAATCACAATTTTTCGACTTTGTCTTGAGACTTTTTTTTATCATATTTGAAAGCATCTAGTGAGTGGCTTATTCCACCTGGCTTAACCTTGATCAATAAGTTGTCAGAACATAACAAACATTATATGTTCCGGTTTTTACAGAATTGGGGTATCACCCTCATTATCCGGATCACATGAACCGGTGGTATCATTCAAAGGATCGCAGGTATGATATCATCAGCTGTATTTCAAGGTTATAATTATAAACAAGTTTATCTATCTATGACCCGCCTTGCGGTAAGCCGCCAAGGATCTTGTGATATCTTTCTAAACGCAGGGCGGTGCAATGGCTTTCTAAAGCATAAAGAAAACAGATGATATGCACAACATGGAGGAATATAAGATGGCGGCTTAAAAAGTGTTGAGCACCACACACGTGCACGATGGCACGACAAAACCAGGTGTTTCTTCTACCCTATTACATGACTCCCCGAGTCCAAATGATGAAACATTGTTTTTTCAGCAAAGCATAAATATGAGCCGCCCGATGGATCAATTGCGTTGTTGGCCTGAAGCTTCCGGATCATCCCTTTCTGCTCCTCCATCTTGTTCCCTGTCCTGGAAGGTTGATCATGACCAGTCAATGCCACTCAAAGCTTCAAATTCAGCTTCATCATCAATTAACCCGGCCGAGTCAACTTCAGGGGCGAAGGTATTCTTACGAATTGGAGGGATCAGGCTGATCACTTCATAATGTGGCATTGGAATCCTCCGGCTTTCAGCGTCATAGCCCGGATGATACTTAGTAAGATCCGTGTCATTAGCAATCAGGGTGGCCACAGGGCGTATTTCCTTAACACAAGTGGTGAAGTCCTCCTGTCCAAACGGTGTGTCGTCCTCTTTTAGGCTTGGATACCCGATGGCGATGTCGGCCGGGTCTAGCTCCGGTTGCCACGCCTTGGCCTGGCTTAATGCAGTTACGGCTCCGGCTTTCGCAGAAGATTGCCTTAGTTCTTTGAACCGCTGAGGTAGCACGGGAAGCCATTTCAGTACATCTGCCAGGAGGGTGGGGACTTCATTTGACAAAGCCACTGCAGCTAAGGCACGCTGAGACCCGGTGTAAAGTTGTTCTACCAGCGTATAAACCGCCTTCAGCTTTACCAGCATGCTTTGGTTAAGATTTGAACTCCTGGAGCATGCATTTCAATATCAGGTGAGTTGATAGCAATTGATCTGATTATTAGACAAGATTAAACACTTGCAGAGTAACTTACCAAAGATTGCTGAGACCATCTGAGATACATGGCGTTTTAAACCGGATAATTCAGCGGTTGTTTCTGCAAGAGCCGCCTTTGCCTTCTCAGCCCGATTGATCAAGGCAATCTTTTCATCAGCCCAGGCCTTCTTCTCGGATTCAAAGCCTTTTTTTAGTTTCTCTTGTTCAGATACACTAAATTCAAAATTGGAGTTGGCCTTTTGGGTTTCAATCTCCTGTGCTTCCAGGCGATTCTTCAAGTCAGATATTTCGACTCAAATTGACTAATGGTGGCCTGCACAAATGCCGGGTTAAAGTCAGGATTATCATAATGACACATTGAAGTCCCAAGCCTCTTTGCAAGCAATGACGCTTCGCACCTGGGGGCTAATGTGTGTTGAAGAAATCTGCTTACAGTAGCGGTTCATAAAAGTAAGTCCCAAGCATTTTGCAAGCAAAGATACTTCGCACTTGGGGGCTAATGCATATTGCTGTTACAAGCACTTTTTGATTTAAACATGATAAGGACTGGTTTAAACATACTATTTAAGCCGGCCCTTGGGGGCTACAGGATAAGCCGGACTTCTTACATATATTGCTAAGCTGGTCTTAAGTCTACATCATATTTCATCATAAGCAATAGACTTGGGGGCTGGTATGGTAAGGATAAATAAAGTACAACAAGAAGAGTTATACCTCAGATTTTTGGTGCATCTGCTTCACCATGTTAATTTCCATGTCACGACTGTTGTGCACTTGGCTCATATAGCCAGGGAAGATTTCTCCAATACTCATGTGAGTATAATCAGTGACATTTAGCTTAGATCTGCGGCGTTCAAGAAGTTCTTCCTTGGCAGAACATTTGGCCAGCACGGTAGGCCTCCCCGGCTCGACAAAGCTGGTCTTGGTGATTTCGACGTCAACATCTTGATGATCATCCGTCTTGGTCGGGCTAGGGAATTCCGGGTTTCCAGAACCATCGATGGTTCGCTCAACAGGTGGGTCAGTAGTGGGAGTTGGTATGTCATGGGCTGGCTCAGGTGGCGGCTCATGAGTGGAGGCTTCAGGTGAAGTTGTTCCAAGCTCCGGCTCATTTAAGACCGGTTCTTTGGCCGGCTTGTTCTTCTTCACCCTCTTGCTGGGCTTTGCTTGTCCACTGCATGAAATCAAAAGGTTAATACAAGTGTAGCAAATTGAAATGAGCTCAAATTAAGCAGGTTATCATTACCCTGGAGCGGTTTTAAAGGCCGGCAAATTGGACTGCATTGATTTGCCAGACGAAGGTGAAGTTTCCTTATAATTTGAGTCAGAAGAATTGAGTGGTTGACGAGTGAGACCCGCCAAAGGATAAAAGGGATATAAGTTGGAGGTGAACTCGTTCCGATGCTTTCTTGGTGTATTGGCCAAGCCGGAGGAGAGTTCCACATCTTTGCTGGTTCGGTCTGCCTCCGGCTCTCATGAGTTTGTCGCTTCAAAAGAATTGAGGATCTTGGTAATCTAAAGGATGTGAAAATCTTACTTTCCGGGTCACTCTTCGGACTTTCTGTCTTCACAAAGGCTCAGAGTGGGAGGAAATAATAGTTACCTCTTCAACCACTGCATGACTCGCTCCTATATCCTCCTGATGATAATCAGTGTCAATAAGATAGTTAAAAAAGGAGCCTAAAGAATTAAGAGCTACCTCTGACTCAGAGGTGTCTTCTAGTCGAAGCATGTCTGAGGCGCTGGGTTTGTGTCCTATCTTCTTGGCGGCGGCTCTCCTGGCGGCTTTCTTAGCCTTTCTGGCCTTCTTTGCAGCCTCATGATCATAGTTGGCTTTCCAAAACTCGTCAGTGGCCTGTGAATTTCAACAAGAGTTTTGATTAAAAGTAAAACCTCAAAGATGATAGTATAAGATAAAAATGCTTAAGTTACTAGCTTACCGCTGGAGCCGGGTTTGCTTTCCAGAAGGGGCTCAAACCTACTTTGCCAAAGTCTACCAGGCTCTCATTCACAAGTGATTTGGTCCTATCATCAATGACGTCATCAGGTAAATCGTCTGGGTTGTGCCGCAGAGGATCATTCTTCTGGCATGTGTAGTCGCACATCAAAACAGGGCGGCGGCTCAATGGAATAACCCGCCAGGCAAGCCAAACCCGGACCAAATCAATGCCATTCAAGCCGTTCCCAGAAGAGCCTTGACTTTGTTCATGGTGGGGGCAAGTTTCTGGCGTACAACAGCTGACAGCTTATCTGGTAGAGGATAAGTAGACTCAAGGCGCAGGGCGTGAAAGCCGGGCAGAGGATTTTCACCAGCCGGAGAGGTATCTTGACAATAGAACCATGTCTGGTTCCAGTCTTTGGGGTGACTCGGTGGATCGGCATACGAAAAAATGCAGTCTCTCCTTCGCTGGATTGAGATCCCACCAAACTCCAAGCTAGGTCCGTTGGCATGTTCGTTCTGGCGGTTCAAGTAAAATAATTCTCTGAAGAGTAGCAGATTGGGTTCTTCTCCAAGGTACACCTCACAGAACACTTGGAAGTTGCCAATGCTGGACACAGAATTGGGCCTGATGTCTTGAGGTCGGAGGTCAAAAAAGTGCAGGACGTCTCTAAGAAACTTTGAACCGGGTGGAGAAAAACCCCGATTCATGTGATCAGTAAAGACGATGACTTCCCCTTCTTTGGGTCGAGGTTTTTCTTCTGTTGGATCATTAGCACGGTAAGGCATGACTTCCTTCTTTGGCAGATAGCCAGTCTTCACAAAATCAGCAAGTCTGTTTTCTGTGACAATTGATTTGACCCAATTGCATGTAACGGGTGCTTTGGGAGCTTTGGGCGGCATTGTGAAAACGGAAGCCTGACAAAGAGTGAAATTGCCAGTTCAAACTTAAAGCCGGAGGACAAGTATGACAATATATATTCAAGGTGGCGGCTTACAAAGGGGCCTAATGATATATGGCTAATTATGTCAGGTTATTTAAACCGCCACGAGAATCGGAAGCAGTGAAGTTATTTAAACTGCCATGGGTGGTCTGGATTATCGATTGAGCATTGCCTTTTTTAAACTGGTGAAGAGAGTCGCCATGACTAAGTGGATCTAACAAATACAGATTTTACCTAAGTGTACAAAAACATGTTTCACAGGTTGTAGTTATTAATTTGGATCAAATGGCTGTTCAGAAAAGAAAATATTCTAGACCTAAAAATCTAGTGCAGATGAGCTCGTGAGTTCTGATGAGGCCTCTGAACTAGAAAAAGGGATCTACTAGCGTCTCAAATGGATGTGAAACAACTACCGCATGTATTTAGTAATTCTTTTGATCGAAAGAGGATGCAATGAAGAAACCATGGAGAATCTATGATGAACAGCGAGGAGCACAGAGGAACTCGCAAAACCTAATGCGGATCTGAGGTGCGGGAAGACGAAGGCTTACAGCTGCAGATCTACTGCGGAGGGTTGCCGCCGTTCTCTGGACTGATTCATGTTGATGCAGCGGCCGAGGTAGATGAAGACGAAGTGCTCTGCGGCGGCGGCGGCGGCAGAGCTCGAGCAGTAGCGGAGTCGCGAGAGGAAGAAGACGATGGAAAAGGGGAGAATGAAGAAAGACCTAAAGTCATGCCTATTTATAAGGAGAAGACTGACAAAGTGGGCGCGAGGAACGAGGAGGCTGAAACATGGTTATCCAGCTACTAAGACGCCTTGATTTTCCGGACGGTCATTAAAGATAAGGATCCGTTAGGATATGATTGAAAAAATATAAATTAAATGGCACATGACGTCATGGCGGGTTATCATGAATCTAGAAGATGACGTCATGGAGGGTTATAAATTTTTGCACAGGTAGAAGGCAGAAGACTTTTTCTTGAGTATTGAAGATTGACATGAATCGGTACAATTCAATCTGGGGCCTAATGTTGGGGATATAACTACTAGTGTAACCCGCCCAGGAGGGGCCGGGTTACACTATCACAATTCATCATATGAAGCCCAATATCAAGCTTGAAGATGGCGGTTCAGTTAAGGGCCCCAAGCCCAAAGGCGACTTAAAGCCCGTAGTGATAAACCGCCATAATAGCATGACTTGCATTGTAAGGTAAGATTAAGTAGTCACCGAGCCGGACACTGTTTATGAGCCGGCCAGGACTCTGTAGGCCGCGGGGCGTCAACCCGTGTATATAAGGGGATGACCCGCCGGCGTTTTAGGGCAAATAACATCAAATCGAGAGCCAGGCATAGCGGATTTGCTCCCTGGTCATCGAAACTCTAGCAATTTCACCTCAACTGGATTAGGCTTTTACCTTCACCGTAAGGGGCCGAACTAGTATAATCCTCGTGTCCCTTGTCCCGCTTTAACCCCTTTAAGCTTCCTAGTTGCGATGGCTCCACGATTAAGTCCTTTCACGAGGACATTTGCCGTGACAATTCCATGACAGAAGGCATGTCATATTCATAGGTATAATGTGTAAACTAAGCAGATGCAATTTACCCTAATTAGAAGCATTACAAGCTAGACACCATATGCAACATGCAACCACATATCACACTGTGAAGTTAGAGCAAGCACCTGCGATGGTGGTGTTTGGGAAGTGCGGTCTTCAAGTACAGAGCTATGCTCAATATCTTCAATTAGGCTTGCTGTTTCTTGAGAATCATGTGGAGGGGATGAAACTGCAGTCTTTATAAAAGTAGCGCGTCTCATACTAACCCACGGGGCATGACTGTCTCATCATAAGCGATAGATGCAGGATACACAAGAACAGTAGTTTGATGTAAGAACATGGTGTGATAGGCAGATGTAGTATGTACCAAAAACAAGAAGGCATGTCATATTCACATTTATATTGTGTAAGCTAAGGAGATGCAATTTAACAAATTAGGAGCAATACAGGCTAGGCACCATATGCAACATGCAACCAGATATCACACTGCCATGTTAGAGCCACCACCTGGGGTTGTGGTGTAGGGGAGATGAGATTTGGAACTTGCACTGTAGTAGGAGTAGTAGGAGAATCTGCAGAGATCATCAGTTTCGGTTTCTCCATAGGACCACCATCATTCCGTGCCTTCGCCCTTTTAGATTTTTCCTTGTCAAGTAAACACACAAGAAAAAGGAATGAAATTCGTACTTCCAAATTCGTTAACGCATGATACTGACGAACACAACTTTTATATATGGCAACCACATTGTAGGGGGATGGAATATGTACGAAAAACGCTAAGCAGAAGGCATTTTAACAAATTGGAAGCAATGCAATCTAGACACCATATGAAAGATCCAACCAAAATAACTCTACCAAGTTAGATGTGTCTCATTATAAGTGGCACTTCAACAAATTAGAGGCAATACATGTTTGAAATGATATGCAAGATGCAACCAATATTAGATTGTCAAATTGATGGTGCCTCGTCATAAGTGATTGATGAGGGATACACAAGAAAAGTAGTTTGATTAAGAACATGGCTAATACAAAGACATAATATGTACCAAAAACAGGAACGCATGTCATATTCACACGTATAATGTGTTAACTAAGCAGATGCAATTTACCCTAATTAGAAGCATTACAAGGTAGACACCATATGCAACATGCAACCACATATCACACTGCCAAGTAAGAGCAAGCACCTGCAATGGTGGTGTGGGGGAATTGCGGTCATCAACTAGAGAGCTATGTTGACTATCTTCATTTAGCCTTGCTGTTTCTTGAGAATCATGTGGGGAGGATGACACTGCACTCCTTAAATGAGTAGCGCGTCTCACAGTAACCCACTCGGGTGACTGTCTCATCATAAGTGATTGATGAGGGATACAAAAGAGCATTAGTTTGATGTACGAACATGGTTAATAGACATATGTAGTATGTATCAAAAACAGGAAGGCATGTCATTATCAAAGGTATAATGTGTAAAGTAAGCTGATGCAATTTAACCAAATTGGAAGCAATACAAGCTAGAAACCATATGCAACATGCAACCACATTTGACAGCACGAAGTTAAAGCAAGCAGCTGGGATGATTGTGTGTGGCAATTGAGATCATCAACTGCAGCGCTATGTTTACTGTCTCCATCTGCTGTCACTGCACCCTTTAGAGCGCTGAGATGCTTATTGCTTATCTTCGAATTACACTGGAGGAACTTCTGTCTTTTCTTTTTTGTATTCATCAACACTGCGTCGGAGTTTGAAATACCCATGCATAAAAAACAATATTGTGAGTATGGGTGAAGTGTGTGCACAAGTAGTATAGTGTAAAGGTAGCAGATAGCAGGTCGGTGAGAAATAAATGACGGGAGACATATGATAGTTCTACAACATGCATGGCACACGAAATTACTAGATTCTAGGATTTTGAAATATGAGCACAGGGATGGTTGGGAAATGCAGATGCTCCTCCAGCACACCACAAGGTGTGGTCCTATGCAAATAAAAGTCGACTGAAAACAAATAGGCCAGTCCATTTTTTCTGCACCGTCCGATGTACAAAGAACGGGCAGATCGCCTTCATCTACCTCCAGCCAGTCAGTGTTACGATCTTCCTCGAAACCCCAGCGACCACCTGCCCAGTCCCCTGCCTCACCCTCCCCTCGACCTCACCGCACCGCCGTGCTTGGCACCACCCCGGTCATCGCTTCAAGCCCCGCCGACCTCCAGATCGGGCGCAAGCAGCTCCTGCGCCCCACACCCCTATGATAGACACCGATGCGTCGCTTCCCCGGCGGACTAGGTGCTCCGCGCGCCTAAGCGGGTGCTAATTCTTTTAATTACGATTCGACTGACCCTGAATTGAAATCCAGGCGGGCTACTGACCTCTAGCAAAGGTGAAATAGTAAATGGGAGGAAACCTTGTGCATTTTGTATCACGAAGAAGATGCAGTACGAAGCGCTCAACTAGTTTCTTTCATGGGATGAATACGGTGTGAGCACAGACGTAAGATTTGCACGAATAAGGGAAGAGGAGTACCTCTTTCTACCGGCAGTGTTGTGTCCTCCTTCTGGTTTTTCCAACGATCTTCTTATGGTTCGCTGGAAACAAGAAGTTGTGGAGGACGGTGGATCCTTGGACGAACCCATGGCCAAGTTTTTGAGTGTGGTGCGATGGCCGTCTGTCGGCGGAGGGGAACCAGATCCGAGGTGGTGAACGACGGCATAGCGGGAACAGCTCCGGTGCTGTGAACATTGCGACAGTGGAGCGACAGCGGTGAGGCGCAGGACAACGTGGTCGAAGTGGTTCTGGTACAGCGAACATCGGCGTGGGCATCATGGAGGAAGCTCTGCCTCAGCTTCAGCTGCTAAGCCCTTGTGGGCGTTGCGGCTTTGGTTGCGTTGGACGACGACGTCGGGGTACCGGCTCCGGTGTGATGGAGGAGGGCGGCGGTGAATTGGACGCGATGGGGTGGAGGACAGAGGAGGCTGGGGTTTCGCGGCTGGCGGAGAGGGCGTTTTGGCACCCACGGAGTATGAATGGGGAAACGGAGGGAGGGGAGTAAGGGTGAACAATGTTTCGGTTTGGGACGCGCTTGTTTGAAATTTGGGGAAAGTTACAAACTTTTCCCCCATCTAAAATTTTGGACATATTGCAGGTTGGGGGTAGGACAGTAATCTCAGGTGTCCCAAATGGCAGGCCGGATAGATTTTGGCAGAGCGCATGGGTGTTTACACGCCCACAGCGTATGAATGCTTCTAGGAGACAGTTGAGACTGGCATGTTGGTGAAGTTACAAACCTACCCCGTTTTAGACCTTTGGACATCGGGCCGATAGGCTACATGTGCCAGAGTCAGGATAGTAATTTCCTACAACCAAACATTAGTCTCGCACGGTTTCGGGTGACCATAGGCTTATTTGGCGCTTCGTTTAATATTTGGGAGCAGAAGCTTTAACGTTTTCGGTTTTCTTGGATTGAACTTTTAGGATTTGTCAAACTTCACAAATCTTTACTCTTGAAAGTCCTAAAACTACGATTGTTTTCGAATGGATGGGTTACATTTGAATATACATTGTACACGAGTATATATTAAAAAATATGCAACTTACCTCAGTTCATGCATGGTTCCAGATATAATCTCCTTGGTTGCAAAAAAAATAGTTAGACATGCTATGAATATATAGCATGTTCAAACGCACAACAAAGATTGATGACCCTTTTAGATCTGATTTACAAATGCCATTATCTCGAGCTCAAATAGATGAATGCACTTCCTATGAATTCGAATCTTCGAAACCCCCTTTATGTTGAATTCAACATGTATTCTATTTCGTAGCTAGCAATTTGGAATGTATCCATGTAAGTGACAAATGTATAAAGTGCTTCACACTAACAACATGGAGTGCACTAATTAATGTTTATATATGAATTTAAAAAGCAATACATTGCCTGTATTTCAAACTGCTCTCACTCTATGGATCGATAATATGAAATAAACACATGCACATGTTAGAATTCAATAGAGTATGGGTGTCTGATAGACCAATTTTCGTTCATACGCAAATTGCAAAATTCATGATCTCATCCAAAAATAATAATGCCATTTATATTTTAATTTAATGCGTAGAACCGCCTTTTACACATAGATGCACTATGCCTCGGCCCGTTCTCACAAACATGCTATATATCTCACTATCTAATGCATAAGTGCACACACTTTATAACATCGGCATTTCTCTTTCACACATGCTCACAATCTCTCCCGGGGTATCGGGATGTCTCACGCTATCTCTCTCTCTCTCTCTCTCTCTCTCTCTCTCTCTCTCTCTCTCTTTCTGACTACTATGTACCACTCTTTTCACTAATCTCAGTTGGAAAACACTATTTCTCTCACATGCATATATACACACGCACGATCTCTACTAGACCTCTATACGCACAAATATGTGCCTACGTGTCTCCCGCATGCACATTATCTTTAGGCCTCTCTCGCACACATCCCCCCCACCACAGACACACCTCTCTCTTAGTAGTTGGCAGATATGATTCCATCAGATCATTCGGTAGGATATCCCTGACTGTTAGGCTGGATGGTAATACGAGACAAGGTTTTACCCAAGTTCGGACCCTTGTAGTTGAGGAAAAAACCTACTCATGGTACTGTATATTAGTGATAGGGGTGTGTACAAAGTACACGTGAATACCAGGAATTATGCGTGTGTGTATACTAACGATGAACTAGCACACAGGCTTTTATAACATACTCGGGGCCTAGGGTTACAAATCATATATAGTCGGCTTATCACCAGTGGGGATAGAATCCTCCACGACTCTGGTAGCTTCGTGTTGTACGCTGAGTCCTCCACATGGGTCTTCGTATAATGCGTCTCGGTCCAACCTATGTGGCGCAGGATTGATTCGACCCATGAGTCCTCATGTTGACCCACCACAACTAGAAATGATGTGCCCACCCCAACTAGAAATGATGTGCCCACCCCAACTAGAAAGATGTGCCCACCACACCACACACGCAATCGGCCACTAATACATGAAAGTTAATTGCATGGTGCATCCAAAAATATTTGTTCTGCATTGTGAATGTTTATATTTTCTCCTAAAATATTAGTAATGGGAAAGAGAAATGAAGGGCATATCTCTCCTTGTCTCCACAGGACACCCCCTCTTTCTACACAACTTTAATGTACGCACACAAACTATCTCTCGGCCCTCTAAAAGTATGTATGCCCATGAGACATTCAGGCATGACGGTCACTGTATTTCAAGCAAAAGCACTATACGGTCGGTGGACTTCAGAATATGCTCATTACGGTCAGCGTATATATTCTCGTGGTGATCATACGGTACCTAGCTGACGATACGTCTCCGTATTTTGTTGATGACACTGACAGACATTGTATTTGATACGTGCTCCATATTTTGTTGATGACACTTACGGTCACTGTATTTGAAGCGAAAGCATGATATGGTCACTGGACTTTAGAATAAGCTCATCACGGTCAGCACATACATTTTGTGGTGCTAACCAACCTGTGGTTGGATGGTTAGCAGGACAGTTGTTTCTTGAGCCCACCAGGGTTAAAGTCCTGGTGCTCCATTTATCCTGGGTTAATTTCAGTATTTTTCTAGCGATATGCGTTCAGTGGGAGGAGACGTTCCACTCGACTACGAGGCACCTATGGTGACTTCGTAAAATCTCAAGATCATATGCTGGCTCGCTCTCTCGAAGGTGCTCATAGGGGTAGGGTCTACGTGTGTGCGCTTATAGCGGTGAGTGTTTGTGTGTATATATGAGCGCTTGCCTCTGTACCGTGTTAAAATAATACATGTCATGATTATACGGTCACTAGGTCACCCGTACAACTCCCTATTTTGTTGATAACACAATCAATTGACCAGTCAGATGTTCCACGTGGCGCAACTACTGTTGCACCATCGGAGCGCGTAACCGTGGGGCCCACCTATCTGCGCGTATATGAAAGAAATAAATGGTAGTTTGAGTCTGTACTATGTTAATAAAATACATTTTACGGTGATCATACGGTCACTGTCTCACCATACAGCTCCATAATTTGTTGATGACACGATCAATTGACCAGTCAAACGGTCCACATTTAGCAGTGCACATTACCATAGGGCCCACACATCAGCGCGCATATGAAGGACAAAAATGGTAATAAATTAGTGGTCGGTGGGGATTCAAAGTCATGAGACCTCTAGTTGGCAGTCGCGAGCGGTGGGGGCGCGGTGATTGAGCGGTGGCGTGGGGATCGCCGGAGAAAAAGCTCGGCAGGGGGGGGGGGCTAGAGGGATGGCTGGGGCAGCGGCGGACCGGCAGTGGGGAGTGGTTTCGGGGCGGCGTGGCCACGGGCCGCGGATGATGGCAATTCGGCCGGCGGTGGCTGGCGGCTCAGGGGGTGGAGGTTGAAGATAAACTGTAGGCCCTTGATTTCGTATCCAACGGCTGGAAAATCTACTGACCAGAGATGAAAAAGTCAGTCGACTGACGTGTAGCCTCACCCCGCACGTACACATGCACGCACGCAACACTCCCACGAACACATGCACGCATGCAGGCGTGCAACACTGACACGTACACATAACGAACACACGCACGCATGCAGGCGTGCAACACTAACATGTACACATGCACTCACGAACACACGCACCTATGCACACATGCATGCAACACTGAAACGTACACATGCACGCACACAACACTCGCACGCCTGCATGCACACTAGCGACACCGCACACGACGCAAGAAACACGCTCAACCTATACGTGCATGCACCCTTTGTTAAGGACATGGATTCTTACAGGTATTAATCAATCTTATCTTTTTTTGCAAGGTTTAATCAATCTTGTCTGTGATAAGCAGAACATTGATGTTTGCAGCAGTCTTTATGAATCACAACGTATCGAACGGGCTATCAACGTATATATGAAAATTTTAAAATTCTCTTACGTTATATAGTAGGCTTATCTAGATGAAATAGATGACGTAACACTCAATGAAAAATCATCGGTTTATGAAATGCCCGCTTCTGACCGCCCTGGCCCACCAAAAGTTCCTCTGCCATGCGTTGCCTGCGTTGGGTCACTGACATGCAGGCCATGTACCCAAAGAGCCCACACGTCAATGGAAGAACGACACGATGTCGTACGTCAGAGTCGAGGGCACCACTTGATGCACGCCCAGCTGAACACGCCTCCTTGCCGCATTCAAACGCCTCCATGAAACCCGTGTGAAGCCGAGAAACCCACTCTGGACACACGTTCGTTCATGACCGGGACGACATTAAATGCAACGCCGGCCGAGCTGCTCCCGTTCGCCGTCTATTTAATCTCCTATTTAAACAAGGTCAAACGTCGGGCAAGAATCGCACCCCTCCGCCGCTCCCTTATCTCTTTCTTCTCCATTTTGTCCACTCTTACAGTGGCTTACGAAGAGTAGTTATCCCGCATCCAAGCCGGGTGGGTGGCCCACCGAGCCCGCCGGATATGAGCTATGCAACTCGCTGATCCACCTCCCTCCCCTTGCCCGACGGAGCCAATTGCCGCCTCAAGCCGGCGCGTGGTTCAGCAACTCGCCGCTCCAGGCCAGCTCGACGAGGAGCAGCGCACGGGCGTCGTCGCTACAGTCCATGCCGCCGCCTCGTACCGCGCCTCCCGTGTCTGCGACCGCATCTCCCGTTTCTATGGCTGACACTCCCATGCCAGCGGCCGCGCCATGCAAGCAGAGACAGAAGCCGGGTGCGCGGAGAGTGACGAGTCGGTGGCCAGCGCCTCCGCGTCCACC
Organism: Aegilops umbellulata; assembly: GCA_032464435.1. Classification (NCBI taxonomy): domain Eukaryota; kingdom Viridiplantae; phylum Streptophyta; class Magnoliopsida; order Poales; family Poaceae; genus Aegilops; species Aegilops umbellulata. Next base: position 302,641,392 of record CP136057.1, read on the forward strand.
GCCATCATCGAGGAGAAGTAGAACATGGGAGGCCGCCACCGCTTGGGTCCCATGAAGGCCACCACGGAGGCAACAACGGCGTACACAGCAGGTGTCTTGCCGGATCGTTTTGTTGTGAGTACCTTTGTCGACCCCACATGTGCTCCACGAAAGTGGAGAAGCCCCCCTCCACCATCATCTTCGGCTTCGACACTGGGGAAGCGAGCCGTCCTTTGCGCTGAAGCATATACCTCCGGGTCTCCCAGCAGTCCGATGATCGTGCTGCCGGACATGAGGAACACAAATGGGTCGGCAGGCGACCATTTAGGTCAGGTATAATATACCTATGTTGTCCAGAACTAGCACCGCTTAGTTGATTTGAATGTAATGAAATATGTCATGTTTGTATGAAAATCTGGTATTTTATTTGAATTCCATCATTGTTTATGAGAAATATCACCGTGTTTGCATGAATTTCATCCGGTTGGTTGAGTTGCTGTCAGAATGTGTGGGACTACGGTAGGATGGCGTAATATGCGGGTCGCCGGTCAGTCTGCGCCGGCTCGGGCGGTGTGGTTGGACAAAACAAGCACAATTCATGCGATCTCGTCTCCAACTTGCGTGTTGGAGGATGCATAAGCATCCGAGCCATTCCTCGTTCATTGGTGGCAAAGGCACCGGTGGACAAAAGGGTCACCAATATTTTGGCTACCCCGAGCAAAATCCAAACACCCCCTCCCAGTAGATTCAAATCCCTCGTTCGCCGTGAAATTTTGCCATGTGTTGCTTTCATGGACTAGCAAGATGCCCGTGCATTGCAGGGAACATCAAGATGCATTCTTTTACAAAACACCTGTTGTGATTGACCCATACAGGAGTAATCCCATGTGTACAAACTAATGATATCTCGAGAATTTTATCGGAAAAATGGTATCTTGAGAATTTCATCGAAAAAATGATATCTCTACACATATAAAAGACTTAGTTGGTGATGATGGTATGTCTGCCATCCGTCATTTCTGACCATTAGATCTACATCTAATGGCTGTGAGGTAAGATGTGGCATTTTTGCAACAATAGCCCACTTCTTTGCTGCAATTTGAAGAAAACCCCTTATTATCTTGAAAGCAACCACATCCCTCCCTCGCCTCATCAAAAGAACCCGAGAAATATATTTTGAGTGAAACATAATATATTTTTAGTGGTATATATGTATATCAAAACAAGAGTGTTTTCTATAAAGTTTGTGAACAAGTATTATTCTACTTTGGATCCGTTGCAACGCACGGGCACATTGCTAGTCTTGAGAAAGATGAGACATAAGGTGAGGAGGAGTGGGGCGTGGTGGTGACTGGTGGTCGGACTGGGCAGAGGCCTAGGGATGGACGGTGCATTATGTCTAGGTTTGTATCTCTCTCACACACACCCACGTAGGTGGGGGACGTGCACGAAGAGAAGAGGTACACGCACGACGCATGTACTCCCGTCTCTTTCCCAACCACACCCGCGCGGGTACACGGTGGAGCTCTTTTCTGTATGAAAAGGCAGCCCACGTAGTAATTTGACACGTGTACTAGTTGTCCACTTGATGGAGGATCGTCTACCATGGGTGAACAATCAAATTGCGACTTGACGCGTTATGTTAAAAAAGAGGAAAACCATGTGGGGCCTACCTTAGAGGCAAGGTTCTATACACTTGAGATGCTCTATATGTATTAGTTTTGATGTGTCCCGTCAACTCGCAGCACGAGGAGAAGCTTGCTTACTACGTCGTCTCCCCCGCCCACGAGCACGGTGGCTCGCAGGACGAGGTGAAGCTTGTTTACTACTACTCATTGTATATTGGTTTATTGGTCCCCATTGTATATTGTGTGAAATTTTGACTATAGATTGAACTAACAAAATGTTCGTGCATGTTACCAAAAATCATATCATCGAAAACTATGTTGAAATATGAATCCAACGATAAAATTTTTGTTGACATGCATTAACATTGTGTTAGCTAAAAATTTGGTAAAAAATTGGCATGAACTACAAAGGTGATCTATAAACCAGGAAGGAGTTGGTAGTACTAAGCCTTACGCCCGCTCCCTCGCCAACGCGCGCAGTGGCTCGCAGGACGAGGAGAAAATTTTACTAGTACTCCCTCTATTTACTCCTCGTCCCTACCTTGGTTAGACAGATTATCATATTATTTGGAATATATGTCCTTTAGTCGTACTCCCTCCTTTCCAGTTTATGGCTCAATTTCCTTGGAGTAGTATATACTAGGAGTAGTACTACTACAGCAATTTCCTTGGAGTCCGTGTTGCAGCAAGCTACCATAGGCTAGGTTACTAGTCCCTCCTTTCCAGTTTATGGCTCAATTTCAAAATCTCTCCAACCAAGGTAGACGGTGAGTGGTGGAATTAATTTTGTAGTTTGCATGTAACGTATGCTCGTTTTTCTCAAGAAGTTATGTTTACAGAGGCATTAATTAGAACGAATGCATGCATGACCACTAAATTTCCATGAACTTCTACATGCATTGGTGAGTTTTCTCTTGACAATGCTTGCATCGGGTGATTTAACGCACCTCGAAATCCAACATGTGATGGTACTACTACTACTAGTAGAATTGAGACTTATAAACCGGAAAGGAGGGAGTAATAAGTAGTATACTACCTCCATACTGGGTACATACTCCGTAAAATCACATTTTCCCAAAACTAAGTCGCTCAACATTTATTTGCTTGTTTCCCTTCCTGCCTCGTTGCCTCGAACAGACTATGGCAAACTCCCCTGCCTACCGCGCAGGAAAAGACCCGCCCTCGCCTTTTTTTAGTCCGGATTTGTATCGATGGATCGCGTGAAGCAGGAAAAACCAAGTCGTGTCTTGTACTCCTCCGTCGATGCTCGCTTTCATGAATTATGTACTTCGTGTCGCGGACATGTGGGACATATAGCAACCGGGTCGACGTGTCATGCACCAACTAATAGTGCAGAACAGCAGGGGGACGCACCCCAGTCGTACCGCTCCAGTAGTAGTAATTAGCAATGAGACGTCAAATCACAATGCCGCACCTTCCCAGACGGACGACGCAACCATTATTTTTACTACTTCCTCTGTATCGGCTTACAGGGCATGCATGTCATTCTAGGTTGAGAATTTAACTGGCTATATATGTGATGAACAGTACTCCCTCCGTCTAGGTGAATAAGTCATCTTAGGTTGTGCACCGTGACAAAGAAGGAGGAGAAACCGAGAGAACTATAAACCGAGACAGAGAGGGTAGTACAGTATGTATCTTTTTTGATCAATATAGTCGGGATTCACCGAGGAGCAAAACCAAGTGGTAGGATGCTCCTGTCGTGTTAGTAGCAACTCAAGCAGGGTCAGTCCGCACACAAAATGGTGACACACTTAACAATACCCCTTTGGACGACATGTGGTTCATCCACCGTCTTGTTCCACGTGCGATGCACCAAATTACAGCTCGGAGCAGCGGTTGGACTTGGAGGAACCCCGGTCGTAGAGCCGCAGTAGTAGTATATGAGTGATGAGGGGTCAAATCACAAAGCCTCGCCTTTCCCGCATTAAGCTGGATGGACAAAGCAACCATCATTTGACTCTAGGGCACGAGAGCCTAAAGAAAAGAGAAAACCAATGGTGCGTGCGACAGCTACCTTGGGCACCCTAGGGTAGGGGCCTCCACTACAAATCCTTTTTTTAAAGCGCCTCCACTACAAATCTGCTTATCCCTCGTCCTCTTGAAGAAAACTGAAGATGCATGCAGCGGTAGGGTTTGTAGGAGTACTACGGTGTGTAGGTCACGTTGTAGTAAACGGGAGAGGGATTGGGTACTAGTCGACACCTTAATATGTGTGGGCCGCTTGGTTTTACGGGAACGAGGAAGCATTTTGGGTTCGGGGGCCAGTGGAGATATACATACAAAAAATTGTGGACGTAGGTTCAACCGAAAGTCAATGATGCATGGGCCCTGCATTTTGATATACCCACGGTCGCGTGAAATTTGCTACTCTACTCAAAACTAGTAAGGTACATGCATTGAATGCATGAGATTTGGAAACCAAATTATGAATAAATACACACTATATCATGTAATGCTTTGAGTCATATATGCATGCTGTAGATGTTCGTTTAGTTCTTATAGTTAATTTCATTCAAAATCAATTAGTTTTATAAAAAGGTTAAGATTCATGGGATTGTGCATTTTAAAGCATAAAGTAAAAAACAATTAATGGTAATTCATTTAGAAAAAAAAGTTTGGGCAATTATGATACGGAAGATTCTAGAACAAAGGAGAAGTGCTTGTGTTTTGGGAAAGCATGCACAGCCCACATCTCTTATTGGTTGATAAGTCATGAAACAAGAAACGAGGAGGGAGTTAATGTACCTTGCCAAAGTGTTTTGGGATTATTTGGTTTTCAGAAGATGAGTTACACACCTAGATGGAGGGAGTACAAAGAGAAAAAATGAATTGCAGTTAAAAGAATGGCATTTCTAACAAAAATGTGAATTTGAACTACATATGTGTGCACATGACCAGCACATACATTGTCAATGCAAAATTTATGATGTGGTGCTTGCATGCATAGAGTAGAAAAAACAATGTGATTTATGACTTGCATGCATGACGTGTTCTTGTGCCATGGTTGCATGTCTAGGAAAAATCTACTACTGGGTTGTACTAGCTTTTTAGGAATAGAAGATGTATACATGGAAGTTGTAGGGAAAGAGATGACATGTATCTCAATTCCCATGAGTAGGGATTGGAAAATAAATGTCATTTGGTTCACATCATAGGAACTTCTCTATTGAATCTAGAGATGACATGTATCTCAATTCCTATGAGGAGGGATTGGAAAAGAGATGTCATTTGGTTCACATCATAGGAACGTTTCCATTGAACATACGCTAATGTTTATTTTCCTTTGAAATTATGGGAGTATAGGAACCCATTCATATGAACCAAGTGGCTCTAAAGCTATAAAAATGATATCATGTTTATTTCCTTTGAAATGTGGAGTATATGAATTTATTCCTATGAACCAATTAGCTCTAAAGGAAAAAAATTGTATCATATAGAGTTCCTATGGTATTCCTCCACACCAAAGGATGGTTGAAATTTCTGCAGGTGATACGGCGGTATTTCTTTGTAGACTCCTCCTCCATCTTTATAGTTATCTCTTGAAGATGAATGAACTGATATATACTGGGTATTCTATATGTGCATTTTGGTACACGAAAACTCGATAAAAGTTTGCGAGGTTCAAATTTTCAATAAAGCTATATGGACTGCATTTTGGAACGGAGGGAGGAGCATACGACACTTGCTAACACTCACGTGGAAGATCTGTGTGTAGGAGGAGTGGCTGCTCTGTTAAATGACATGGCAAAACTAACATTGTCGGATGCCGATCTAACGGCTCTTACGGCGTTCGTCAGGAAACGGATTGGGGCGAACATTTGTTGGATAATGATTTACGGACACATGCATTGCATTTATATGTGCCCCCTCTCTCTCATGCACACACGCACCCTCACAGGTTACAACTCTCCTGAGTCCTCTCGCACCCACCGTCTATCTGCAGGTAGACGTCACACACATATGTGCTCTTCACACCCTACCCTCAGAACTTCTAAAAAACAAAAGACGTCGCACACCTTTTATTTTAGCTCACACGTCACAAACTTATACTATTACTCTTGTGGCAAATGTTCTTTGGGAATAGTATATTGTACTCTCACAAAAAGAAGCGGTGCACACACGCACTAGTTCTCTCACACCCACTTGCGGGTACACGTAGGAGCGCATTTTTTTGAAGCTGGTACAACAAAATCAATCCACTATATATATAAGAAGGAGCCTTAGTGCTTGCTTTACTACGTTTCCTCTCTTTCACTATCTCATGCTCTCTAGATCTAAGCAAGACATAGGTGGCAACACTCTCTCTCTGCTCATGGCTGGTCATAAATCCGGCCGGACCACCTCGACTGGGGTAGGGGTGTAGGTGCATCGTTCACGTTATCATCGATGGCGAGGGAGGAGACCAACGGCTGCCCGCGCATCCCGATCGGTGACCGCTGTGGCTCGGGAGGGCCTCCGACCCCTTGATCCTCCCTGCGGTATTGTGGCCAAGATGCGGCCTCCCGACACCTTCTTTGCCACATGCCGACGACCCTCAGGTATATATTCCTTCGAAACCCGCCTTGCTCTACTACCCCAGCTCCCCACGTGGATGCGTGTGGATCTTTTTCTACTTTCGTCAGCTGTTCCAAAGCCACCTAGACTTTTACTATTATTAGAGGTAAATCTAGTTCATACAGTCGAATCTAAGAGTTGGTTCAAACAGGGAAGAAACTGGGAAAGCTGTAGCATGAATCTAGGACTTGGTTATAAGAGGAAACGGGGGAAAGTAGTAGATAATGTCTACCCAACCGATCTATTGGTTGAAAAGGCGAAGAAAACATGGTGGATGGCAAAGGGTGGGGGGACGTGTGACCTGTCTCTTGGTTGAAAAAGGAAAGAAAGTGAGTGGTGTTGGGGGGACAACACAAATGAGAATGAGCAGGTCTAGACTTCCTGTGCTCACATAGGAAAATGTCGCCAAGCAGATAAAAAATGGTACAAATGCAGACATGCTGCCTGAGTGTTTGCCGCTCTAGGCAACCACATCTACCTCACTGCTTTATTCCCCTGCTGTCCCTACGCCCATATCGCTACCATTAATGTAAAATCACATGAAGCATTAAGCAATGCCACCTAATCTCACTATAAGTAATGGTCTAGTGCTGTCAATAAATTGAAGCAATGCCACCACCATTTTATGAAGTGCTTCCGTCTTGCTTTATTTCCCATGAATTGTGTTTTTGTAGTTACACTTAAATCTCACACCGCTAACATTGCTTCATCCCAGTGGAACTGCACAAATTTGATTGCACATTTACTGACCATGTGCTACTCTCATGACAATAATACTAATGCTATTGTTCTGCATGTTAATCTAGTGGCAGTGTTGATGTGATGTGATGCTACTTACTTAAGGGCACTTTCATACTTGCAATCTAGTGCCAATTATAACACAATAGATGTTGTTAATCATACGCCACAGCAAAGATCTGTCACTGTTGAAATAACCGTATTTCGTATTTGCGAAAACAAGGATGTCTGTCTCCATATCGTTTCTATCTGCGCAATCAAAAGTACACACCTCAGTTTTAGTACAACTACACAAAATGAGATGGCTATTCCTAGCTGTCGTCCTCTAACCGCCAGTGTTCCAGGTATTCCTACATTGGTTCTAACTAGATAGAATGACCAACACAATCTAAAAGAAGCTAATTCGTATGTTTTACTTCCTGATTGCGGTGCAGGGACGAGCGAAAACAACTTCATCCTAGTCCGGAATGCTCTTTCTTCCAGTTCATCCATGGACCGAGGACTAGCTGGCACGGCTGCACGGAGGTTTTTGGGACATGTGCGCGAACAAGAGGCATTGTGGTCTGCTTATTTCTGCAAATAGCGGTGCTTAAATTTAGTGGAATGCACAAGAATTTCAGCTGGTCAGTACACTACATGGTTCAGTTGAGCATTCCAACTGAGAACACAATTATAATTGGTTATTCTGGAATGAGAGAACCTAACCTTGGATGGTGGCAACAAGAAAAAACCAGAGTGAACTCCAGGAAATTTAATCCTGCCGGGAGGCCCTTTGCTCAGAGAAGCCTTGTTTGTTTTTTCCTGATCTGTAAACCTTCTCACAACTTTGTCTTTTGCTGTGAACTAGTATATGTTTGTTATGTTCTATGAATCATTGAGATGTATAAAATTGCTTAACTTATGCTTTTCAAGTTTTTTATGAAGCCGAGTTTAATGTGAGTGTTCCACATGAACGTTGGAGCGTGTGAACGTTTGGAATTTACATTGTGGGCTCAGTTAACTGCATGAACCACTGTAACAAGATACGTAGTTGCTTATGTGTCAGACAGCAGATTATTGATTGTTAGCTGGTCGATAGCCTTGTGTTGAAGCGAGCTGAGCCAATGTGCCGTTTTTTGCACAACTGCTTACAAGTGGGGTAGCACCAACAGTGTTTACAAGTACTTATGTATACGTCGGCACACATTTCTTGAACGAGTACTCTAGTTCATCAAACACACACAGCTCATATGATAAACCGTGACAACTTATGTCTTACCATGCCATATTCATGAAAAAACTTGCCAGGACGCATATGTTTCGGCAACAATTACGATGGTTCTCACATGATTCACGGGCACACAAAAGAAGCAGCAGTTCCCATAGATGGATTCAAACAGAGTACTAGCCCCAGAGGGCTTGATAATAGGCAAGGTTCGGATAAGTAGAGACAATCCAAACTAGTATTAAACACTAGCTGGGGCAACTATTTCATGCCTCGATCAAATTTGGGTTGGACACAAGACGGACCATGCCATGAACATCATCGAGGACGTCCGACAGCAGCTCAATCCTGTGAACCTTCATGAAGATAACCTTGTGGCCTTGCCACTCATAAACTTGTTTGTGGAGGCATGCCACGTCATCTTCCTGCATAAGCTTGAGAAGAATAGTATGCCTCACAAACGAAGGAGTAGATTTGAACTTCTCGTGCTTCAATACACCTTGGACAACACGCTTGACAACAGTGAGGCTGGAATACAACTCGACAGCGGTATAAGCGCAAATGGCTTCCAGGATCCAACAGCCTAAGAACTCTGTTTTCCTAGTGCGTATATTCAGGTCATCCGCCTCATAGCGAGTGACATGTACAACCACACAATCCTTGTCTGCATCAAGGCTCTAACTGAACAGAAACAAATTCTGAATTACTTTCCATTATAAGAAACACAAGTTATTTAAACCACTATGTATAGCATGGCATCGAAGCTCATAAAATTTTGCATTATTCATCACCACATAATTAGATGAAAAACCACAATCGAGATCGGCAAAGAAGAAAATCACCTTGGGCAACTCAGAGGGGGGGGGGACACATCCTCGAAGGGGGAAAATTGTTCCTACAGTGCCAAGGGGACTATAACCTCAAACGAGGCGTTGAACAACTCAGTAGTGGCCGTGAGCGTATCTGGGGTCGGCTCGGTGGCTGCCTCCATCTTCTTGCAGCTCTCTGTCTCGTGGGGATCAGCCTCCCGCGTCTGCTCCAATATTAGAAGATCTTTGCCTGGTTCTCCTTGGTCTCTCATGAGACTGACGAATACTAGGAGACCACTGAAAGGAAAACACAATCATAATGACAATGAAACAAAAAAGAGAGTGAGGATCGGTTACTGCTTTTCAAAAGTTCTTTTTTTTCTCTGAACGAAGATATACCAATATCACGGATCCTCTTACCTTCCCTTCGTTGGGAGAGAAGAACAGTGGCAGATGCAAGTGTTGGCTTTCTTGAAGACGGTGAGGGCGAAGGGGATTCAGCGAAGAGTGAAATGATGGTTGCTTCGTCCGTCAAACTTAGACTGCGGGGAGGTGGGGTTTTGTGATACGACGGCTCGTTACTGCCGCGCTACGACCGGGGTGACTCTCCGCCTGCATACTGCCTTCTAATTTGGTGGATGGCATTTGGGCTCGCGCGCGGCATGTCCCGCATGTCGGTGAACAAAAGTAAAACGACATTCAGTAGAGGGCGACGTTTCAATGACCAGAGGAGCCAGAAGCGGTAGTGTATCCACTGTACTAGTAGAATTGTTTTTCTGGTAGCTGTAGAGTGTCTCCATTGTACTAGTAGTAATTGTTTCTCTCGGCCCAAGACAAAACAGCCCATCCACCCTAGTAAATAATAAAATCAATTCAAAAGCCCATATATTTACTTAATGAGTGGCGCTACCCACACCCAGCACACCGCCCCCCCACACAAAAACCTAGGTGCTCTTCTTCCTCCTCACTCCCACCCACCTCACGTCAGCTCGCTCCACTCGTACCCCCAAATTCCTCACCTCACTCCTACAGAAAACCCCAGCTCCCCATCTTCCACACTACTTGTCGGCATTCTGGGACTGGGGGTCCCCAGACTTGCCTGCTTGTGGCCTGCGGCGTGGCTCGAGTGGGGGCCCAACGTGGCCCATCTTCATCAACACAAGGTTCAAGACCCTCGCGAGGGGCCAAGCCTCGCGAGGCGGACGACACGGCGCTTCCTCAAGCACGGCCTCCTTAGGCTGGCTCGCGAGGAGGCGGAGAGATCAAGGTAGGGTACCTAACGAGGTGCCCATGACGCAAGCCATGACGACCAAGGGTGCCAGGCGGGCGCCGGCCCGCGCAGCGTTCTCCTTTCCTCTTTGGTGCAAAGGGGGAAAACGCAGGTGAGAGGATCAAGCAAAGGCACCCATTTCAGTGCAACGAGACCAAGACCAGTCCAACGGTGGGAAGGAGGTCACCATGGAGCCCAGGACGGCATCACCACAGGGCCTTTGGCAGGAGAAGACCAACTTTAGTCAAGATAAGTGTACCAGATGTTCCCCTTCAAATTGGCCAATTGTTGGCGCCCTTCCCGCTCAATATTTGGGAAGAGGCCCAGGGCCTTTGCCTATAAATAGGACTAGCCACCCACAGAGAAGGGGGGATCGGATTCCGCATCTAGGGCAAGTAGAGAGAGAGAGAGAGAGAGAGAGAGAGAGAGAGAAAGAGAAGGGCGATCGAACTCCCCCTAGCAGTTCATCCCCTAGCCAAGAACAGACCCTCGCGAGGTCGTTCTTCCTTGTATTGTTCTTCATCATCAGCCCAAGAGGCAATCCACCCACCACACTGGAGTAGGGTATTACACCACAATGGTGGCCTGAGCCAGTATAAACCCTGTGTCTCTTGTGTTGTTCTTGCAGTAGTTTAGATCCTTGCGAGACGGGGAGGTAGAGGGCACGATCTCCGCGCGCACCCCAGAGTTCGAACCTTAAGGGTCTGCCGGAACTCGTGATCCGACATTTGGCGTGCCAGGTAGGGGTGCGCCGGAATCTGTCTTCCACCGCTCCGCTCTCCTCCGACCGCCGCACCCATGTACGGCGCACGTCGAGCTCGCGTCACGCCAGCGGCCCTCGCTGGTGGACGTCCTTGCTGTTCCCCATCGCCCGCCGCCAACACCGCCACCGGCCCGGCGGGAGGCGAGCAGCAAGCACCACCCCGGCGTCTGCCTACACAACAGGGCGGCTGCCCCACGACGTCGACGCCCCCGGTCGTTGCGGCCCTCCTGGGCGGCTCACAGGCGCCACCCACAAGCCGCCACGTCAAGCCATTTGCCCGCTAGATCGGCGCCGTTTCCGCGCGGCAGGGGGCTCCCCCGGACCGGGCGGCACGCGAGGTTGGTCTGACCTTCAGCTCGGAGGACCACCCCGCTAACTTGGCCGGCTCGGGCGCGTTCCCCCTGTTGTGCACCCCCACCATCTGTCGGGTGGCCGTCACCAGAACCCTCGTCGATGGCGGCGCGGGCCTCAGCGTTCTCTCGGTTGAGACCTTCAACCTCCTCTGCATACCCCGGGAGCGGCTGCAACCCAGCCGATCCTTTTCGGGCGTCGGGGGCGGGTCGTCCGACTCCTTGGGACAGATCCGACTCCCGGTAACCTTCGGCACCTACGACAACTTCCGCACGGAGATGGTCGACTTCGACATCGCCCCCATCGGCCTCCCTTACAATGCCATCCTCGGCTACCCGGCACTGGCTCAGTTCATGGCCGCCAAGCACCCGGCGTACAACCTCATGAAGATGCCCGGGAGCAACGGTACCCTCACCGTGCATGGAGACACCGGGGACGCCCTACGAGTACTCAAGCTCGCCTTCAAGACGGCGGCATCGGCACAGCCCGCCGACGCAGGGACCCCTGAGCCCAAGGGGGCTGCGCCTACCAAGAAGAAGTAGTTGTTCACCCAGGACAAGGCAGAAACCAAGCAGATACCCGTCGACGAGGACGGATCCTCCAGCGCCACTTTCACCATTGGCGCCAACCTGGGGCCTGAGCAGGAGGAGGCCCTGGTCAAGTTCCTGCGTGCAAACAAGAAAGTGTTTGCTTGGGAGCCCGATCAGTTGGCAGGGATCCCCAGGGACGTCATCGAGCACCACCTCAACGTGTGCCCAAATGTGCGCCCCGTGAAGCAGAACGCCAGGCGGCAGACCGCAGAGAAGCAGGCCTTCATCATCCAAGAGACCCGCAAGTTGGAAGCCGCTGGAGACATTCGCGAGGTCCGGTACCCAGATTGGTTGGCCAACCCTGTTGTTGTTCCCAAGAAAGGGGGGAAGGAACGCATGTGTGTCGACTTCACCAACCTCAACAAGGCATGCCCGGAAGATCCGTTCCCGCTCCCTCGCATCGACCAGATCGTCGATTCCACCGCCGAGTGCGACCTGTTGTGCTTTTTGGATGCCTTCTCCGGATATCACCAGATCAAGATGGCGATAGAAGACGTTGAGAAGACCGCCTTCTTGACCTCGTGCGGGGTGTACTGCTATACATGCATGCCATTTGGACTACGCAACGCAGGGGCAACCTTTCAGCGGCTGATGCACATCACCTTGGGCTCGCAGCTCGGGAAGAATGTTGAAGCATACTCGATGACATTGTGGTGAAATCTCGAGAGGCCAGGACCCTGATACAAGACCTGGAGGAGACCTTCGCGAGCCTCGATGCAGTGAACCTGCGGCTCAACCCGGAGAAATGTGTGTTTGGCGTTCCCTCGGGCAAGCTTTTGGGATTCCTCGTGTCTCACCGTGGCATCGAGGCCAACCCCGAGAAGGTCAAGGCGGTCGAGGACATGAGTCCGCCAAAGACCCTCAGAGAAATGCAGAAGCTCACTGGGCGTGTGACCGCGCTAGGGCGCTTCATCTCCAAGTTGGGGGAACGAGCGCTGCCTTTCTTTCAGCTGATGAAGAAAAAGGGGCCCTTTGAATGGACTGAAGAGGCAGATAAGGCGTTTCAAGATCTCAAGAGGTACCTAACCAGTCCCCCAGTCATGGTGGCTCCACGCCCTCAGGAGCCTCTGCTGCTTTACCTTGCCGCCACTGCCTACTCTGCCAGCGCAGCACTGGTGGCGGTTAGGGAGGAGCGCCAGGCCAAGACCATGGCGGCAGCCCGAGGCCAGACGAGACGAGAACAGGGAAAGCTCGAGGAAGCCGAAACTACAGATGGAGAGAGTCAGCTGCCGAGGGACGCACCAGAGACAGGAGAGGCGGCATGCCCGGATGGTTCGCCTCCCGAGGCCACAGCATCTCATGAGGTGCCTTCACCTCCCGAGGGCGCCGCGACCCAAGATGCTCTCAGCCTTGTTGAACACCCGGTCTACTTCGTTAGCACGGTGCTACGGGACGCGAGGGCATGATACCCGATGCCTCAGAAGCTCCTCCTCACGCTGCTGGTGGCCTCGTGCAAGCTGCGTCACTACTTCCAAGCTCACCCGATCAAGGTCGTCTCATCGTACCCCCTGGAGAGGGTGCTCAGGAGCCCTAACTCAGCCGGAAGGGTCGCTGAGTGGAACATAGAGTTGCAAGCGTTTCAGCTTGAGTTCAGCACCACTAGGGTCATCAAAGGAGCCGCATTGGCAGATTTCGTGGTGGAATGGACAGAGGCGCCAGGCCTCAAGGATGACGAGGATCGCTCCCTCTCCCCAATGAGCGAGGCGCCAGAAGGCTGGGTCATGTACTTCGACGGGGCATTCTCCAGGCACGGCGCGGGGGCTAGTGTTGTGCTGATATCACCCACTCAAGATAAGCTTTGCTATGCAATACGACTCTGTTTCCAGCAAGGAGAAAAGATCTCCAACAACATAGCAGAATATGAGGGACTGATAGCCGGGTTGAAGGCTGCAGCGGCCCTGGGAGTGAAGCGCCTCACCGTTAAAGGCGACTCGCAGCTCCTAGTCAACTTCTCCAATAAGGTGTACGAGCCGAAGGACGAGCATATGGAGGCCTACCTAGCAGAGGTCCGTAGGATGGAAAAGCAGTTCTGGGGGCTGGAGCTGAAGCACGTGCCCCGTGGTACCAACCAGGAAGCTGACGACATAGCCGGACGGGCGTCCAGGCGGCTGCCGCAGAAGCCCGATGTCTTCGAAGAGCGGCTCTTCAAACCTTCAGCGCAGCCAACGCTATCAAGCACGGCTCAGCCTTGGAAGGAGCTCCCTCAGCCGCCAGCCTAGGGAGCCCCGGCCTGCGGACCGCCCTCAGGAGCGCGCTTGCTCCTGACGATGGAACCTCAGGAGGAATGCTGGAACACAGAGCTCCGGGATTACCTGACACGTGGGGCCCTGCCGGAGAAGGAGGAGGAAGCAGAACGTGTGGCGCGGCAGGCCAAAGCGTACTGCATCAGAGACAGATAACTCTACCGGAAGCGACCCAACGACGTATCTCTGCGCTGCATCTCCAGGGAGCAAGGAAGGGAACTACTGGGGGACATACACGGCGGAGACTGCGGACACCACTCATCATCACGAACCCTCGTCGGCAAAGCATTCCGTAGTGGGTTCTATTGGCCCACCACGCTCAACGACACGATCGAATTGGTAAAGGCTTGTGAGGCCTGCCAGTTCCATTCCAAGCAGATCCATCAACCAACGGGGAGCCTGCAGACTATACCCCTCTCGTGGTCAGTCGCAGTTTGGGGGTTGGATATTGTGGGCCCGTTCCCTCGGGCACCAGGGGGCTACCGTTACCTCTACGTCGCCATTGACAAGTTCACCAAGTGGGCAGAGGTGGAGGCTGTCCGTACCATCCCCGCAGGCTCCGCGGTCAAGTTCATCAGGGGTATCGTGAGCCGGTTCGGGGTGCCGAACCGCATCATCACAGACAACGGTTCGCAGTTCACCAGTAATCTCTTCAAAACATACTGTGCTAACCTTGGAACGCAGATATGCTACGCTTCAGTGGCACACCCGCGAAGCAATGGGCAAGCCGAACGAGCCAACGCGGAGGTCCTGAGAGGCCTCAAGACCAGGACGTTCAAGAAGAAGCCGGAGGCCAGCGGCAGGGGTTGGTACGATGAGCTCCTATCCGTGCTGTCGTCCATCCGCACAACCGCGACCAAACCAACCGGCGAAACTCCGTTCTTCCTGGTCTACGGAGCCGAAGCAGTCCTTCCTCACAAGGTCAAGCGTCGCTCCGCGCGGGTCCTGGCGTTCGACGAGGCGCAGCAGGATGCCATGCGGGGGATGGACCTCGTGCTGGGGGAGGAACGCCGCCGGGAAGCCGCGCTGCGAGCGGCAAGGTACCAACAGGCGCTATGACGATATCACTGCCGCAACATCCGCCCCAGGACCCTCGAAGTAGGAGACCTCGTACTCAGGCGGGTCCTCTCCAGGGAAGGGCTGCACAAGCTCTCTCCCATGTGGGAGGGCCCGTTCAAGGTTGTTCATGTTTCCAGGCCTGGCTCCGTGCGCTTGGAGACTCAAGAGGGGGAGCCGATCCAGAACGCGTGGAACATCCAGCACCTCCGGAGGTTCTACCCCTAAAAGGCCCTGAGCCTGTGAAGAAGGCGAACGCCTGTGAAGATCTTCTCTTTTTGGAAAAGGCCCAGAGCCTGTGAAGAAGGCGAATGCCTGTGAAGATCGTCTCTTTTTGGAAAAGGCCCAAAGCCTGTGAAGAAGGCGAACGCCGGTGAAGATCGTCTCTTTTTGGAAAAGGCCCAGAGCCTGTGAAGAAGGCGAATGCCTGTGAAGCTTATTACCTCTAAGGGAGAAGGCCCAGAGCCTGTGAAGAAGGCAAATGCCTGTGAAGCTTATTACCTCTAAGGGAGAAGGCCCGGAGCCTGTGAAGAAGGCCAATGCCTGTGAAGCTCGCCGCCCCGTGACACTCTCATGTAATAATGAGTGGGGCTGTACACGCCCCGGAGTCGCAGGAGCGCCGGCCTCAGGCCCTGGGGCTCCCTCCCACGCCCAGTGGCAGCACTTAGCTCCGCCCTGGTGAGAAGACGTCGAAGACTAGACTAGGTGTCGGACGCGGCTTTTTCATTTGCTTTCCGCATTTGGCGTGTTTTACTTGCATTTGAAGTCTTATCGAAACTATCGCAGTTGTTGATTCATGGTTTGTCAATTTTCGCTCCTCGTTTTGATTTTCTCTCATGAAAGGCCTCGCGAGGGATGGGACTCTAACGCCCTCGCGAGCGTTTCTGCTCTAGCCGTTTAAAGGTTTCATGACCCAGGCTCTCTACAGGAGCACCCCTCTGGTCCGTGCCCCTCGGGCACCGTGACATGCACACAGGGACTGGGGTCGGTCGCCCCCCGGTTGGGGCCGTAAACTACCTACGCGAGGGCAAATAGTTGAGAAACGCAACAACAAAATTAAGGTAATGGCTACAACGGCAATAATTCTCAAACACGCCCCAACGGGGCTCCACGCAGCTGTCTTATCTTACACAGGGAGCAAAAGGAAAAGGAAAGGGCGAGCCCGGCGCGGCCCGCCCCACATCGGCCTGCTGAGGCGACATTGGATGCCTCCGGAGCTCAGGCGGACTCCCTCTCGCGCTTCACCGGGGCGCGGCGACGGGCGGATGAACAGCCACCCCCCAAGCAAGCGCGGAGGCGAGGGGGCTGGCTGCGGCCACCGCTGGAGGAGCCGCCTGAAGAGGAGTTGGCGAAGCTTGGGGAGCCTCGGGCGCCGCCAGCAGAGTGGGCGCTGTCTCCTCCATCGTCGTCCTCAGGGCAGCATCCCGCGCGGCGACCATCTTCCCCAAACACCCTCACGTAGAGGGTGCCGTCGCCATCGAACTTGAAGTGCAGGGTGCACCGCTCGCTCAGGCCGCGCGTGCGGACAAACGTTTGCCAGCCGCGGGTCAGGGCCCCATTCCCAGAAGGGGAGACCTCGAGCGAAACCCAAGAGGCCCTAAAGGAGCAGCCGTCAGCCTGGAGCCAGAAGCCGCACCGGGCGCTGGCCGGCAGCTCGCTGATGAAGAAGCGAGGGAGCTGGAGCCAGGTGCTAGTCGGGTCCGCCGACCACACGACGAACTCCGGCAGCACCTCCGCCGAGCGAAAGCGCGGCCTGGGAGGCCACACAACCACAGCCTGCCTCTCCATGGCAGCCGAGCGCTCACCACCACGCAGAGAACCACCCCTGTGTCCACGGGGAGCCACAGCGGGGACCACGGGATGCTTGCGGGGACGACCCCGGCCGCGCTTGGCCGGAAGGGAGTCGGGCCCCGCCTGACTAGCCTTCCCCTTCTCCGCGGCTGAGAACCTCTTCGGAGCCATGCGAGCGGCGGCGGCGAAGGAGAGGAAGAAGAAGAGAAGCGGAAAGGGATGGACTGGCGGAGCTCGTGCGGCCTCGCACTTATAGCCGGAAGAGGCCAACCGTCGAGCACCACGATCGCAGGTAATAATGACCCGTATCTATGCATGCAGGGACTAGTCAAGTCACGCAGTTGCCAAGGCGTCGTGGGGAAGTGGAGACGCCCACGTCCTGTCAAACCGCCATGCGGCGCCCAAGGCCGCAGGCTGTTAGGGCCCGCGGCGCTTCGCCCTTGCCCTTTCCCTCTCGGCACGGCCAAGTCCGTGTGCGCCTTGGGCCCGGGGGCTACTGTCGGCGTTCTGGGAACGGGGGTCCCCAGACTTGCCTGCGCCTGCGGCGTGGCTCGAGTGGGGGCCCAACGTGGCCCATCTTCATCAACACAAGGTTCAAGACCCTCGCGAGGGGCCAAGCCTCGCGAGGCGGACGACACGGCGCTTCCTCAAGCATGGCCTCCTTAGGCTGGCTCGCGAGGAGGCGGAGAGATCAAGGTGGGGTACCTCACGAGGTGCCCATGACGGAAGCCATGACGACCAAGGGTGCCAGGCGGGCGCCAGCCCGCGAGCGTTTCCCTTTCCTCTTTGGTGCAAAGGGGGCAAACGCAGGCGAGAGGATCAAGCAAAGGCACCCATTTCGGTGCAACGAGACCAAGACCAGTCCAACGGTGGGAAGGAGGTCACCATGGAGCCCAGGACGGCGTCACCACAGGGCCTTTGGCAGGCGAAGACCAACTTTAGTCAGGATAAGTGTACCAGATGTTCCCCTTCAAATTGTCCAATTGTTGGCGCCCTTCCCGCTCAATATTTGGGAAGAGGCCCAGGGCCTTTGCCTATAAATAGGACTAGCCACCCACAGAGAAGGGGGGATCGGATTCAGCATCTAGGGCAAGTAGAGAGAAAGAGAGAGAGAGAGAGAGAAAGAGAAGGGCGATCGAACTCCCCCTAGCAGTTCATCCCCTAGCCAAGAACAGACCCTCGCGAGGTCGTTCTTCCTTGTATTGTTCTTCATCATCAGCCCAAGAGGCAATCCACCCACCACACTGGAGTAGGGTATTACACCACAATGGTGGCCCGAACCAGTATAAACCCTGTGTCTCTTGTGTTGTTCTTGCAGTAGTTTAGATCCTTGCGAGACAGGGAGGTAGAGGGCACGATCTCCGCGCGCACCCCAGAGTTTGAACCTTAAGGGTCTGCCGGAACCCGTGATCCGACACTACTACAGAAAAAACCTCAGCTCCCCTTCTTCTTCCCTCGCACTACAACTAGGCTCGTCATTCGTTACTCTGCTCAAATCCGTGAGCGTGACATGACGCCCTCGAGGAAAATGGAGTCGGCTGACCCCAGCGCCAAGAAGATGAGGCTCCTGCCAGCGGCGGCACCTGTTGTAGATCCTGCACACGGCAGCGCGGGGAGAAGCGGCAACCCTTCCCCCACCAGATCTCAGGAAACCGTAGAATCTCGGGTGGACCGCATCAGCGATCTCCTGGACACGGTCCTTGGGGAGATCATCTCGCTTCTCCCCACCAAGGATTGCTGCCGCACCCAAGTCCTCTCAATTTGGTGGCGCCCTCTATGGCGCGCCGTGCCCATTAATATCGACTACTGTCAGCTATCTCTCCTCAATGATTTTGAAATCCCCAGAGCCATCATCTCCTCCCACCAGGGCTCCGTTCAAAGCCTCTGCATCCCGTCATGCTACTTGAGGAAGCATACCATGCCCTGCATGGTGGACGCCTGGCTGAAATCCCCTGAATTCACAGAACTACAGCTGCTTGAGTTCTACTACTCCCTTGGAAATCACCTACGAGATGCCGAACACCATCTATCTGTGCCCTTAGCACTGATGTCCATCTCGCGGTTTTCCTCCTCTCTCCACACCGCCACCATTGCGCTGTGCTACCTACCAGACAATCTGGTACTAAACCTTCGACTCCCATTTCTCAAGAAACTTTCACTTGTGCGGGTTCATATATCGGAGGCCTCATTGGACATCATCATCCACTCCAGTTGCCCTGCCCTGGAGTGCTTGCTGCTTGTTTTCACAGATAGAATCGGTTGTCTCCAAATAAAGTCGCCTAACCTTGTAAGAATTGGAATTTCTTTTGACGGAAGGCAGCTCATCATCCAAGATGCCCCTTCACTTCAAAGGTTGATCCTTGATTCTAGTTATTCACCGTCGCAAATAACTGTCCTCTCTCCGCCTAAACTGGAGACCTTGGGTGTAATACATGATCTCTGTGCTCATTTCAAGATGGTGTTTGGCTCCACGGTTCTTCAGGTACTTTATATTATCATCTACACTTGTAACCATAAGCTGCTTTTTAAATTTCTGTGCATAAGTTATATATCATCTCGGAGTACACATTTTGTACTAATATTATGTTCTATGCTCAATGAAGAGTTTCTCCAAGGATAGCCTATCAATGGTGCTGGATTCTGTCAAGATCTTATATATCCAAATGAATAGTTTTGGTCTGAAAAAGATTATTGGCTTGCTGCAATGCTTTCCATGTCTGGAGAAGTTGTATATAAAGGTGATAATTTCACACATATTGGAAGCCCGCATATAGTGTACTAGAATTAACCTTTCAGCTGTTGCTCTTTCCACACTTTTTTTTAGACCTTAACTATTTTCAATCTTCATGTCTATTTAGGCAACAGGACGGGGTAAGAAAGTTATAACCAATCGGTGTATTCGTTAGCACCGGGATTTTCTCACTTCTCATGACATTCGACTAAAGACATTAACGCTAGAACGATATGTAGCCAACCATGCAAACACTAGATTTGTCACATTCTTCCTACTGAATGCAAGGTTACTATTGTCCGTCAGGCTTAAGTTTATCAGCGGCATGGTTTTGAGGGATTGGTATGTTGAAGAGAAAGAAGGAGTTTCAGGTGGGCAAAAGAGCTTCTGAACATGCCGGGCATCTATTTACAACATATTGTGGTCATAATCCAGTAAATTTTACGACCCAGGATGTTCATTCTATGGACCTGACCGATCTATTTGACTGTGATTGCCAAAAACAGTGCTGGAGTTAGATGTTGTTGCCCTTTTCAACATAGGTTTTGTCTAAACCTGATGAACAATTAACCCTCGTGATTTTGTACAGTTTGTAAGATGGAGTTAGACACTACAAAAAAAATACACTTCCGTGATGATACGTGTTTGTCACAGTAGGTCGTGTTTTTGTCATGCATGTACATCCATGAAAAATATATGACAGAATCAAGATAGTCATACATGTGCAGTCGTAGAAGTTTCCATGACATTACCAACATTATCATCACGGAAGTGTCGACTTCCATGATGATAAATCGTGCGTCACAAAAGTGCTTTCGTCAAGGGTGACCGACACGTGGCATCCACCGTAACGGAACACCGTTAAGCTATCGGGTCGGGTTTTGGATCCGATAAACAGGTAACAACCCCGACCAATGGGAAATTTCCACGTGTAAAATTCTTATTGGCCAGACGAAACACGTGTCAGCTCGTCAGTGGGTCAGATAGGCGCATATGATACGTCGACATGTGGCACGTCCCAACAGAGGCCCATTCCTGTGAAAAGGCCGGCCTGTTTGACTTGGTCAGAAGGTGGCGGGCCGACCCATGGAAAGCCTGTTAATGGCCTGTTCGCATATAACCCATTTACAGCCCGCTAACCCAAGGCCCGTTACGCCCTATTCGAATTAGGCCCAGTAGAGTCATCTAGGCCATCCAATATGATTCCAGCCCGTTTTCACTTCTGGCCCATGTATGGCCCATGACGTCTTTCGGCCCATATGAGGGGCCCTATGTAACTTTTGGCCTATTAACGGCCCATGGTGAAACTGGCCCGTAATGAACAGTGTATCACTTTACACCCATTAACGGCCCGTGGTGAAACTGGCCCGTAAAGAACAGTGTATCACTTTATACCCATTAACGGCCCATTATTCCGTTGGGCCGTTTCTAGCCCATGTTATCTTTCGGCCTTCTCAGAGCCCATTTATTCTTGGGCTCATTTCCAGCATTCATTTACTTACGGCCCGCTACTGTCATTTTCTGCTTGTGGGCCAAATTCAGCCCGTGGTTACAGTCGGCCCGTTTGTGGTCCATTAATACGTTGGGCCGTTTTCATAGCGTCATAAAATACGGCCTATTAAAGATGGCCCGTTATGGTCGGCCCATGAATGGACGATTCCAACTATAGCCCGTTTACGGCCATAATGCGGTCTGTTTGGCCGATGTTTGGGTAATCGATCATACGGCCCGTATAAGGCCCATTGATGATACGGCCCGCAGACGGCCCATTGTTTCTATGGCTCATAGAAGGCCCATTGTTTCTACGGCCCGTAGAAGGCCCACTGTTTCTACGGCCAGTAGGAGGCCCAGTGTCACTACAGTAAATATTAGCCCATGGTTATTGTGGCCTAGTTTTAAAAAATAGGTTATTGCCGCCACTAGCTAACCGCGGAAAAATAACTGCAATGACTACAAGCAAACAAATAAACAAGACAACAAGGAAATAAATAAGCAAGCAACTAATGCTAGGCTATCACGGCTATTATACATATTACATCCACTGGGCATCAAAGTTCGCCACCAGTGCAAATATAGGGAACTAAGCAGCATATCATATACACTAGCCGTCAAAATTGGCCACCAGTGCAAATAAACGCGGCAGCAAAACAAGAGCATAACTGAAAGAACTTCAAAAGAGCTCAAGAAACGTTATCCTGGGTATCCACCATGCTGGCAATAAGCTTAGCAAGCTGATTAGCTTTGTCCTGTTTGGCGCTAAAATCCTCCAACGCTTGCTGTTGCACCAGAAAGTATGCATCTGAATGCTCCAGGGACTTCCGCAGTCCTTCCGCTTCTTGTCGCAGCACAGCTGATCGATGTCTTTCAGCTTGTAGTTGAGACTCAAGAAATCGAACTAATTCAGACATTGAGTTTGAATAGCTTGTGCAAGTGGTAGTGGCCTGTAACTCGAACACTAAACCAAGACAGGATGTGTCACTATCGTGAACCTCATCTGCATTACTTCCTTTACCATTTCTTAATAAGGCACTCTTCCCCAATATTTTGTCAGCATTCTAAAAGAAGAAACAAGCAGACACATAACAAGTTTAGCATGTACTAGTATATGAAACTCATTCCGGTGAACCAGTTCATTAGTAAGGTGGACAGGATTAAACTACCAAGTCTTCTATTGCCAAGTACTAGTACATAATAAAAGCATCAAACAAACATATATCTATGTCCTATGGTAGCAATGGAATCTTAAATTAGAACAGTTGTTCTTCAGGTTTAGGCACTTGTTCTACATGAACAGAGTACAGTAAGACACAAGAATATAATACTTAAAAATAGAAAATGAGCTCATAGACCTTACCACATTCTTGGTTCAGGACCAGTACAGAACAAGGCTTTCCCAGTCATCGTCTAGTAAATGTGTCTCAGGAGAACGTAAGGGAATTTGATGAGTTTCTTTACCGGTGAAGTAAGTTTTCTTCAGGTAATTCCGATAGTGCCACCAAGCATTCCTGAAGATAGCAGATGTATTAGCACAGGTTACCTCATCCTGAGTTTCCAAATCAGTCCTTCTCTATAGAGAAAAATGGGAAAATTTTCTATATTATAACCATCATGGAGGTAGGATGTATGGGACGAAGCAAAGTAATTGCCATGAATAACATTACTTACACATAACTCCTGGACAAACACCTGCAACTGGCATTTTCCTTCATCTTCAGTATAATATTTCCAAGATGGGAAGATACACACATACGATTTAACAACATCAAATGTGATAGATGCTAAACTATGACTAGCTGGTTGTGCTTCCTCCACAGGAATAGGCGTACTAACTGGTGGAGTTGGGGTTCGCCGTGATAGTACTGGACCTTTTGGCACTGGATCTACCTTACTAACTGCTCTTGTTTGGGAGCTCTGTGGTGGAGATGGTGCTGTGTCAACAGGAACTGGGTTACTATCGGCTGGGGTTGGGGTTAGATTGGGTGAAGCTAGTTCTCTGTCCATCGTAGTAGGGGTACAATCTGCGAGAGTTTGTGTTATGTGTGGTAGGGCTAGTCCTTGTGCATGTACAACCGGGGTGCTATCTCCACCAAGAGGTAGCACTGTTTTATTTGAAGACCGTGTTTTTAGTCCGCTAGATACTGGCATCACCCGCTCCATTTCAAATGGCTGATAAACATGAAACATAGTTGAATGTATAGACATTGTATCAGGGAAAGATGCAATAGATAGTGTGGAAAAAAGAGGGCATGAAATAGTTGACATGTATATTGTTTAACTAAAACGGATAGCATGACATAATTTCACATATATGATGTCTATTTAAATTGGATATCATAGCATAACATAATTCAAAGATATGATGAATAACTAAACAGGACCGCATGACATAATTCACCTACATGTTGTCTAAGTAATCAGGATCGCATCATTTAGTTCACATATGTGATTTATATGCTAAACAGAGGGCATTCGATATGACGTCTGAACTAAGAACATGGTGTTGAATATTGTGTATATGATGTCTAAACTATGCAATGCAAGACACCGTATGCATGATATGAGTAGTATAACCGTGCCAAGTTAGAGCATACACCTCAGTGGGGGAGTAGGACTGGTCATCTGTCTCTGAATCCATCTCTGAGGAGCTATCGAGACACAACAAGAGATCTGCTTCGACAGGTAGCACTGTTTGCTCTGAAGGCCTTGTTTTCACTCCAGATTTTTCCATCTCCCACCCAAATGGCTGATTCACAGGAAGAGTAGTTTAATGTACAAACATTGTCGACAAATGGAAATGTAATGAAGAAAAGGATGGGCAAGATATCATTCAAATATATGATGCCTGGTTAAACAGGATGGCATTGCACATTTCACATATATTGTGGCTGGCTAAAAGACATGACACTGCATAATTCCCATATATTATATAGAAACTAAACAGGTGGCATTATAGAACATGTCTAAACTAAAAGATGACATATATGATGTCAAAAGTAGGCACTGCAAGGCAACACCTTGGGTTAGCGCCGTCTGAATAGAGCAAACACCTTGGGGGGTAAATAGGAGTGGTCAGCGGCGTCTGAATCCGCCTCAGAACAGATGTCTTCCTCTGGATTACAATCTGGAGAGGGGTGGGGAGGGTTTGCCATTGAACCCACCATGGAGTGATGTCTGCATGACATTGTATTGCCGCGCAAAACTCTCCTCTTTTTCTCTACATGTTCAGCATGGCTGTGTACAATATCTGACATGCATAAGAAAAAAATATGGTGAGATTATGTAAGGAGAGCATGCAGAAATTTAGAGGGATGGCAACAACCAGTGGATCGACGTTTTTCAGTTGAACCAAAATAGCCCTAATGGATCGACGTGAATGTATAGTAATAAGTGATGCAAAAAGTGTACAACCTCTTTGCCGTAGCCGTGTCGACCTCAGCATCATTGGGTTGGTCACTGAAGCAGTTGAGGCAGAGGTGTCTGTCGGAGGTGTGGAAGAAGATCTGAGGAATCTGTAGACGGCGTCTAGGGCACTGCTCTGTTGTGATGGATCGTTCTGTCGTTGGAGCAGCTCCGGTGAGCCGTAAGACGTCAAGGCTGAAGTAGCACAAGACAGACATCGTCAATCTCAAGTGGGATTCTAATAGCATCTCCAATAGATGATGTAAAATGGATGTAAAATTAACATCACCAAAAACCACCTGACTACAACAGATGAGGTTAAAATTGTTGACTCTGAACTTAACTGTCGAAACTGAAATTTACTGTGGAATCTGAATGCTACTGTTGAAACTGAACGCAATGGTAGCAGAGAGGCACTTGACATGTAGTTTAGGGAGGGCCTGCAGTTCATCTTCAACCTGCACCCCCTGAGCCGCCAGCCACCACCGGCCAAACCGCGCTGAAACAACTTGCGACCGCCGCCCCGGCCAGCCCTCTAGGCCCCCCGCCCCCCACCCTGAACCCTAAGATCGATAGTGGGGTACCTCTCCAGCGAGCCCCTGGCCCCGCTGCGGGTAGTTCTTCCTTAACTTCTGTGAGCCCCCCCAACCCCTAAAAATCAACTGACCCAAAAGTCGATTCCGTTGACTGAAGTGTGGCTTAATCGGAGCAGAGCAGCAGCACGAGCGAGGGGGAGAGCAGCAGAAGCAGCACGAGCGAGCGAGCGAGAGCTGGAGCAGCAGCAACAGATCCGGCTGGTATGGACGCCGCCGTGAAGAGGCCTCACACTGGGGGAGATCCGCCATGGAGATGTCGCCCGCGGCGCCGGCTTCAAGGTAGCCACTCCATGGGGGTGCTGGATGGAGCACCGTCGGCGCCAGGAGGTCGAGTTAAGGAGAAGGTGTGATGCGATGAGTGTACAACCTCTGTGGTGGCGCCGAGTAGGCCTCGGCTTCATCCGAGGAGTCGGTGAGGATGCTGCGGTTCCGGTGGAGAAGGTTAAGGCGACGCTGTGGGGATGGAGCAGCAGCGATAGACAGGGCGATTGTCGGAGTAGCTCCTTGGAGGTGGAGGACGAGGAGGCTGAACCGGCGGGACGGTGTGATGGACGACGGATCCTCATCCGGGGAGGTGGATGGGGGACGTCGAGCTGTTGCGGTGGACGACGTCGTCGGGGAAGAGGCTCCGGCTGGGCAGCGGTGATGTGGCGGACGGAGGAGGGTGGGGTTTCGCGGCTGGAGCGGAGAGGTTATGGCAGCCTGGGATTTCGAATGGCGAAAAGGAGGCGATGGGAGGGGTTGAAGCATGACTTAGGAACGCGCTTGTACAAAATGTAGGGCGTGTTACAAAAGTACCCCCACCGATTTTAACTAGCGGCCCTTTTGGCTCAGGGTTAGAAGGGGGATTTCGCGTGTCGGGATTTGGCAGTTGGAGGGAGTTTCCCCGCGCGTTGTAATTTTGGGATAGCAAGGCACGGGTTGTGAAGGCGTCAGTTTTGGGAGCACGATATCTGAACTTTTGGGATATAACAAGACGCGGGTTGAATTTTAGGGACAAGCCTAACGTGTAGTAATATTGTACTTTTACGTACCAAATCATTTCGCACTTCCCTCAACCCAAAAGAAAATGAAAAAATAAAACTATTCACACCACACAAAGAGAGAGTCTTGTCCCGTTTTACTATACAAATGCTATTCAAAGCTACTCCCTCCTTCCATCTATATAGGGCCTTATGCGTTTTTCGATGCTAACTTTGACCAAATATTAGAGCAATGATATATAACATGCAACTTACACAAAGCACACCGTTAAATTCGTCTATGAAAGGTTCTTTCAATGATATAATTTTCACATTGTGCATGTCATGTACTCTTAATCTTGTCAATAGTCAAAGGCGGTCTTAAAAATCTCATTACGCCCTATATAGATGGAAGGAGGGAGTATGAATCCATGTTATGTCCGATTAATTTTTTTGCTTGCTGTATAATGCATGTAACCTACTCATACCAACATTTTAGTGCATTCCAAATGTCTATACTACCGCTGCAATCCGAACTAAATTCGAATTCGTTTCTCTATTTCAATAAGAATCTACAATCATGATTGTTGCCAACTTCAACCATCATAGTTTCCTTGCTATCCACCATATATAAATCGGACGGCCTATAATGCAGGATGGCATGCACACCATCATCAACAACTCCGTTTCTTTATAAGAGTAGAGATAAAATATATTAAATGTAGTATAACATGTTCATAACCACACCATGTGTATCACTGTTATATATATCCACACATGCGTCGGTTTGAAACACTATGATAAATTCTTCAAATATCCGAATTCGCTTTTTATAATGAAGTGTATATGATCTCTATTCGTCTTTTACACCCACACAACCCTCTTATCTTTGTAGCTAGCGCTAACTTTCTCTTGTGCACACGCCCGCATCCCTCTCACCCTCCCTCAGCATTCTCTAGCTCCATTGCGCAAATTCGTCTTTTCACTTTAGGTCGTTCACCCATGGTGTGTGTAGGCCCCCCTAGCTCCTTTACGACACACATTGATCGATATGCCTCTCTAGCCAGGTGTGCCTAGCACAAACACAAGCTTCCCATCTTCTCTTGTCATCGTCCATGCCTCACTCCCACCACTCTTTTCATCGTTCTCGTACTCGCACACTCCTCCCCCCTCGATATAGTATGCCTCTCGTACCACCTCCTACATGCATCCCTCTCTCTCTATCCTTTGCCTCATGCCTCATTCACTTCTAACACACACATGCATGTATACCCATCGATCTCCCAACATATACCTAGATCGACTTTAACTACCCCCCATCGATCGACGTACCTCACAAGTTATGTCTCTCCTTTCTCTTACAAAGGGCGATTGATCTTCGTATGTAGTTACGTCTGCTTACCACAGCCACATCGTCCCCCCTCATCATTCATGCATGCCTCCTGACCCGTCTCTCACACGCACGTGCACAAACAACAAGCAATCATCTCCTCTCTTATTGATATTGCGGGTGTGCCCTCTGTTTGTCTAGCAAGCCTATCCCACCAATTTTTAGAAGCCACTCCACTACCACCCCCTCCAACACACTAGCTCTGTCTCTCTCCCAACCTTATTCCTCTCCTGCACATATGCATGGAAGCCGATCGATCTCCCTCAATACATGAGGCAGATCGATCTCCTTAATACATGAGGTAGGCCTCTCTCCTCCTCCACACATATACCAGCCATTGTACCTCTATAGTTAATTGGGACTCCCTCTTCCCCCACCACACACCGATAGTCGAATGCTGCAGGTAGGTATCCATGCCACAGAGACAAACTGCACATGTCCCACTCTCACGTTCCAGTAGGCCAGCCACTCTATATCTTTGACGTGGGCAGACACAAATTCGATGGCACTATTTATTGATCGCGCGCGCAAACACACACATCATCCCTCTCTTCGATTCTATGGACACCTCAAGCCGATGATACCTCCACTCTCTTCTCATGGATCGCCCCCTCTATATATATATGTTATATCCAGAACTCTATTTCACACATATTGCATATGTTACAGTTTTTGATTGACCCCCCCCCCCCCCCACCAAAAAAAACTCTCAAGAACCCACACACTATATCTCTCTAGGTTTGTACCTCTCTCACACAACCCCACGTAGGTGGTGTACGTATACAAGAAGAGAATAGGTGCACCGTGCACGTACTCACGCTTCGTGCCCAGCCACACCCGCGCGGGTACACGGTGGAGCTCATCTATTATATACTTAAAACAAAAGGCAAACAAGACATTACGTGCATCCACATAGATTAAATTATCTTGATCCTTTATTTTATCTTTTAACGGCTGAGATTAAAAGACGAAAACGTTACGTAAAAATATGTGCATGTACAAGTAGTCAGACATGCCACGTACAAATCGTGCACATAGGTTCCATCTGGACGTTAATTAGCCCACAGAAAAAAAAAACTTTCCATCAACGTGTCAAGGAAGCAAAAATAGAAGTCAAACCTAAACAAATAGGAAACCTAAACAAATAAGGACAACGACTAGACCTAACCAGACCTCGCATGAGGAAGTTACAAAATAGGAACCAATACATGCAGAAAAGACAGGTTTCCGAGCTGCTGTTCCACACGGTCTCAGGCTCTCAGCCACCTCAACCCACACCCCTCCACCCATATATAAACAAGTAGAGCCGGCTGCAGAAGCACACACCAAACAATTAGAAGTCCTCAACCAAGACGGCTTGAAGACACCACACACGTAGACACAAAAAGCCACCTCCAGCGGCTTCACTCGACGTCCGACGAAGTCACACCAAAGCACGCTGAACGCACGACGAAGCCACTTCCAACTACAACAATAGACGTCAGAAGAAGTGACTCCAAAGCACTTTTGGTCAGAATCATCAGGTTTGGGTAATTGTTATTAACAATCTTATTTTTTTCCGGATAGAATCTTTATAAATACTTCAATTGATAAATTGTTCCCTTAATTTTCAAGGCAAAATACTATGGCATACAAGAAGTTGAGCGACTTAAATACAAGGGGACATAACTAGAACATTCAAGTAAAAGTAATGTGAATGTGGGATTCAGTCAATCGTACCAACGATGAGCTTATTAGCCTAGATATGATACTGATCAATCAGCAGGTCTGTTTATTAATATATTTGATTGGAATTTTTTCTGTCAGATTATGCAACACTTACTGACAATATTTGATTGTATAGGGCGAAACAGACCATGTTACTATTTGGAAGAATCTTATAGACAATTTTAGATTAAAGCAAAAGCCAAAAAAAACCAAGCTTGAAGATGAAGATTTATTATGTAAAGAAAAGCCCATGAGAACAAGGATGTTGTCTAGATAATTAATAGATTAGTAGCTTATGAAATAAATAGTACAGCCGTCTATTTGTATTGACCAAGATAAGTGAGAGTACTTGACATCGACCTGGATAAGAAGTATACTTATTAGATTAAGGGTGTGAATGTTAGCGATGTTCTTACTCTAAAACATATTGATAACTTTCTTTAAGTAGTTTCCTTTACAAACATGCTATTTTAGCCAAATCTGCAGATAGACAGGAACATAATACAAGACCGGAGTTTCACACATTAGAATTGATTTCACAATTTCAAGAAACTATACTTTGCCAAATCTATATGAGGCCAGCACAATACACAGTAACATACCTTGCTTTTGTAACTTAATTAATAGCAGACGAGGATGTAAGCATATCACCGACCTTTCTACTGTTGTACATACCGATAGCTTTGCTTGGCGCGGCAATTCTGACAAAAACAATGGTCCCACATTTAGACTTAGCCGCAAAGCAAATCCACTATCTAATCACATTAATTGCTTAGGTCACTAAAAATTTGCTGGCAACTGAAATATGTTTCACGGTTAGTTGATGTGCTGACCACAAGTTAGCTGAGAAAATTCAACAAGGGAGCTTCTGCTCAACCTATACCAAAATTGATGAAGAAGGTGAACACACAAAAGGTAAGACCTTTGCAGTTTAAGAAAATAATAAAAAAGCTGATTCATACATACGAACAAATCCGGTTCATAAGGCATTTTTTCAGACAGAAGGCACCTTGAAAAAATTATTTCTTGCTAAAAGCAAATTAAAAATACTATGGAGTGGTAGTCTGACAGCAAGAACAATGAGGAGACCAGCATCTCACAGTTGACTGCTACTCTTTGCATTCCTCAGATGTTAGATACAATACTTCATCATCAGCAAGTGTTCCCTCACAGCCTCCTCCACTGGGCCAAACTACAACCCATCTGCCATGGTCCTCTAGCCATCGGCCATGAAGAAGATGAACAGTGTAGCCATCGTGTTCTCCTTGCTGCTCCCCATGGCCACTCCGCCAGACTCAATGAGGTCGTCAAGGATCCACATCCGTGAGAACGCGACGAACACGTCCACGCACTGGCCAAGTGCGTCGGTACGTACACGAAGAGAAATTGGAAGAAGAAAACTAGCCGCGCATAAATCACTGAAATTGAAAACTTAACCTGCAGCTAGACGCATGCATGTCTCACATGAAGCTGATTCTTTTGCTACCTAGCTCAGTAAAGTTGCATCTAAACCTCCTTTTTTACTCTCAATAAATAATTAGATGCAAGGGTCTCTTCTAGGTTTAGTTAGACTTAATTCAAGAAGATCAATATGTGTGCTTTACCGTATTCTATACTGCACAATTCAGGGAACAAGTATAAGTGCCCTTCTCCAGCCAGAAAGTTGTGGTATGATTCCTAATTTCACATGAAAAGTTGTTTAGCAATGGAAAGATAAAATCTTATTCTGATTTCTAGATCATTCAACTTCAAAAAAAACTTATATGGTTGCAATAACACTTACATTTGGTAGAAGTCCGGACAGCAGGAGGGCAAGAATTAACAGCCACTCGCAGAAGATACTCACGTCTTGGTGATACTCTTCCTCCGCCACCTCCCTCAATGCCTCCGCAGCCCCAGCTCCGACAAGTTTGAGCAGTGCCGCCCGCATTCTCCCTGGACATCTCCGTGACCGCGTTGCCAGAGTCGACGAGGTCGCCGAGATCCACGCAGTCACCCAGCCACATGTGCCACCACCAAGGAAGAAAAATCAGGACAAAAGAAGTGACATGTGGATCTGGGATAGCATGAGGATTAGTTTCCTGATGGGGCACAGCGACGCCGTCCATCGCCGGCGGCAAATCGGAAGAATGGCATATGTGTATGAGGACTTGAGGAGCCTGGTGGGGATAGTACGGGAGGAGAGGGGAGTTCTTTTTTTACTGATAGGGAAAGGAGAGAGAGTTCTATGTACATGATGACTGGGACTATGGGCTGTTTTATTTTACTTAGAAAAAAATTGTACGAGGTGGTAATCATCTTCACTCTAATGGGCTTGCAGGAAAGTACGTTGGGCATGACACATGATACATCGGCTAATTCTAAAAAAACATGATACATCGGCTATGCAAGATTGGGTACAGATTCTTTTTATATTCTCCGTATCGGTTATATTTAATTCTCCGTATCGAAATACACAGATCTGAGCAAACATAAAAAACAATGAAAATTGCTCTCTTTTTTGCCGGTGAAAAAATGCTCTTAAAAAGAGGGAACTTATACTTCCATAAAAAATACTAGATGAAACTTATACATCGTTCGTCAAAGGATCATATGATCTAAATCTATAGATTTTTCACCTGTAGATAATCAGCAAGATTAGTAAGAATCAACAAACATTTTTGAATCATATAAAAATATATAAAAATTACATTCCAATATTCTTGCTGGAAATTAAACTACTTTTAGCATTTCTCAAACTGCTATAAACTATACAAAATGAAGGTCATTTAATGCGATAATAACTAAAAACAAAATGTTAGGCCAAACAAAAATAAGAGTAGAAAGAGAAATTGGAAAATACATATGAATGATGAGGATATAAAAATGAATAAGGCATGAATAAAATATATTATGAAAGTTCGTACACTATATGTTCAAATCCGTAAATTCAAACGGAACACATCACTTATCCTAAATATAAAATATAACAAAAACTACTCTAGCCGCGCAATTGCGCGGGTGCACCAGCTAGTTTCTTTACGAAATGGCAGCCCACATGCTAATTTGAACGCGTGTAGCGGTTGTTTACCTAGGGAGGTCGTGTACCACGCGTGCCACGTTATTTTTAAATAAAGTTATAGAGCTCAATGGCACGTACACAGAATATAAAATGATTTTTATGGAGAAAAGTAGTCCGCTCACTATATACAATGGAGCCTGCCTACCTGGTTTGTCACTCTTGAGAGTATCTCACACAAGGCTGCGGTGGCCTCTCTCTCTCTCACCATTGGTCACTAATCCGGCCGCATCCCGTCTGCTGGGGGAAAGGGAATGCGGTGGCCTCTCTCTCTCTCACCGTTGGTCACTGATCCGATCGCATCCCGTCCGCCGGGGGAAAGGGAGGAAGTGCATCATTTCTCCGTTCGACGGCGCCGAGGCAGCACGTCCCGATCTGCGGTACACGCTGTTCTCTCTGACCAAGCTCCGATGCGGCAGGGCCTACGCCACCTGCTCGCAGATTCCGCCCACCGCCGCTCACCTAGTTACATCCCAACGACCTCCAGGTATCCCCTCCGGCCTTGCTCCACTGCCTATCTTCCCACGTCGCTGCATGTGGATCTTTCATAGTTCTTTGCCCAGAACATAGCTCGTCCGGCGTACTTTCCATATTGCATTCTCGTCCTCACACCATTTTAGACAAACACAACCGTGTTGTTATCTTCCCACTGGACAAGGAATATGCTTCTTTTTTGTCGTCGCATGTGTCATCAACTGTTATTGGCCAGTAACTGTTTCCTTTCTACCTCTTTTTTGCAAACAGGGCTATCCATTTCACCTCGTTGCTATTGCGACCTTTTGGTGAACTGCACAAATCACTTTTTTCTTAAGAGTGTTTTGTGCAGTTGTACTAAAATGTCACATGGGCAACGTCTCTACATTTCAGTGCGACTGCACAAAGGGAGATTGGTTTTGCTCTATCCTCCTCATCCAACTCTGAGCCTAATCTTCTCCAACTAGTTAGTCATAAGAGAGACTGCAAAGGTGACCGACTTCTATTTGTGTGTTTATTGTTTCATCAGCAGTCCTCTATTATCGTAATCACACTTAATATCTTTGGAACAGGGACGCTCAGCTCTATTTTAGTGGAACTGCACAAAATGATCGGAATGTTGCATGCTCCAGACAGCTACTTTTTTCCCAACATGCCTTGTTGATTTAGACAGAGCTGGGGGGACATTGCGGCCAATGAAAGCATGGATCAATTTTAATTTAACACCTTCTCACAACTTTGTCTTCAGTTGTGATGTCATTATTAGCTCTGATCTGCTAATAATTGACATGCATTAGCAAGGAAGTTAGTTTTTTATTGTTTCCGAAAGAGCATCGATGGCAAGACACGCGAAACAAAAGTTGAAAGCTCACACCATTGTACAATTTGTATAGTACGTCAATTATGCAAACAAATGATGGAAGCTCGATAGAATTGCCAGAAGCCTCTTCATCATCCGGGTCCATGTGCCATGCACAAAATTATACTCCTTCGTTCCTAAATATTTGTCTTTTTACAAATTTCAAACGGGCATATTTTAGAGTGTAGATTCACTCATTTTGCTTCGTATGTGTACTCCCTCTGTTCCTAAATATTCTATTCGTCTTTCTAGAGATTTCAACAAGTGACTACATACAGAGCAAAATCAGTGAATCTACACTCTAAAATATGTCTATATACATCCGTATGTGCCAGTCCATTTGAAATCTCTAAAAAGACAAATATTTGAGTAGTCACTCGTTGAAATCTCTAGAAAGACAAATACTCCGGAGTATTTTTAAGAACCGAGGGGGTAGTGCACAACCGCATGGGAGACTCAACCCGGTCGTTGCGCCGCATTAATAGTGAGTAATGAGCAGTCAAATCATAAGCCCCACCTTTCCCACTGTAAGTTGCTCTAAATAAGCAACCATCAATACGCTCTTCTTTGAATCCGCTCATACTACTCCATCCGTCATTGTTTATACATCGCGCTTCAGAAAAAAGAGAAAAAATTTGTGGGACCAAGGCGACTAGCGATCGGCCTGAATAGTAGCATTGGTAGTTATAGCACGGCGTCTATTACTACTCCCTCTGTCTAGGTGAGTAAGTCATCTTACGAAAACCAAATAATCCCAAAACACTTAGGCGCGGTGCATTAACTTCTACCTCGTTTCTTGTTTCTTGACATATCAACCAATAAGAGATGTGGGTGTGCATGCTTTTAATGACTTGAAACTACCAAACACGACATGCAGTGGTTAATTCATTGCATGCAATGCTATTAATTAGCAAATAAACATTAAGTTCTCTAGTTTTCCCCTCCTTCTTGGTCACGGTGCACAATCTAAGATGACTTATTCACCTAGACGGAGGGAGTAGAGGGAATAATGCGTACACACATGCATGCAGTGCTTCCACCCCGGGAGTATGGCCAGTAAACTGTGACAGAGGGAGGAGTAGTATGAAGGTGCAAAACCAAGTATGCGTATGGCCAGTCGGTCAACACACCTCCTCTTGGCATATCACTGACATGTGGGACAGGAGTGTGAGCAAACCGATCGCAATTGACGGCAAAGAGCCAACCCGCCGTTCCTTGAGAGAGACGAGGAGCGAGAACACACAAACGGGCTCGCACGGAGGCCGAGATATATTCGAGCATGGTTGGTTGATCGATATCATTCATTACATGTTGGGCTGCCGTTTTCCGCCCTTCTCCGGAATAAACGTGTACTTTATCAGAGATAAAAAAATAAGAGTACGGACGCTCCACCATGCGGTTCTAGTAGTAGTACTACTCGTACTACTGCGCTTGGCTCTTCGCCTCTTCGTGAAGTCGAACAATGATGGTACTCTGCATGTTGGGTACTACAATGTATGCCTCTGACAATCTGACACCAAATGCACTGATGCATGTTCACCGAGGGTAGGTTGCATTAGTCAAAAGGCGTAAGCGAGCTACACCTTGTCTTGCAAGCTTCTCCTCGTTCTACGAGTTGACGGGATACACCAAAAAGTAGTGCTAGTCCATACTCCCTCCTTTCCGGTTAATATGGCTTAATCTTTTTCGCGGGTAAATGAGAGAGCTTTATTCATATATAAGCATTCTTAGGACGATCAACCAAGACACTGGTCACTAGGAAGCGAGGTACCCCGCAAAAAAAGAAGTAGGAAGCGAGGTGTTTCATCAAGCCAGCTCTCGGCCACATTCAAAGTGCAGCAAGCACGGTTCGCACGAAGATGCGCCGCAAGGTTTGCTGACCTGTTTACATGCTGAATAACAAAAAAACAGGAAATATTACCGAGCGCTACTATTTGTAACAGGATATGAGTTAGAATTAAGCGAGAATTGTGGCGAGTGTTCCATGCAATCAACTTCAATTATCACATGCGAGAACCCTCGAAGAGAACCAAATGAGTTGAATATTGCTTTATCACATTTTAAAATTATAATAAGAGTGCAGACGCTCCTCCATCCGGTTCCTAGTACTAGTATAGTACGTACCTTTATAGACTATAGTAGAAGTACTAGTAAACTTTGCGCTTGGCTGTTCGCCTATTCGGAAAGTCAAACAATAATAGCACTAGTAGTATAGTGTATGCTTCTGGCAATCTGATACCGAATTAACTGTTGCACGTCCACCGCCTGAGCGAGGGAGAGCTTGCATTAGTCAAAAGTTTCTCCTTGTCCTGTGAGCCACCGCGCGCAAGCTTCTCCCGTTCTGCAACCTTCTCCTCGTTTGGCAAGTTGATGGGACACAACAAAGTAATGCTAGTCCATACTGCCTCCTCTCCGGTTAATATGGCTTAATTTCAAACGAGATAAATACACTGTCTGTCACTGTATATTTGTAAAAATACAGTCAGTGGACTTCATAATACGCTCATTGCGCTCAATATACATATTTTACGGTGTTCATGCGATCACTAGATCACCCTGACTGAGTATGTGTGTGCATGCACGTGTAGGTTGAGCACTTGAGCGTGACCGTGTGTGTTCCGTCGTGTGCTCGGACATGCATGCATTAGGGTGTCGCGCGCGTTTTTGCGTCCATGTGTACGCGTGACTGTTGCATACACGTAGGGGGAGTACGTGTAGGGGCCACTAAGGAGCAGTCAAATCACACAGTAAGTTAGTCAGAAGAAGCAACCATCATTTCACTCTTGAATGACATGTACGCAATATAAAATGGTTGATATGGAGAGAAAAAGAAAACCACTATATATACAGTAGCAGGAGCCTAAGCTACAAGCCTGCTTGCTTTGGTTGCTCTCTTCACAAGCATAGAACAACGGGCCTGATCCCGCAGCTGGGGGAAGGGAACAATGTTCTGCGTAGACACGGTCGACATCGGCGAGGGAGAAAACCCACAGTCGGTGCGTCCCAGTCGGGGGTCACCGCGGTATGGGCCAATGTCGCGTCCCAACCGCCCTTCTAGCTACAGCCCGAAGTCCCAGGTAGTCCATCTTCCTTTTGGAGCCGGCTTTCTCCACTGCCGTAGCTCCATCTCCATGTCGATCTTTCTCTACTTCTACCGGCTTCTACTTGTGATGAGTTTATGTCTCATGAACTAGTGCCAGTACTATTATTCCAATCACACTTCTTCAATATCCTTGCCATCAGGGATGCTCAGGTTGATTTTAGTGGAACTGCACAAAAGCATCGTATGATCTGAGGGTGCCAGCCGTCTTTCCTTCGACAGGTTCTACCTGGCCAGGAAATTAAATCATGTTTAGGGTTTAGGTTTTAAGTCGTAGTGACCCCATCAGTAGTTTTTCTTTTGTACACGCTCTCACAACTTTTTTCTTTAGTTGTGAAGTAAATATTGGCTATGATCTGTGAATCATTGAGATGCATCAGCATGCGTGTTAGTTTTCCTTTGTATTTGATGGAATGTTGTAACGGGGCAACCTTGGAATAGGAATAAAAATGGAGTGGAAAAGTTACCATTTTTTCAGAGAAAAAATGGAAACGGAGAGAAACCAACGTTTCGTTTCGTTGGATCGTGCCATCAAGCAAAACCAATGTGTAAATCACATCTGTTGTGTTCGTGTGTCACCCTCCTCCAAGGCTCGACCCCACACGGTCGCTCGGCATGCCACTCACCGCAAACCGAGTAGTATACCATAACTTTCCCGCCTGCTTGCCGATGGATCGCGCCATGGAGTACTAGCACTACTGGAAGAGATTGACGAGTTGGGGGAGGACAGCTAGCTGTAGCATGGACTCCCAAGAACTTTTTACATGCATGTTGTAGCCGTCTATTGCGACCTTTGAACGCGGAGCAGCCGCGTGCACCCGGAAGCGGTGCGGGCGACGCTCTCTCGGCCGGCGCGCCGCTTCAATGCCAGCGCCAGTGAGAGATCGCATCCGCTCTGGCCGGGCATGAATGCGGCACTGACCGTTTTGGGTGGGAAGCACGCGCGGGTGATGAAGAGGGTTCGGGTTGGTCAACACCGGCCGTGGCAGCGGTCCGGACGTGCGCAAAAAAGAGATGTTGTACGTTAATATTGTTGCGTATATAATTAACAACGTGAATAATGTGCCAGTTGGACAAATATGATTGGAGATGGAGATGGAAATGGAATTTTACGTAAACACGGATATGCATGTCTATGTCTACGTGTGTGTGCGCGATGACTCTCGCGACATGGAAGCGGGGGCGTGTTTTTGATCGAGTTTTCTTTCTTGGTACGTTAGAAAATTAGTTTGTCTAATTCACATCTAGATGTTATTTAAGGATATCACATCTAAGCTCCCACAAGTATATAATGTAGTGTCGGTGTACTAAAGTAGGGGTACCTTAGTACCCCGAACTTGTGCACGGGCAGTAGTAGCGTCCCGCGGCAAGGCTTGCCAGGGGAGCGACAAGAGTCTCCACGACCCTTTTTGGGCCGGACGAAGGCCAAGTGATCGAGCCGAGAAGACCAAGCCCCGGCAAGAGGCGCTTGCCGGGCCGAGAAGGCGAGGTCCGGCAAGAGGAGCTTGCCGGGCCAAGGCGACAAGGCCCCGGCAAGAGGAGCTTGCCAGGACGACCAAGCCGAAGCACCAAGGCCCCGGCGGGAGGAGCTCACCGGGACGGCCAAGCCAAGGCACCCCAAGAGAAGCCCGCCGCGGCGCTCCGCGCGCCTCGGCAAGGCCTGACGAGCGGCAAGCTCTCAGGTACGGCAAGGCAACTACCGCGGCAGGCCACTTGCCGCGGCAAACCACCACATCAGGCCTGCGCTCCAGCTCATCTGCCCACGCGTCACTCTAGGGCTTCCCCAGAGGCACGTGGCGGGGCGCCGTGCAGCCTGGGGCGCACGCGTGGCATGCGACGTTGGCGGAGTCGCCCCCGTGGCAAGCGAAGGCACACCTAACGGTCCGCCTCGGCACTGTTCAGGCGATCCAGACAGGCATTTAATACCTTTGTCCCCCGCCGTCAGAGTTAGGTGCGATAGCACTGTGCGGCCAATGTTCGCACAGATCCTTGCCATTTTTACCCCCACCTACGTCGCTACCTGTGGGAAACCCCTTTGCATATAAAAGGAGGCCCCTGCGCACGTAAAAAGGGGGGAGATCCAGACCCGGAGAAAAACCCTAGAGGGATCGAGACCAGAGAGGAGGGAGACCCAGTAGACCCTCGTCTACGTCCAGCTCCAACTTAGTCAACAAACGAGAGCAGTGACTGTTGGATGTCCATCCAACGGCTGTCGTGCTTCTTCAATCTCTGCTCTTCCTGCTCCAGCTGCTCAAACAAGCGCCGGCGGGACTGCCTACTCCCTCCCCCCGTGGTCGGCTATGCTGCCGCGCAGGCCTCACCGCCCCATCGTTCTCCCATCGCTGGCCTAGCCATCCCTCTACTCACCCACACCTGCTATTATTCTCCAGCAACGGCAGACAAACCAGTAAACCCTCACACTCCCCTGCGCGTGGGAAACAACTGCCGAGTTTTCCCTGTCTCCGTGTCATTCCCTTCCTATTCCTCGTCGTCGTCCACCGCCATGGTGCTCTCGGCACGGCGTGGTCAACGTGGTCAACAAACGACATGCATCGGAAGTGGACTGTACGTCGAGAGGCTGACAGCTGGGTCCACGGCCGCATGCAAGGAAATGCCTCCTTATTACGCACAAAATAATGATTCCTCCACCCGACAGCTGGGGCCCACCGGAAGGGCCTCTGTATTTCGCAAAAAACGTTCCCCCGCTGACAGTCGGACCTATCAGCTGTATCTTCGCACGCAAGGAAGTGCCTTGTTATTACGCACAAAAAAATGAATACCCCCTTCTAGCTGGGACCCACCATAGTGCGAGGCTGACTTGTGGGCCTACTAAGATGACGGGGACGGAGGGCTTTGTCAACTTAGTAAATATGAACGATTCTAGCTCCAGTGACCGTACGATGTCTATCCAACGGTCGTAGTGCTTCTTCAACTTGTGGTCTTGTTGCTCCCGCCGCTCAAACAAGCATCGGCCGTGCCGCCTGCTTCTACCTCCCATGTCCGGCTGTGCTGCCACCGTTGTCCATGCCATCCCTCTATACTCACCCACACCTCCTGTTATTCTCCGGCGATGGCAGCCTCACACCGCAACCAAAGCATTCAACCCACGTACTCCCCTCCCCATGGGCATCCACTTCCGCGTCTTCCCCGGCTCCGCGTCGTCCCCTTCCTAGGCCTCGCCGTCCTCCACCGCCCTGGTGCTCTCGACGCAGCATGGTCAATGTGGTCAACGAATGACTTCCGTCAGAAGAGTACTGTACGTGGAGAGGCTGACAGCTGGGTCCATGGCCACAGCAAGGAAGTGCCTCATTATTACATGCAAAATAATTATTCCTCCACCTGACAGCAGGGACCCACCGGACGGGCCACCGTATTTCACAAAAAAAAATGTTTCCCCTGACTGCTGGGACGCACCAGCTACATCTTCGCATGCAAGGAAGTGCATCCATATTATGGGCAAAAAAATGATTCACCCCCCTGACTGCTGGGACCCACCAGCTACATCTTCGCACGCAAGGAAGTGCGTGACAGTCGGGACCCACCTGGTCGAAGTGTACGTAGCTTTGTCATTCTGGTCGCGAACATGTACGTACATACTGGTTGATGTATAGGCGCGCACGTGTGGTACTAGAGGCGCGCATGTAGCATGTACACGTACGTACAGCGGCCAGGGTACAAGAAAGAAAATACGGCCACATACGTACATACAGACGGGGTCTCGAATGCCTACTCGCGCATACGTACGGCTAGGGCTTGTGTACATGGCTGGGTTGAAATGGAGAAGTTGCGTCGTTGTCGTGTTCATGGGGAGCAAACGGAATGCGTCGTGTTCATCGGGAGCCAACTGGCTTGGATGGAACAGGCGATGGAAACAAGGCCTGGCGTACCGCGGAACAAAGGAAACGACCTTGTGTTCGACCGGCCACGTTGGAAATGGGATCCTGTCCATCGGGAGTGGTCTGGCGTACCGCAAAATGGAGGAAACGGACCTCCTATGGTCCAAACGGGGTCCTATTGATCGGGAGGGGTGTGGCATACCGCAAAACAGAGGAAACGGACTTGTGTTGGAGCGCTACGGTCGAAACGGGGGTCCTGTTCATCGGGAGGGGTGTGGCGTACCGCAAAATGGGACTCCACGGGATACTGTTCATCTCCACTGTCGACCTCCTCCAGCCTCCACGGGCTCCTGTTCATCCACCGTCGACCTCCTCCAGCCTCCACCTGCGACTATTCATCCACGGGCTCCTATGCATCCAGCCTCCACCGCGCGATCCTCCAGCGCCTACTGTTCAACCAGCCCTCTCTACGCGGGTCCTGTTCAACCAGCCCTCCACGGGCTACTGTTCATCCAGCCCTCCACCAGCTACTATTCAACCAGCCCTCCACCGGCTACTGTTCAAACAGCCCTCCACGGGGTCCTGTTCATCCAGCCCTCCACGGGGTCCTGTTCATCCACTGGCTCGATCGATCGGGGTACTGTTCATCCAGCGGCAATGGCCTCTACTACCACAGGGTCATGTTCATCCAACCCCCACCGAGAACTGTTCATCCAAACACCCCAACAACGCTCACTGTTCATCAAGGGAAGGAGGCAGCAGTGTTCGATAAGCTTCAGTTAGCAGCAGTAGCGAAGGAATCACTCTGGTTTAGTTAAACGCAAGGGATCGATCGATCGCTCGGGTTCAGTAACGCGTAGCTTGCAGTGCAATCACTCGGATTCAGTTAGATCCCAACGCCTCGCTCGGGTTCAGTTAGAGCGCAACGCCTTGCACACACGCACATACGTACGAGAGAAACGCGCATCGCTCGGCCCCCGACCATCCACCATAACCGGGAACTCCCTCGA
The DNA here is from genome assembly GCA_032464435.1 of Aegilops umbellulata. Lineage (NCBI taxonomy): Eukaryota > Viridiplantae > Streptophyta > Magnoliopsida > Poales > Poaceae > Aegilops > Aegilops umbellulata. The sequence goes on from CP136057.1 coordinate 302,683,014, forward strand.
TATTTTCCTCGCCCTCGCTTCTACCACTGTTTTCTCCGTCATGGACGGCCCAAAGAATGTCATGCAGTTGCGTCTCCGACCCGCCTAGGACGAAAAGCCCACTTTCTGTCATCATTTTTTGCCATAGAAGTAGGAGCCCACCACATCTATGATGATACCAGCTTTTGTCGCAATTGTCGTCATAGCAGTGTCATAAGTATGACAAAAAAAATCGTTCGACCCAAAATTTCACGGATGTGTCTTTTTTTTGTAGTGATACAAGCAATTTTACGACACCATCTAGTTTAACTAATGGACCGAAATTGAACAGTTGAATTAGATATAATCACGGATGTGATGTACCTGCTTGTTGCGCATGCTACTATTGCAAGTTGCGATTGTCCAATTGCACAAGCTTGATGCCATGCTTGCGCTGCCGCCGCTGCGTCCCACACAGGCTACACCCAGGGTTGGATCTTCATCTTCTTGTCCTTCCAGTCACTTGAAGCCCGACGACCGGCGTCCAATGAGGGCATCAGGAAAAGCTCTGTCGGTCTATCTAGCGGCGGCTAGGTTAGGAGCAAACTAGACTGGAAGCTGGAGCGAACGAATTAGGGATTTTTCCTGGTATCGATCGATATGGGGCCCATATGTATTGAAACATTTTTCTTCCTTTTTTACATTGCTTGCTCGTATGCTGGGACGAACAAAACTAGCCTGGGCCAACCTGAACGACTCAAACTAGGTGTGCACTTTCTAGCCACCCGAGGTGGCCGCCCATACCATCCCCTATGGTGGCGCCGCCCCTTTTTGCTTGTATGATTGGGATAGTGAAAGATATTCTAGTGTCGCTTTTGATTTACCCACATAATGGTTGAATTGCTTGTTTCTATGAACCAAGTTCACCAATAATGTGAAGGATACTAGTCTTTTCATCCTATTGTAGATTTCTTAGATCTCGATATGCCAAATGTAATCGCATGAAATATATAGTAAATGCCAGTGTGATGTGTGTTGCTACAACTAGTCTGACAACCCATCCTCATATAACATATCAAGGATGCACAATCTTATCAGACTAACCATTCAACTTACCAATGCAGTGTGGGAAGAAAGAAGTATTGGGACTGTGTATCCAAGCAATTGATGCCATGGACTCCTTCGTAAAACCTTGTAAGCGAAAAAAAAGTTGCAGTGTGCTTGTACAAAGAGCTAGCGTAAGTTTAGTTACCTGCTTCTCGGAATTTTCGTTATCCACTGATTGCAAAATTGTTAAATTACCTTGCTTGGCTTAATTTAGTATCCTACTGATTACATAATGTCATAGCCTATTAATCCAATTATAGACTCCGCCTATCAATGTGTTTGATACTTACTGTTTATAGAATTACTAGTTTGCCTGAACTTAAATAGCTACTTAAGCACGTACGTAGCTGGTCATATCTACTTCTAGGGTGCAGCAAAATTCATGTGTAATTTACCTTCTGATACCCTGTTTGTTTAAATGCTTTGTTGTTATGACTTTGTAACGCCCCGGATACAACTTTCCATATTTGTAACTCCAACTCTTGCCATTTTTGGCAATGTGATATGTTATTTCCTTCGTGGTTGGGTTTTGTCTTTTGTTTTGCATTTTGTCCATGTCATGCATCTCATCTCATAGCATCATGCGCATTGCATTTGCATGTTTTCATAAAAACTCGTAGCCATTCGCAGCTGCCCTTTCTCTCTTTGCCTCCGTTGTCATGTTGTCAGGCCCTTGTCCTCGTTGACCTCTCTTGACCCCTCCTATGCGTGTCCGAAACTGCTCCGAACCCGACCCGCTCTGTCGTTACCGATGGATCCAGATCATCCCCAAACATCCCGAAAGTATCTTCGTTTCTTTGTTGGATTCTCCCTAGCCTATTTTTCCGTCCGTCCGATTACGATCGGAGGGACGAGATAGCCCCTAGCCTAACCTACCAGCTATATATACTAGTCTAAACCGAGACCAAATCCCTAATTTCTAGGGATCCTCCTAGACGCCGCCACCACTCTCTCCCGCACCTTCCTCGGGATCTTGCCCGATCCAATCCAGCCACCACCGAACCATCCATCTCCTCCTCCATCCAATCGAGCCAGCCAGCCACCACAAAATCCTCCTCCTTGCCTCGCTCAAGCCCACAAGAGAGGAGCTCCTCCTCTGCCCGACGCCCACCATCCCCGCCTCCTGGATCCTCCCGTCCTCGAGCTCCATCCTCTCGATCCACGGCGCCTCCTTCTGCTTCCCCTGCTGCAGGGCTACTTCGCCCCTGCTCGTCTTCATCTCGCGCACCGCATCGCCGCTCCTCCGCCGCAACCACGAGCGCCCTTCGCGAGCCCCTGCTTCCCTCGTCCTCGCTCGATCCCAGGAGCCGGAGCTCGTCCACGAGCAGACCAGCAGAGCTCGCCCGCCTCCTCTACCTCAACCCAGTCGCCCTCCGTCTTCTTCGCAGCACCACAGGACCAGCAGCTCCGCCGAGCGTGCCCGCCTCCGGCGACCTCGTCCTTCACGTCTTGCTGGTCAAGTCCCTCTCCTTCCCTTTCTCTCTTCTCCCATGGCCTCTCTTTTCCCCCGACTTCCTCATCTCTCTCTCAACTCTCTGTCTGTCTCTGTACCAGGGAGCCAAGGCCCCGCCCTGGATGCTTCATGCCGCCGCCACCGGGAAACACTCCGCCCCTCGCCGGACCCTGCTCGCCGGCGCGCTGCCCTCGTCATTGCGTCGTTTCTCCGCCTCCAGCGTCGCCCGCGTGCCAAGTCCTGATGCGGTCGCTCCCTTGTTTCTCTGCTCGAACCGCTGCTGCCTGCTTCGCTTTGAACCGCCCCTGCCTCAAGCCACGCCAGCGCGTCGCCCGCGCGTTGACCGGGTCGACCGCACACGCGGTGCTGCAACCGGCCTGCTGCTGGCAAGGCCCAGCGCAACCCCTTCCGGCCTACCTCTCCACCGACTGGGCTTGGCCCATGGTGAGCAGCCCCCAGCTCTGTTCAGATTCGGCCTGCGTGTGTTTTTTTCCCGTCTGGCGAATTTCTCTATTATCCAGTGATTTACCAGTTTTGCAGAAAAACCCTTGATGTTCATGCATATAAATACTCCACAACCGTGCATCATATGTAAATAATTTAAATATGTAAAGTGCTTAGAATTTCATCTAGCTTCATAATATCCAACTTTCATCTATGTTTAAAATGTTTAAATTGTTGTTTGCATTAATTTGCTTAAATGCCATGTTAAAATGATTTATTCCATAACTAAATAACCGTAGCTCAGATTTAAATAAACTTTATATGTAAATGGGGTAGAAATATGCCTAGTTTAACATGTTGCACTTTATTTTCCTGTTTAACAACATTAAAATATGTTTTAGGCAGAACAGTAGCAAATTTAAAATATGCACATGAGGATTTTTCCGGACTTGTTGCTTGTTGTTCCGGCCTCATTTAACTTGTCTAGATAGGTAGTTTTCATATGCTTCACCTCTTGCCATGTTAATCAACATTTAATATTGTTGGGTACATAAACAAGATCGAACTAAATATTTGATGTGGTGTTTTGTCAATATGCAACTCGTTGCATATTGAGCTCCACTTAATTTGTAGTGTTGTTTGTTGCATTTTGCCATGCCATGCTATTTAAATAGGACATGCATCATACTTGGTTGTGCATCATGCCATGTTTGTGCGTGTTGGTTTACCATGTTGTTTGTTTGTTTCCGGGTTGCTTCTCTTGTTAGCTTCGGTTTCGTTCCGGAGTTGTGAGGATCCCTTCGACTACATCCATTTGTCTTCTTCATGGATTCGTTCTTCTTCCTTGCGGGATCTCAGGCAAGATGACCATACCCTCGAAATCACTTCTATCTTTGCTTGCTAGTTGCTCGCTCTTTTGCTATGCCTATGCTGCGATACCTACCACTTGCTTACCATGCCTCCCATATTGTCAAACCAAGCCTCTAACCCACCTTGTCCTAGCAAATCGTTGTTTGGCTATGTTACCGCTTTGCTCGGCCCCTCTTATAGCGTTGTTAGTTGCAGGTGAAGATGAAGTTTGTTCCTTGTTGGAACATGGAGATGTTGTTCCTTGTTGGAACATGTTTACTTGTTGGGATATCACAATATTTCTTATATTATTAATGCATCTATACACTTGGTAAAGGGTGGAAGGCTCGGCCTTATGCCTGGTGTTTTGTTCCACTCTTGCCGCCATAGTTTCCATCATACCGGTGTTATGTTCCCGGATTTTGCGTCCCTAACGCGTTTGGGTGATTTATGGGACTCCCTTGACAGTTCGCTTTGAATAAGACTCTTCCAGCAAGGCCCAACATTGGTTTTATCATTTGCCTACCACCTATCCCTTTCCCTTGGGTCGGCCAGCCCGAGGGTCATCTTTATTTAGCCCCCCCGGGCCAATGCTTGTCAAAGTGTTGGTCCGAACCGAGCCGCCTGCGGGGCCACCTCAGGGAAAATCGAAGCCTGGTTTTACTCGTAGCCTGTCTCATCCGGTGTTGCCCTGAGACCGAGATATGTGCAGCTCCTGGCGCATCGGGCGGCTTTGCTGGACTTGTATTATTACTGTCGAAATGTCTTGTAGCCGGGATTCCGAGACTGATCGGGTCTTCCCGGGGAGAAGGAATATCCTTCGTTGATTGCGAGAGCTTATCATGGGCTAAGTTGGGACACCCCTGCAGGGTATTATCTTTCGAAAGCCGTGCCCGCGGTTATGAGGCAGATGGGAATTTGTTAATGTCCGGTTGTAGAAAACCCGAAGTTGATCTTAATTAAAATACATCAACCGCGTGTGTAACCGTGATGGTCTCTTCTCGGCGGAGTCCGGGAAGTGAACACGGTGTTGGAGTTATGCTTGACGTAAGTAGTTTCAGGATCACTTCTTGATCATAGTTGTTCGACCGTGCTTTTGCCTTCTCTTCTCGCTCTCATTTGCGTATGTTAGACACCAGATATGCTAGTCGCTTGTTGCAGCTCCACCTCACTACCCTGTCCTACCTTTAAGCTTAAATAGTCTTGATCTCGCGGGTGTGAGATTGCTGAGTCCCCGTGACTCACAGATACTTCCAACACCAGTTTGCAGGTGCCGATGAAACCGTGCAGGTGACGCATCCGAGCTCAAGGAGGAGCTCGATGAAGATCTTGTTCATTGTGTTGTTTCATTTCAGTTGATCAGTAGTGGAGCCCAGTTGGGGTCGATCGGGGATCTGTGTAGCATTTGGGGTAGTCTTCTTTTATTTTGGTTCCGTAGTCGGACCTTGATTGTATCTGTATGATGTAATGCTTTACTCATGTATTGTGTGAAGTGGCGATTGTAAGCCAACTATGTATCTCTTTCCCTTATGTAATACATGGGTTGTGTGAAGATTACCTCACTTGCGACATTGCTTTCAATGCGGTTATGCCTCTAAGTCGTGCTTTGACACGTGGGAGTTATAGCCGCATCGAGGGCGTTACAAGTTGGTATCAGAGCCTTCCCTGACCTTAGGAGCCCCCACTGATTGATCGTTTTTAGCGGCCGAGTTGTGTCTAGAGAAATGTTTTGAGTCATTTAGGAATTATATATCGGAGAGTTTAGGAATTCTTTTTACTTCCCAGTCTCCTCACCGCTCTGGTAAGGCATCCTGACGTAGAGTTTTGACTCTTCTCTTCTCAAATTTCACAAAATAAAAATTTAGGATCACGCGGGTATCTTAGAATCGTTCCGATGGTTTTGTGATGACAACTTTGTCTTGGTGCCTCCTGTCAGCAGGGGTTTAGTGGAAGTGTCCCGGGGAGTTGAGCTCTGAGGTGTTGTCGTCATAATTTTATCGTTGCTGTTCTGGAATACCTGAGTTTAGTACGCCGACATCGAAAATCTCTTTTGTACAGTTGTTGGTGAGATAACCCTGATAGCCCAGTACTGAGGCGAGTGCGGGAGTATTGCCATAACTCGTATAACGGATGCTTTTCGAAGGTTGAGGTAAGCGATTTCCGAAGGTTTCTTGGTTATGTGTTGAAGGATGGATACAGCTGGATCTAGGTATTGTTAGTTTGGGTGATATATTTTGTGTCCCCTGTATCCCCAACACCTGATTGCATAACCAGAAAGTTTCGGTAGTTTATAAGTGGGAATTCAAATAGCTCCTAGATTATCTTTCCTACAGACACATGATACGATATGGGGTCTATCATATGTTTGTTTCCGGCTTATTCTGCAAGCCAAATCCTTTGTTTTGTTTTATTTGTGGTATTCGATTTGCTTCAATGTCAAGTGTTGATTCCATACCTTTTCTCTAAACGGTGTTCTCATATTTCTATAGGATTGCTAATCCTTTCAAGGTTGTCATGTTAATTCTTTTCAACCGGCGTGATTCTCTTCAAGTTAACCCGATCCTTTCAATTTGTGCAAGATCGACGCTAAGTATTCTCAACGGTATTTGTTTCCTTTGTCCCAAGTTGTCTTTGTTTTCCCGCCCTCCCACCCTTTTTCTTCAAGGACTCAGATATCTTAATCATGTATCCTTTTATTTGTGGGAAGTCTCTTCATTCTTTTCTTTCAATGTTCTTATCCGGTGATTTCCCATGATTCATTCATTCTTTCGAATCCTACCGGCGGTTCGTTGAAGACATTCCCAAGTTTGCGCCATATCTATCTTAATCCTTTCTACGAGAATAAGTAGTATGTCAAATCCATTGCTTGTCATCAATTTAATTGGTGAAGGATAAGCATAATGTAATTCTTATTCTTGTTTTATCGAGTAAATTCTATTCCTTATTCCGGAGGTTCTTCAAATTCTTGATTTCATTTGTTCATCTTTCTTTCCGGAGTTCCTAATTTTTCTCAGTTATATCATCTCAAAGCTACATCTAAAGCATTACAAGGTTTCACCTTGTGTTTTCAACTTCTCTCTCTTTCTATCATCCTTGTTTTACCGGAGTTCTTCATGGAAGGTTCACATGATGGTTTTCAAGGACCCTTTTCATTATTCAATTGTTCTTCAAGATTTCTCTCGGAGCTAAGATCCGCCAAGTTATACTCTAAAATAAACATGGTGCTCAACACATGTTTTGTTTTGAGGAGTTCAAGTTTTCTTCATCTTGCATTCCGAATCGCAATTCTTTCTATCAATATCTTTTGAGGTGGTCTTATGTCATTCTTGACAATTTTGCTTCGTGTTTCATGATTCACAAGTTTTCAAGAGTGACATATCTAAATCCATCATTTTCTCTTCGATCAAGACGTCTTTTCAACCTATCAATCCCTCCATTGGAGTTATCTTGGAAAAGATTTCACCTAAAGCCTTCCCTAAGGAATGTTGCTATTATGGTGCTTATCAATGATCCAAGCTTTCTCCCATCCTCTTGGTGAAAGAAGTTTTCATCTCCTTGTTGATCTCAACCAATCTATTGTTTTCGTTAGTGGCAGAAGCCCACCTCATAATTTTGAGATGTTTCCATAAGCCCGCTACAAGCTATTCGTTTCGTTGTTGGTTTTCCAAAAACTCCGTTCTATCCTTCTTTTTAAGGGTGCTTTCCAAACTCGTTTGTGGTAGAAGTTGCCATTTTCTTCTCTATTCTTTTATTCCAATGATCTATCTTCAATTTTTCTTCCGGAGGCATTGTGATGTTGCTCTCTTCGCAAATCATCTCAAATTGTGAGGATCGTGTTCTTTTCATGCATACCAATTTAACCGGAGCGTTGTATCTTCTCTGCTCAAGTTCTTTTCATCTTATCAAGTTCTGCATCTCTTTTCAACCGGAGTGCTGCCCGAATTTGTTCTTCCTTGTTCCTTGTTTATCTCGTTTCAACCAGAGTGCTTTCAGCTCCTTCTTGTCCATTGTGCTCGTAATTCATGCCTCTAAACCTACAAGGTTCTTGTAATGTTCCTTGCTCCTCTTTTCTAACTGAGCGTTTCCAACTTCGTTCATCTCCGTTGTAGTATTTCTTGCAAGATTCCTCAACCTCTCAAGGTTCTTTGGTTTCACTCTTTTGTCAAGAAGCAACTTAGTTTTACCTCTTCCTCTTCTTCCCCCGTTTTCCCTCCGGTGCCATTTTAGATCTCGGGACGAGATTCTCTCGTAGTGGTGGAGTGTTGTAACGCCCCGGATACAACTTTCCATATTTGTAACTCCAACTCTTGCCATTTTCGGCAATGTGATATGTTATTTCCTTCGTGGTTGGGTTTTGTCTTTTTTTTTGCATTTTGTCCATGTCATGCATCTCATCTCATAGCATCATGCGCATTGCATTTGCATGTTTTCAGAAAACTCGTAGCCATTTGCAGCTGCCCTTTCTCTCTTTGCCTCCGTTGTCATGTTGTCAGGCCCTTGTCCTCGTTGACCTCTCTTGACCCCTCGTATGCGTGTCCGAAACTGCTCCGAACCCGACCCGCTCTGTCGTTCCCGATGGATCCGGATCATCACCAAACATCCCAAAAGTATCTTTGTTTCTTTGTTGGATTCTCCCTAGCCTATTTTTCCGTCCATCCGATTACGATCGGAGGGACGAGATAGCCCCTAGCCTAACCTACCCGCTATATATACTAGTCTAAACCGAGGCCAAATCCCTAATTTCTAGGGATCCTCCTAGCCGCCGCCGCCACTCTCTCCCGCACCTTCCTCGGGATCTTGCCCGATCCAATCCAGCCACCACCGAACCATCCATCTCCTCCTCCATCCAATCGAGCCAGCCAGCCACCACCAAATCCTCCTCCTTGCCTCGCTCAAGCCCACAAGAGAGGAGCTCCTCCTCTGCCCGACGCCCACCATCCCCGCCTCCTGGATCCTCCCGTCCTCGAGCTCCATCCTCTCGATCCATGGCGCCTCGTTCTGCTTCCCCTGCTGCAGGGCTACTTCGCCCCTGCTCGTCTTCATCTCGCGCACCGTGTCGCAGCTCCTCCGCCGCAACCCCGAGCGCCCTTCGCGAGCCCCTTCTTCCCTCGTCCTCGCTCGATCCCAGGAGCCGGAGCTCGTCCACGAGCAGACCAGCAGAGCTCGCCCGCCTCCTCTACCTCAGCCCAGTCGCCCTCCGTCTTCTTCGCAGCACCACAGGACCAGCAGCTCCGCCGCGCGTGCCTGCCTCCGGTGACCTCGTCCTTCACGTCCTGCGGGTCAAGTCCCTCTCCTTCCCTTTCTCTCTTCTCCCATGGCCTCTCTTTTCCCCCGACTTCCTCATCTCTCTCTCAACTCTCTGTCTGTCTCTGTACCAGGGAGCCAAGGCCCCGCCGTGGATGCTTCATGCCGCCGCCACCGGGAAACGCTCTGCCCCTCGTCGGACCCTGCTCGCCGGCGCGCTGCCCTCGTCATTGCGTCGTTTCTCCGCTTCCAGCGTCGCCCGCGCGCCAAGTCCTGCTGTGGTCGCTCCCCTGTTTCTCTGCTCGAACCGCTGCTGCCTGCTTCGCTTTGAACCGCCCCTGCCTCGAGCCACGCCAGCGCGTCACCCGCGCGTTGACCGGGTCGACCGCACGCGCGGTGCTGCAACCGGCCAGCTGCTGGCAAGGCCCAGCGCCCCCCCCCTTTCGGCCTACCTCTCCACCGACTGGGCTTGGCCCATGGTGAGCAGCCCCCAGCTCTGTTCAGATTCGGCCTGCGTGTGTTTTTTTCCCGTCTGGCGAATTTCTCTATTATCCAGTGATTTACCAGTTTTGCAGAAAAACCCTTGCTGTTCATGCATATAAATACTCCACAACCGTGCATCATATGTAAATAATTTAAATATGTAAAGTGCTTATAATTTCATCTAGCTTCATAATATCCAACTTTCATCTATGTTTAAAATGTTTAAATTGTTGTTTGCATTAATTTGCTTAAATGCCATGTTAAAATGATTTATTCCATAACTAAATAACCGTAGCTCGGATTTAAATAAACTTTATATGTAAATGGGGTAGAAATATGCCTAGTTTAACATGTTGCACTTTATTTTCCTGTTTAACAACATTAAAATATGTTTTAGGAAGAACAGTAGCAAATTTGAAATATGCACATGAGGATTTTTCCGGACTTGTTGCTTGTTGTTCCGGCCTCATTTAACTTGTCTAGATAGGTAGTTTTCATATGCTTCACCTCTTGCCATGTTAATCAACATTTAATATTGTTGGGTACATAAACAAGATCGAACTAAATATTTGATGTGGTGTTTCGCCAATATGCAACTCGTTGCATATTGAGCTCCACTTAATTTGTAGTGTTGTTTGTTGCATTTTGCCATGCCATGCTATTTAAATCGGACATGCATCATACTTGGTTGTGCATCATGCCATGTTTGTGCGTGTTGGTTTACCATGTTGTTTGTTTGTTTCCGGGTTGCTTCTCTCGTTAGCTTCGGTTTCGTTCCGGAGTTGTGAGGATCCGTTCGACTACATCCATTTGTCTTCTTCATGGATTCGTTCTTCTTCCTTGCGGGATCTCAGGCAAGATGACCATACCCTCAAAATCACTTCTATATTTGCTTGCTAGTTGCTCGCTCTTTTTCTATGCCTATGCTGCGATACCTACCACTTGCTTACCATGCCTCCCATATTGTCAAACCAAGCCTCTAACCCACCTTGTCCTAGCAAACCGTTGTTTGGCTATGTTACCGCTTTGCTCGGACCCTCTTATAGCGTTGTTAGTTGCAGGTGAAGATGAAGTTTGTTCCTTGTTGGAACATGGAGATGTTGTTCCTTGTTGGAACATGTTTACTTGTTGGGATATCACAATATCTCTTATATTATTAATGCATCTATACACTTGGTAAAGGGTGGAAGGCTCGGACTTATGCCTGGTGTTTTGTTCCACTCTTGCCACCATAGTTTCCGTCCTACCGGTGTTATGTTCCCGGATTTTGCGTCCCTAACGCGGTTGGGTGATTTATGGGACCCCCTTGACAGTTCTCTTTGAATAAGACTCTTCCAGCAAGGCCCGACATTGGTTTTACCATTTGCCTACCACTTATCCCTTTCCCTTGGGTCGGCCAGCCCGAGGGTCATCTTTATTTAGCCCCCCCGGGCCAATGCTTGTCTAAGTGTTGGTCCGAACCGAGCCGCCTGCGGGGCCGCCTCGGGGAAACTCAAAGCCTGGTTTTACTCGTAGCCTGTCTCATCCGGTGTTGCCCTGAGACCGAGATATGTGCAGCTCCTATCAGGATTGTCGGCGCATCGGGCAGCTTTGCTGGACTTGTTTTATTACTGTCGAAATGTCTTGTAGCCGGGATTCCGAGACTGATCGGGTCTTCCCGGGGAGAAGGAATATCCTTCGTTGATTGCGAGAGCTTATCATGGGCTAAGTTGGGACACCCCTGCAGGGTATTATCTTTCGAAAGCCGTGCCCGCGGTTATGAGGCAGATGGGAATTTGTTAATGTCCGGTTGTAGAAAACCCGAAGTTGATCTTAATTAAAATACATCAACCCCGTGTGTAACCGTGATGGTCTCTTCTCGGCAGAGTCCGGGAAGTGAACACGGTGTTGGAGTTATGCTTGACGTAAGTAGTTTCAGGATCACTTCTTGATCATAGTTGTTCGACCGTGCTTTTGCCTTCTCTTCTCGCTCTCATTTGCGTATGTTAGACACCAGATATGCTAATCGCTTGTTGCAGCTCCACCTCACTACCCTGTCCTACCTTTAAGCTTAAATAGTCTTGATCTCGCGGGTGTGAGATTGCTGAGTCCCCGTGACTCACAGATACTTCCAACACCAGTTTGCAGGTGCCGATGAAACCGTGCAGGTGACGCATCCGAGCTCAAGGAGGAGCTCGATGAAGATCTTGTTCATTGTGTTGTTTCATTTCAGTTGATCAGTAGTGGAGCCCAGTTGGGGTCGATCGGGGATCTGTGTAGCATTTGGGGTAGTCTTCTTTTATTTTGGTTCCGTAGTCGGACCATGATTGTATTTGTATGATGTAATGCTTTACTCATCTATTGTGTGAAGTGGCGATTGTAAGCCAACTATGTATCTCTTTCCCTTATGTATTACATGGGTTGTGTGAAGATTACCTCACTTGCGACATTGCTTTCAATGCGGTTATGCCTCTAAGTCGTGCTTCGACACGTGGGAGTTATAGCCGCATCGAGGGCGTTACAGACTTGTAGCACTAGTAATGCTTGCATGCTCATAGACATACAAATGTCAGGTTATTATGAGGCACAACGTCTTTTTAACTTATATATATGTGTCAGAATAATTTTGCTTACATCAAAGAAATTTACAGATGTCCGTGTTGCTGGTAGACGGTACCGACTTGTTACTTCAATACGTTGCCAAGAACTTGTTAGTTTTACTAGTTCATGTGTAATTAAATATGTTGCCAAAACTGGTTAGTTTTACTAGTTTAATGTTAGTTTCCTAAGGCTCTTGCAAAATTTTACTTATGATTGCTACATTCAAGTTTGCAGGATCCAATTGAAACTCTGTTACACAACAGGTATGTTTTCAGAAACTTTCTTGTTTACCTGGTTTGCTGTTGTAACTTGTTTCTATAATCATGTTACCAACTTCAACTTTTCAGGATCCAATTAAAAGTCCAATTACATAGCAGGTACATTTAAAAAATATATTTGTGTAATAGGTTTGCTGTTATAACTTGTTAATCTAATCAAGTTACTGACTACTCTACTTTTCAGGATCCAAGAGAAACTCCAATGCCACAATAGGTGCCGTTTGCAAAACTTGTTTGTTTAACTACTTTGTTTATGCAACCGGTTGCTCTATTCAAGATACTGGCTACTCAACTTTTCAGTATCCAAGAGAACACCGATGCCACAACAGGTACCTTTTGTAAAAACTTGTTTGTTTAACTGCTTTGCTGCTGCAACCGATTGCAACAATGTTAATAACAACTTTTCAGCATCCAATCGAAACTCTTTAATTCCTTGTTTGTTTAACTGGTTGTTGTTCTAACTCCCAATTGAGATGTTTTGCTAAATTCAAACTTTTCCGAATCCAATCGGAACTTTAATGGCAAAACAGGTTAGCCCAAAATAAAAAAGAGAGAGGTCCCCATGGACGTCATATCATCCCAAAGCACTGGCCCTGGCCCAATCGTGCATCATGAATTGCCAACTGCTGATGCTCTAGAGGCTAAACTATTGGTAGAAAGAGATTCTGGTTCCGCACTTAGAGATGAAGTTGACATGTTGAGGAAGCAAACCACACAATCACAAGAAGTACTCAAGACAACCATTAAATATTTAGTGGATTTCAAAATGAAGAAAGCTGAGACTGGCCACATTGTTAAGGTCCTGAAGGAAAAAAGGAAATTCAAATCCCACTTGGTAAATGATAGGTGAAATATTTTTTCCACTGTTGAATAACCTTTGTGTTGTTTGTTATGTAGTCGATCAAACCATTTGTTTTAGAGATCATGTAATAATTGTTTTTTGTTTTTTGGTCTGTATTTTTTAGCACAAGTCTGTATTAATTGATAAGACTATGAGACATTTCGTTGAGGCAAAGATATTTCATTTTGTTTGCTATGCCAGACCTACAAATGTGCCAATTGGGCTGAATGTGCATTCAACAATAATAGTAGTATAGATAGTCCTTAAGTGGCACGCATCTGAAAGGGGCCAAGATGCTGTGCTAGCTTTGCTAGAAAAAATGATGCTTTTCTAGCAAAAAAATTACAACGGCCTAGCTTATGTATGTTAGTTGATATTATTGATCCATATACTCTATAAGTGTTTATATGTCTGTTAGTTTTGTACATTATTGGTTGATTGACTCAGTATTTTGAATCTTGAGACATCGCTTGTGTACATATATAAATAGGAGTACACTATATGTTGTGTGTGTCGTGCATGTTAAACTTGAGTTGGACATAAAGTGGTTCCAAATATTCGAATTCACCTTAAATTGGATTCTACCTTCTGAATTCGAGTATAGGCATTTGTAAATCATACTCATATATGATAGTGGAATACATCTTTGTTGTGATTTTGAAGATTTATAAGAAAACATAGAGTGATTTATAAAGTTTCGTATAAGAATAGAAAATGGATTTGAATTTATTTGCCAGGGTAAACGTGAATGCTTATTGTCCCAAATTTGAAAGAAGCGACAAAACATCCACTCCCACGTCGGCTGCTCGAAGCCAGTGTTAGCGAGATGGAAATTACCGTCTACCCCTTATATGGACAACCCATCGGCCCGATTTCCACTTCTATCAATAAGGGTAGGTTAGTAACTTCAATTAGACGTGACATGACCACCTCTAAGCCCATTCGAACATGGTGGGTGCCAAACATAGGTGGCAAAACACATTTATTGAAGCTTATCCAAAAGACCTCTCTTTCTCCCACCATTTCCCCATTCATACACGGTGGGCAGCAAAACAAACTTGACTAGGCAGAAATTGATGCAGGCAAATATTTTTAATAGGTTCAGGTTTGTAACTTCACTCATACGTGATACAACCGCCCTACCTGTCAGCCCTGTTCATACACCGTTGGTACGTCCATTTTGCATCATGCTTTTATATTGATATTTATTGTATGATGGGCTGTTATTACAAATTATGGTACAATACTTATGCCTTTTCTCTCTTATTTTACAAGATTTACATGAAGAGGGAGAATGCCGGCAGCCGGAATTTTGGACTAGAAAAGGAGCAAATCTGAGAGACCTATTCTGCGCAACTCCAAAAGTCTTGAAAATTTACGGAGAATTATTTTGGAATATATAAAAAATATTGGGTGAAGAAAATACCAGAGGGGACCCGTGAGGAGGTCACAAGCCCATGTGGCTTGTGAGCCACCTGGCAGGCCTCTAGTGCCCATCTTCTACTATATGGAGGGCTTTGACCTGGAAAAAAAATCAGAAGAGAGCTTTCGGGACGAAGCGCCGCCGTCTCGAGGCGAAACCTGGGCAGAAGCAATCTAGGGCTCCGGCAGAGCTGTTCTGCTAGGGAAACTTCCCTTCCGGAGGGGGAAATTGAAGCCATCGTCATCACCAATGATCATCTCATTGAGAGGGGGTCAATATCCATCAACATCTTCACCAACACCATCTCTTGTCAAACCCTAGTTCATCTCTTGTATCCGATCTTTGTCTCAAAACCTCAGATTGGTACCTGTGGGTTGCTCGTAGTGTTGATTAATCCTTGTGGTTGATGATAGTTGGTTTATTCGGTGGAAGATCATATGTTTAGATCCTTAATGCTATTTAATACCCCTCTGATTATGAACATGAATATGCTTTGTGAGTAGTTATGTTTGTTCCTGAGGACATGGGAGAAGTCTTGTTATAAGTAATCATGTGGATTTGGTATTAGTTCGATATTTTGATGAGATGTATGTTGTCTCTCCTCTAATGGTGTTATGTGAACGTCTACTACATGGCACTTCACCATGATTTGGGCATAGGGGAAGGCATTGGGAAGTAATAAGTAGATGATGGGTTGCTAGAGTGACTGAAGCTTAAACGGTAGTTTATGTGTTGCTTCGTAAGGGGCTGATTTGGATCCACATGTTTCATGTTATGGTTAGATTTATCTTAATTATTCTTTTGTCGTTGCAGATGCTTGCGAGAGGGGTTAATCATAAGTGGGAGGCTTGTCCAAGTAAGGGCAGCACGCAAGCACCGGTCCACCCACACATCAAACTATCAAAGTAACGAACGCGAATCATATGATCATGATGAAAACTATTTTGACAACAATTCCCATGTGTCCCCGGGAGCACTTTGCTTTATATAAGAGTTCGTCCAGGCTTGTCCTTTGCTACAAAAAGGATTGGGCCACCTTTCTGCACCTTAGTTACTTTTGCTACTTGTTAGCCGTTACGAATTATCTTATCACACAACTATCTGTTACCGATAATCTCAGTGCCTCCAGAGAATACCTTACTGAAAACCGCTTGTAATTTCCTTCTGCTCCTCGTTGGTGTCGGATTTCGGATTCTGGCAAAACCCTTGAGATTCGAACACTAGGGTGCGCACAAAGATCTCTCCTCCCCCTATCACTCACCCTCACCACGATCTCAAGGCTCAGCTCGTCGAACTCGCAGAACAAAGGGACAAGGTTTATACTGGTTCAGGCCACCGATGTGGCACAATACCCTACTCCACTTTGGTGTGGTGGATTGCGTATTGGCTTGAGGATGAATAGTTACAAGGGAAGAACAACCTCCTGAGGAGAGGTGCTCTTGTGCTTGGTGAGTTTGTGTGGATGAGGATGATCTGAATAACCCCAGATCAGTTGCCTCCTACCGTGGTGACTATCCCTATTTATAGAGGCCTTGGTCCTCTTCCCAAACGTAGGCGGGAAGGGATCCAACAACGGCCAAATTTGAAGGGAGACAACTAGTACAAGTTATCCTGACTAAAGGTGGTCTTCGCCTGCCAAAGGCTCTGGTGGTGACGCCGTCTTGGGCTCCACGGTGACCTCCGTCCTGCCGTCCTGCTGGTCTTGGTCTCATTGCACTGATATGGAAACCTTTGCCTGATGCTTCGGGATCCTCTCCTGCGCTTGCCTCTTTAGCACCAAAGAGGAAACGAGGACACTGTGTGCGCTGGTGCCCGCCTGACCTCGGTCGTCATGGCTTGCGTCACAGAAACCTCGCGAGGTGCCCCTTGCCTTGATCTCTCCGCCCCTCGCGAGCCAGCCTGGTGAGGCCGCCCCCAAGGAGGTCTTGCGTCATCCGCCTCGCGAGGGTCTTGAGTGGGCCGCTAGTGGAGCCACATCATGGGCCGCAAGCAGGAAAGTCGACCCCCGTTCCCAAGACGCTGACAGTATGCCCCGGGCCCAAGGCGCGCTCGGACTTGGCTTCGAGGCGAAGCTAAAGGGCAAGTGCGGAGCGCCGCGGGTCCCAACAGCCTGCGGCCTCGGTTGACGCGTGGCGATTGATGGGATGTGGGCGTCTCCGCTGCCCCACACTGCCTCGACAACTGCCCGACTTGACGAGTCCGTGTTGCATGCAGAAAAATCATCATTAGTTGTGATCATGGGGATCGCCGGTTGGCCTTCTCCTGCTATAAATGAGGGGGGGCGGCGCCCCCGTTGCTCATCTCTTCATGCTCCGCACACTTCCTCTCCCTTGCGTCATTGCTAGCAGCGACACCCATGGCACCTGCAAAGAGGTTATCGGCCGCAGAGAAGGGGAAGGCCCGCCAGGAGGGGCCCGGCTCACCGCCGCCCAAGAGGGGGCGCGGCCGCCCCCGCAAGCACGCCGCACCCCTGCCGTGGACCCTCGCGGCCGCGGCGGCACCTGTTCACGTGGTGGGGGCGCCCAGGTCATGGCAGTCCCGTCGATAAAGGGAGGCCCTCCATGGTTGCGCGGCCTCCTCGGTCGTGCTTCCACTCTGCGGAGGTGCTGCCGGAGTTCGTCGTGTGGTTGGAGAACCCGGCCGGCACCTAGCTTCAGCTTCCACCCTTCTTCACCGGCGAGCTGCCGGTCGCGGGTCCAGACGGTCTCTGGCTGCAGGCTGATGGCTGCTGCAGCAAGGCTTCGTGGGTCGCGGTGGAGGTCTCCGTCGCGGGTAACACAGCCTTGGCCCGCAGCTGGCAGACGTTTGCCCGCGTGCGCGGCCAGGGCAGGCGGTGCACCCTCCACTTCAAGTACGAGGGCAACGCGATCCTCTACATGAGGGTGTTCAGGGAAGATGGTCGCCGCGTCGGGTGCTGCCCTGAGGACAACGACGGCGGCGAGGTGCTCAGCCTTGGCGACGGTCACGACGAGGGTGAAGGAGGGCTTGTCCTCGGCGCCGACCGTGGCTCGTCCAGCTATGGCGACTCTTCTCCCGGCGATAACTCCAGCAGCGGCGGCTATGACCAGCCACCACGCCGCCATGCCCGCTTCGAGGGCGGCAGCGGGTCATCTCGTCGTCGCGCCCCAGTGAAGCGCGAGGAGGGGTCCGGCTGAAGCCGGGACGGTGCCAGGGGCCTACCCTCACGGACCGCTGCGGGGGCACGCGCCGCTTTTGCTTTTCCTTTCCTTTCTTACTGCATTCAAAAAGGAAATGGGTATGGGGCCTTGCGAGGGCGTGCAACGAACCGTGATTTCCAAATTGGTATGTTACGTTTGTCTTTCCTGTGTCGTGTTGCGATACTCGTGTTTTGTGCAAGCATGTGGAGATAACTTAGCTTGGCATGTCTGAAGTTGTTTCCGCCTCGTGAGGCGCGCATTTCCCAGTACCTGGTGAGACCTCCTTGGCTTGGGAGGCGTCTAGGAACTGCGAAAATTCGTTAGGAAACTCTTATTCTTCCGAGCCCTGGTCGCAGGCATAGTGCTACCTCTTGAGCACTGCGTTGGTTTTCACTAGTGGCTTCTCTCAAAGGCATAAGTATTTTACGGTGGGTGAACAAATTACTGTTGAGCAATTGACAGAATTGAGCATAGTTATGAGAATATCTAGGTATGATCATGTATATAGGCATCACGTCCAGGACATGTAGACCGACTCCTGCCTGCATCTACTACTATTACTCCACTCATCGACCGCTATCCAGCATGCATCTAGAGTATTAAGTTCATGAAAACAGAGTAACGCCTTAAGCAAGATGACATGATGTAGAGGGATAAATTCATGCAATATGATAAAAACCCCATCTTATTATCCTCGATGGCAACAATACAATACGTGCCTTGCTGCCCCTACTGTCAATGGGAAAGGACACCGCAAGATTGAACCCAAAGCTAAGCACTTCTCCCATTGCAAGAAAGATCAATCTAGTAGGCCAAACCAAACTGATAATTCGAAGAGACTTGCAAACATAACCAATCATACATAAAATAATTCAGAAGATTCAAATATTGTTCATAGATAAACTTGATCATAAACCCACAATTCATCGGTCTCAACAAACACACCGCAAAAACAAGATTACATCGAATAGATCTCCATGAGAGAGGGGGAGAACACTGTATTGAGATCCAAAAAGAGAGAAGAAGCCATCTGGCTAATAGCTATGGACCCGAAGGTCTGAGGTAAACTACTCACACTTCATCCGAGGGGCTATGGTGTTGATGTAGAAGCCCTCCGTGATCGATGCCCCTCCGGTGGAGCTCCGGAACAGGCCCCAAGATGGGATCTCGTGGGTACAGAAGGTTGCGGCGGTGGAATTAGGTTTTTGGCTCCGTATCTGATCGTTTGGGGGTACGTAGGTATATATAGGAGGAAGAAGTACGTCGATGGAGCAACAGGGGGCCCACGAGGGTGGAGGGCGCGCCCTGGGGGGGTAGGCGCGCCCCCTACCTCGTGGCTTCCCTGTTGGTTGCTTGATGTCGGGTCCAAGTCTCCTGGATCTTGTTCGTTCCAAAAATCATGTTCCCGAAGGTTTCATTCCGTTTGGACTCCGTTTGATATTCTTTTTCTACGAAACTCTAAAATAGGCAAAAAAAACAGCAATTCTGGGTTGGTCCTCCGATTAATAGGTTAGTCCCAAAAATAATAGAAAAGTTAATAATAAAGCCCAATAATGTCCAAAAGAGAAGATAATATAGCATGGAGCAATCAAAAATTATAGGTACGTTGGAGACGTATCTAGCATCCCCAAGCTTAATTCCTGCTCGTCCTCGATTAGGTAAATGATAAAAACAGAATATTTGATGCGGAGTGCTACTAGGCATAATTTCAATGTAATTCTTCTTAATTGTGGTATGAATATTCATATTCGAAAGATTCAAGAGAAAAGTTCATATTGACATAAAAATAATAATACTTCAAGCATACTAACTAAGCAATTATGTCATCTCAAAATAACATGGCCAAAGAAAGTTCATCCCTACAAAATCATATAGTTTAGCCATGCTCCATCTCCGTCACACAAGAATGCTCTCATCATGCACAACCATGATGACAAGCCAACCAATTGTTTCATACTTTAGTAATCTCAAACCTATAAACTTTCACGCAATACATGAGCGCGAGCCATGGACATAACACTATGGGTGGAATAGAGTATAATGATGGGGGTTATGTGGAGAAGACAAAAAAGGAGAAAGTCTCACATCAACGAGGCTAATCAATGAGCTATGGAGATGCCCATCAATTGATGTTAATGCAAGGAGTACGGATTTCCATGCAACGGATGCACTAGAGCTATAAATGTATGAAATCTCAACAAAAGAAACTAAGTGGGTGTGCTTCCAACTTGCTTGCTCACGAAAACCTAGGGCACTTGAGGAGGCCCATTTTGGAATATACTCCCTCTGTTCTGAATTACTTGTCACAAGTATGGATGTATCTAGATGTATTTTAGTTCTAGATACATCCATTTCTGAGACGAGTAATTTGGAACGGAGGGAGTACACACCAAGTTCTATAATGAAAAATTCCCACTAGTATATTAAAGTGACAAAACAAGAGACTCTCTATAATGAGGATTATGGTGCTACTTTGAAGCACAAGTGTGGTAAAGGATAGTAACATTGTCCCTTCTCTTTTTCTCTCATTTTTTGGGCCTTCTCTTTTTTATGGCCTTTCTCTTTTCTATATATTCCTCACTTGGGACAATGCTCTAGAAAATGATGATCATCACACTTCTATTTATTTAAAAGTCAACGATTACAACTCGATACTAGAACAAAGTATGATTCTATATGAATGCCTCTAGCGGTGTGCCGGGATATTCAATGAACCAAGAGTGACATGTATGAAAGAATTATGAACGGTGGCTTTGCCACAAATACTATGTCAACTACATGATCATGCTAAGCAATATGACAATGATGAACGTGTCATGATAAACGGAATGGTGGAAAGTTGCATGGCAATATATCTCGGAATGGCTATGGAAATGCCATAATAGGTAGGTATGGTGGCTGTTTTGAGGAAGAGCGTATCATATCACGGGGTTTGGATGCACCGGCGAAGTTTGCACCAACTCTCAATGTGAGAAAGGGCAATGCACAGTACCGAAGAGGCTAGCAATGATGGAAGGGTGAGAGTGCGTATAATCCATGGACTCAACATTAGTCATAAAGAACTCACATACTTATCGCAAAAATCTACAAGTCACCAAAAACCAAGCACTATGCGCATGCTCCTAGGGGGATAGATTGGTAGGAAAAGACCATCGCTCGTCCCCGACCGCCACTCATAAGGAGCACAATCAAAGAACACCTCATGTTTCAAATTTGTTACATAACATTTACCATACGTGGATGCTACGGGACTTGAAAACTTCAACACAAGCATTTCTCAAATTCACAACTACTCAACTAGCACGACTTTGATATTATTACCTCCATGTCTCAAAACAATCATCAAGCATCAAACTTCTCTTAGTATTCAAAACACTCATAAGAAAGTTTTTACTAATCTTGAATACCTAGCATATTAGGATTTTTAAGCAAATTACCATGCTATTTAAGACTCTCAAAATAATCTAAGTGAAGCATGAGAGATCAATAGTTTCTATAAAACAAATCTACCACCATGCTCTAAAAGATATAAGTGAAGTACTAGAGCAAAACTATATAACTCAAAAGATATAAGTGAAGCACATAGAGTATTCTAATAATTTTCGAATCATGTGTGTGTCTCTCAAAGGTGTGTATAGCAAGGATGATTGTGGTGAACTAAAAATCAAAGACTCAAATCATACAAGACACTCCAAGCAAAACACATATCATGTGGTGAATAAAAATATAGCTCCAAGTAAAGTTATCGATGGAAGTAGACGAAAGAGGGGATGCCTTCCGGGGCATCCCCAAGCTTTGGATTTTTGGTGTCCTTAGATTATCTTGGGGGTGCCATGGGCATACCCAATCTTAGGCTCTTGCCACTCCTTGTTCCATAATCCATCAAATCTTTCACCCAAAACTTGAAAACTTCACAACACAAAACTCAACAGAAAATCTCGTGAGGTCCGTTAAGAACAAAAGACCACTTCAAGGTAGTGTAATGAAATCATTCTTTATTTATATTGGTGTTAAACCTACTGTATTACAACTTATCTATGGTTTATAAACTATTTTACTAGCCATAGAATCATCAAAATAAGCAAACAACACACGAAAAACATAATCTATCAAAAACAGAACAGTCTGTAGTAATCTGTAACTAACGCAAACTTCTGGAACTCCAAAAAATCATCAAAAATAGGAAGACCTAGGAAATTTGTTTATTGGTCAGCGGCAACTAGAATCAATATTTTATCTCGTTCTTGTGATTTTTAACAATTATTTTTGTGAACAGAAAGTTTCTGGAAATTTCAGCAAGATCAAATAACTATCATCCAAGAAGATCCTATAGGTTTAACTTGGCACAAACACTAATTAAAAAATAAAAACACATCTAACCAGAGGCTAGAACAAAGATTTATTCCATAAACAAAAGCAAAAAGCAAAAAACTAAAAAATAAAATTGGGTTGGCTCCCAACAAGCGTTATCGTTTAACGCCCCTAGCTAGGCATAAAAGCGAGGATAGATCTAGGTATTGCCATCTTTGATAAGAAATCCATAAGTGGCTCTCATGATAGATTCATATGGTAATTTTAGTTTCTTCCTAGGGAAGTGTTCCATGCCTTTCTCTAATGGAAATTGGAATCTAATATTCCCTTCCTTCATATCAATAATTGCACCAATCTTTGTAAGGAAAGGTTTACCAAGAATAATAGGACCTGAAGATTGCAATCTATATCAAGAACAATAAAATCTACAGGCACATAGTTCCTATTTGCAAAAATAAGAACATCATTAATTATTCCCATAGTTTTTGTTCATAGTGGAATCCGCAAGGTGCAAGTTTAGAGAGGAATCATCAAAATCATGGAAACCTAGCAAATCGCACATAGTTTTGGGAATAGTGGAAACACTAGCACCCAAATCAGATAAAGCATAGAACTGATCATGATCCTTAATCTTAATTTTACTAGTTGGTTCCCACTCATCATAAAGTTTTTTAGGGACAGAAACTTCCAACTCAACTTTTTCTTCATAAGATTGCATCAAGGCATCAATGATACGTTTAGTAAACGCTTTATTTTGACTATAAGCATGAGGAGTATTTAGCACGGATTGCAACAAGGAAATAAAATCTATCAAGGAGAAATTTTCATAATTAAATTCCTTGAAATCCAAAATAGTGGGTTTATTAACATCTAGGGTTTTGTTCTCTTCAATCCCACTTTTATCAATTTTAGCATCAAGATCTAAAACTCCGAATTTTTGGAACGCCTGCTAGGTAAAGGTGGATCATATTCAGTCCCATCATTATC
Organism: Aegilops umbellulata; assembly: GCA_032464435.1. NCBI lineage: Eukaryota > Viridiplantae > Streptophyta > Magnoliopsida > Poales > Poaceae > Aegilops > Aegilops umbellulata. Next base: position 302,706,130 of record CP136057.1, read on the forward strand.
AAGATTCATATTGCAAAACAAAGATTTAATAGGGGACACATCAATAACTTTTAGATCTTCATATTTATTTCATAGAAATTCGAAGAACACGCTTTCATAAAGCAATATTGCTTAGCACGCATCCTAGCGGTTCTTTTTTTGCACTCATCAATGGAAATTCTCATGGTTTGAGAGACTCATTGATATCATGCTTAGGAGGAATAGATCTAAGCTTTAAAGAATCAACATCAAGAGAAATTCTATCAACGTTCCTAGCCAATTCATCAACTTTAAGCAATTTCTCTTCAAGCAAAGCATTGAAATTCTTTTGTGAATTCATAAACTCTTTAACACTAGTCTCAAATTCAGAGGGCATCTTATTAAAATTTCCATAAGAATTGTTGTAGGAATTACCATAATTATTAGAGGAATTACTAGGATAAGGCCTAGAACTAAAGTTTCCTCTATACGCGTTGTTACCAAAATTATTCCTACCAACAAAATTCACATCCATAGAATTCATTATTATTTTCAATCAAACTAGATAAAGGCATATCAATAGGATCAGAAGAAACACTCTTAGTAGCAAATAATTTCATAAGTTCATCCATCTTTCCACTCAAAACATTAATTTCTTCTACCGCATGCACCTTATTATTAGTATATCTTTCAGTGTGCCATTGAGAATAATTAACCATAATATTATCTAGGAGTTTAGTAGCTTCTCCTAAAGTGATTTCCATAAAAGTGCCTCCCACGGCCGAATCTAAAAGATTTCTAGAAGCAAAATTCAATCCGGCATAAATTTTTTGTACAATCATCCACAAATTCAAACCATGAGTAGGGCAATTACGTATCATTAATTTCATCCTCTCCCAAGCTTGTGCAACATGTTCATGATCAAGTTGCTTAAAATTCATGATATCGTTTCTAAGAGAGATGATCTTAGTGGGAGGAAAATACTTAGAGATAAAAGCATCTTTTCACTTATTCCAAGAATCAATACTATTTTTAGGCAAAGACGAAAACTAAGCTTTAGCGCGATCTCTAAGCAAAAAAGGAAATAGCTTCAATTTAACAATATCATTGTCCACATCTTTCTTCTTTTTCATATCACACAAATCAACGAAGCTATTTAGATGAGTAGCAGCATCTTCACTAGGAAGGCCGGCGAATTGATCTTTCATGACAAGATTCAACAAAGCAGCATTAATTTCACAAGATTCAGTATCGGTAAGGGGAGCAATTAGAGTGCTAAGGAAATCATTATTATTGGTATTGGTACAGTCACATAATTTGGTATTATCTTGAGCCATCGTGACAAACAAGCAATCCAACACACAAGCAAGCAAAAAGCAAGCGAAGAAGAGGCAAACGAAAAAGAGAGGGCGAATAAAATGGCAAGGGTGAAGTGGGGGAGAGGAAAACAAGAGGGAAATGGCAAATAATGTAATGCGGGAGATAAGGGTTTGTGATGGGTACTTGGTATGTTGACTTTTGCATAGACCTCCCTGGCAACGGCGCCAGAAATCCTTCTTGCCACCTCTTGAGCACTGCTTTGGTTTTCCCTTGAAGAGGAAAGGGTGATGCAGCAAAGTAGCGTAAGTATTTCCCTCAGTTTTCTAGAACCAATATATCAATCCAGTAGGAGCCTACACGCGAGTCCCTCGCACCTACACAAAACAAATAAATCCTCACAACCAACGCGATAAGGGGTTGTCAATCCCTTCATGGTCACTTAGGAGAGTGAGATTTGATAGATATGATAGGATATTTTTTTGGTATTTTTGTGATAAAGATTCAAAGTAAAATAAAAGCAAAGAAAATAACTAAGTGTTGGAAGATTAATATGATGAAGATAGACCCGGGGGCCATAGGTTTCACTAGTGGCTTCTCTCAAAAGCATAAGTATTTTACGGTGGGTGAACAAATTACTGTTGAGCAATTGACAGGATTGAGCATAGTTATGAGAATATCTAGGTATGATCATGTATATAGGCATCACGTCCAGGACATGTAGACCGACTCCTGCCTGCATCTACTACTATTACTCCACTCATCGACCCCTATCCAGCATGCATCTAGAGTATTAAGTTCATGAAAACAGAGTAACGCCTTAAGCAAGATGACATGATGTAGAGGGATAAATTCATGCAATATGATAAAAACCCCATCTTGTTATCCTCGATGGCAACAATACAATACGTGCCTTGCTGCCCCTACTGTCAATGGGAAAGGACACCGCAAGATTGAACCCAAAGCTAAGCACTTCTCCCATTGCAAGAAAGATCAATCTAGTAGGCCAAACCAAACTGATAATTCGAAGAGACTTGCAAAGATAACCAATCATACATAAAATAATTGAGAAGATTCAAATATTGTTCATAGATAAACTTGATCATAAACCCACAATTCATCGGTCTCAACAAACACACCGCAAAAAGAAGATTACATCGAATAGATCTCCATGAGAGAGGGGGAGAACATTGTATTGAGATCCAAAAAGAGAGAAGAAGCCATCTGGCTAATAACTATGGACCCGAAGGTCTGAGGTAAACTACTCACACTTCATCGGAGGGGCAATGGTGTTGATGTAGAAGCCCTCCGTGATCGATGCCCCCTCCGGTGGAGCTTCGGAACAGGCCCCAAGATGGGATCTCGTGGGTACAGAAGGTTGCGGCGGTGGAATTAGGTTTTTGGCTCCGTATCTGATCGTTCGGGGGTACGTAGTTATATATATGAGGAAGAAGTACGTCGGTGGAGCAACAGGGGGCCCACGAGGGTGGAGGGCGCGCCCTGGGGGGTAGGCGCGCCCCCTACCTCGTGGCTTCCCTGTTGGTTGCTTGACATAGGGTCCAAGTCTCCTGAATCTTGTTTGTTTCGAAAATCACGTTCCCGAAGGTTTCATTCCGTTTGGACTCCGTTTGATATTCTTTTTCTGCGAAACTCTGAAATAGGCAAAAAACAGCAATTCTGGGCTGGGCCTCCGGTTAATAGGTTAGTCCCAAAAATAATATAAAAGTGAATAACAAAGCCCAATAATGTCCAAAACAGAAGATAATATAGCATGGAGCAATAAAAAATTATAGATACATTGGAGGCGTATCCCGTAGCTGGCCATGACCCAGCGCTCCGCATCGCGGTACCCGAGGGGCACAGCTTGAGGGAGGTGCGCCAGCGTGCGAGCTCGAGTGAGGGTGCCTCGCGAAGAACAGAAAAAACTCTCACGAGCGCGCCTGTCCAGCCCCCTCAGGAGGCATGCGAGGGAGAGTACAGGCCAAAACAAGGAACCGAGGGAAGAAACGGAGGCAAGAGGCGATGGAACCAAGCCGGCCGGAAACACCAGAAAGAAAATTTCCATTAAAGAGGGGCAAGCCAACTACGGAAAGCAAATGAAAAGCCACGTCTGGCACCTAGTCTAGTATTCTCACCAGCGCGGAGCTAAGTGCTGCCACTAGGACGTGGGAGGGAGCCCCCGAGGCCCGAGGGCGGCACTCCTGAGACTCCGGGGCATGTACAACCCCACTCATTATTACTTGAGAGTGTCACGAGAGAGACCTTCACAGGCACTAGGCCTTGCTTCATAGGCGCCGGGCCTTGCTTCATGGGTAGAACTTCCGGAGGTGCTGAATGTTCCAGGCGTTCTGGATGGGGACCCCGCCCTGCGTCTCCAGGCGCACGGCGCTAGGCCTGGAGACGTGGCCGTCCCTAAACGGGCCCTCCCACATGGGCGAGAGCTTATGCATCCCTTCCCTGGAGAGCACCCGCCTTAGGACGAGGTCGCCTACCTCGAGCGTCCTTGAGCGGATGCTGCGGTAGAGATACCGCCGCAGCGCCTGCTGGTATCTTGCTTCTCGCAGCGTGGCTTCGTGGTGGCGTTCCTCCCCCAGCACGAGGTCCATCCCCCGCATGGTGTCCTTCCGCGTCTCATCAAATGCCAGGACCCGCGTGGAGCGATGCTTAACCTCATGAGGGAGAACCGCTTATGCTCCGTAGACGAGGAAGAACGGGGTCTAGCCTGTTGGCTTGGTGGCGGTGGTGCGGACGGACCACAACACAGACTGGAGTTCATCGTGCCAGCCCCTGCTGCAGGCCTTGAGCTTCTTCTTGATGGTTCTGGTCTTGAGGCCTCTCAGGACCTCCGCGTTGGCTCGTTCAGCTTAACCGTTGCTCCTAGGGTGTGCCACCGAAGCATAGTAGATCTGCGTTCCAAGGTTAGCACAATATGTCTTGAAGAGATTGCTAGTGAACTGCGAGCTGTTGTTGGTGATGATGCGATTAGGGACCCCGAACCGGCTCACGAGACCCTTGATGAACTTGACTGCGGATCCGGCCGGGATGGTGCGGACAGCTTCTACCTCCGCCCATTTTGTCGGGGGTTGGGTGCGACATATGCCAATGGATGGCTTATCATGGTGGGAGTGAGTAGAACATCGCCGGTGCCTAGAAGTGGGATGAGGCGTAGACACGAAGATGCCTACGTGGCCTAGGGAGGTTGCTAGTGACCAAAACGCCACAGTAGACGTATTTTGGTCGTAAACGTCTTCGACCATTCCAGAAGAAAGGTCGCTATAGTCAGTTTACGACCGCCAACTTTTGACGTTCTGTTTTTGGTCACAAAAAGGTCGCAAATGGAAATGTGTGACCTTTCAGTGACCAATAGTGCTGGTCACAAGTTGACATATTTCTTGTAGTGAGCAGACGGACAAGAATGTAGGGCCACAGATGGAATACTAGCATCCTATACTAAGCATGTAGGATTGCAGGTAAAGTTAACAACAGTAGTAGCAAGGACAGGCTATGCATCAGGATAGGATTAACGGAAAGCAGTAACATGCTACACTACTCTAATGCAAGCAGTATAGATAAGAATATGCGATATCTGGTGATCAAGGGGGGGCTTGCCTGGTTGCTCTGGCAAGAAGGAAGGGTCGTCAACACCGTAGTTGTACTGGGTAGCAGCGGCGTTGGTCTCGAGGTCTAGCGAGAGAAGAGGTGGAAGAAACAATAAATATAATGCAAACATATGCATGACATGACAACGAGCGGTGTTAGGTGTGCCCTAATGCGGTAGGAGGTGATACCTGCGAACGGGGGAAACATCCGGGACAGTATCCCCAGTGTTTGGCGTTTTCGGACAAAGAAACCGGAGGGGGAATGTTGCAGGGTCGCTATGCTAGGGACGTGTGGCTGACGAACAGGCTGCGTATTTGGATTCGTCTTGTCATTCTAAGCAACTTTCATGTACAAAGTTTTTCCAACCGAGTTACGGTTTATTTTATATTAATTTTCAAAGTTCAAATCAATTTCTGGCGTTATTATTAATTCAAAAATTAACTAGCTAAATGCTACGGGTACACATAACTGTACCCAAAGGTGTACACATGGGCTGACTGGTGGGGACAGGGGGGGCTGAGTCAGCAGCCCAGTGAGCAGTCAAAGTTTGATAGTTGACTGGTAAAACTGACTAGTGGGCCCCCCTGTCATAGTCACCAGAGATAACTAAATCAATTAGTTCTAACTTAAAGAGATTAATTAACGTTAAATTAATTAAACAAACTTAATTAGATTAATTAAGCAATTAATTAACTTAATTATTGTTATTTTCCTTCCATTTTTAATTTATTTATTTCCATTTTTGTTTTCAGGGGCGGGCCCCGCTGTCAACGGCCCTAGTGGCCTAGCGGGCGACGGGTGCGGGCGTGCGTGCTCCAGGCCACCAGGGCGCGGGGAGCACTCGGGCGCCCATGAGGGCACGTGCCGGCGGCCACGGCGCAGTCTGCTACCTCTTGAGCACTGCGTTGGATTTCCCCGAAGAGGAGAGGATGATGCAGCAAAGTAGCGTAAGTATTTCCCTTAGTTTTTGAGAACCAAGGTATCAATCCAGTAGGAGGCCACGCGCGAGTCCCTCGTACCTACACAAAACAATAGCTCAACGCAACCAACGCGATTAGGGGTTGTCAATCCCTTCACGGTCACTTACGAGAATGAGATCCGATAGAGATGATAGATAATATTTTTGATATTTTTGGTATAAAGATGCAAGGTAAAATAAAAGTCAAAGTAAAAAAGCAAAGCAATAATAAAGTGATGGAAGATTGATATGATGAGAATAGACCCGGGGGCCATAGGTTTCACTAGTGGCTTCTCTCAAGAGCATAAGTATTTCTTGTTGGAAATATGCCCTAGAGGCAATAATAAAATGGTTATTGTTGTATTTCCTTGTTCATGATAATTGTCTATTGTTCATGCTATAATTGTATTAACTGGAAACCGTAATACATGTGTGAATACATAGACCACAACATGTCCCTAGTAAGCCTCTAGTTGACTAGCTCGTTGATCAATAGATGGTTATGGTTTCCTGACCATGGACATTGGATATCATTGATAACAGGATCACATCATTAGGAGAATGATGTGATGGACAAGACCCAATCCTAAGCATAGCAGAAGATCGTGTAGTTCGTTTGCTAAGAGCTTTTCTAATGTCAAGTATCATTTCCTTAGACCATGGGATTCTGTAACTCCCGGATACCGTAGGAATGCTTTGGGTGTACCAAACGTCACAACGTAACTGGGTGGCTATAAAGGTGCACTACAGGTATCTCTGAAAGTGTCTGTTGGGTTGGCACGAATCGAGACTGGGATTTGTCACTCCGTATGACGGGGAGGTATCTCTGGGCCCACTCGGTAATGCATCATCATAATGAGCTCTGTCGGTGTACTAAAGTAGGGGTACCTTAGTACCCCGAACTTGTGCACGGGCAGTAGTAGCGTCCCGCGGCAAGGCTTGCCAGGGGAGCGACAAGAGTCTCCACGGCCCTTTCTGGGCCGGACGAAGGCCAAGTGATCGAGCCTAGAAGACCAGGCCCCGGCAAGAGGAGCTTGCCGGGCCAAGGAGGCGAGGTCCGGCAAGAGGAGCTTGCCGGGCCAAGGCGACAAGGCCCCGGCAAGAGGAGCTTGCCGGGACGACTAAGCCAAAGCACCAAGGCCCCGGCGGGAGGAGCTCGCTGGGACGGCCAAGCCAAGGCACCCCAAGAAAAGCCCGCCGCGGCGCGCCCCGGCAAGGCCTGACGAGCGACAAGCTTTCAGGTGCGGCAAGACAACCACCGCGGCAAGCCACTTGCCGTGGCAAACCACCACCTCAGGCCTACGCTCCAGCTCACCTGACCACGCGTCACTCTGGAGCTTCCCCAGAGGCACGTGGCGGGGCGCCGCGCAACCTGAGGCGCGCGGTGGCATGCGACGTTGGCAGAGTCGCCCCCGTGGCAAGCGGAGGCGCCCCCAACGGTCCGCCTCGGTACTGTTCGGGCGATCCAGACGGGCATTTAATGCCTTTGTCCCTCGCCGTCAGAGTTAGGTGCGATAGCACTGTGCGGCCACTGTTCACACAGTTCCTTGCCATTTTTACCCTCACCTGCGTCGCTACCTGTGGGAAAAACCTTAGCATATAAAAGGAGGCCCATGCGCACGTAGGAGAGGACCCCGGAAGGAGGACACCCAGTAGACCCTCGTCTACGTCCAGCTCCAACTTACTGTAGCTTATTGCGCTCCAGAGCAAGAACTCGAATCAACCAGACAAGCAGCAGTAGGGTTTTACGCATCCGTGCGGCCCGAAGCTGGGTAAAATCGTTGTGTGTGTGTCGCCTCGATCTGCTCTTTGTGCAACCTCCGCCCCCCGCCGAACCGAAAAGGGGCTCCGTCCCCATAGGTTCTCATGCGGGCCAATTTCCCCCGACATCTTTGGCGCGCCAGGTAGGGGGTGCGTCGAGGTTGTGTGAACCAGATCCGGCGTCCGTGCGAGCCAGACTCTCATTGTTTGCGCCGGCATGGCGCCGAAGAAGAAAGCTCCGGAGGTGACCGGTCCGTCAGCGTCGAACCCACCGCCCATGGAGCAGACGGGTGGTGGGGAGGACGCCAGCAGAGGAACGGGCGCCGTCGAACCAGTTCTTGGTCCCGCGACGTCCGAGCTCGCCCCGCGCCCCTCCTAGGAGGCGCGAAACCAGCAGCGTCATGGTACCCATGGTACCATACGCTCGCTGGACCCAGACCGTGCTGGTGGGTCCCAAGGCGCTCAGGACTAGCATGCGATCCAGCGTGCCGGAACGAGCGTCGCGCGGCTGCCTGGACCGGGTGCTGCTCCTTCTAACATAGTTAGGAGTTCGAGCACATCCCGCTCCTCGCGCCGTTCGCCGCCTCTGCCCGCCACCCCAGCGGAAGCTCTCGCGCGAGCTCATCTACTCCTAGACTACCCTCCGACGGCGGACAAGCTCGACGACTGGAGGGCAACCATCCAGAGCCTCATCGGTTTCGCCAACGGCGACACTCCAAGGCAGCACAGCGCGTCGCAGCCACGGCCAGTCACCCAGGCGAGAACCGATGGCACCAAGAATGGCGGGGGTGCGACCACCGTGCACTCCCTGCCCCAGAAGCCGCGGTCGCCGACTCGCCGGGCTCGCCTCGACAACGACTCCACCGCGTCCGCGAACTCGCCGCGACCAACGTCAAGTCCTTCACGAACGAAGGGAAGAAGACGCTCGAACCCGCATCGAGCGCAGAAGAGAGGCGCGGCGTCAATCAGACCAGCGCGTTGAGCCCTCTGGAAACATGCACGCACCGGGGGAACCAGGCGAACTGCCGTATTCGGTAGGCTGCCCCGCATTCACCCGTGAGCTGCGGCAAGTCCAGTGGCCCAGCACGAAGAACTTCAAGCTCGACGTGCCCGAGAAGTACGACGGCAAGTCGCACCCGTCGGAGTTCCTCAGCATCTACACCATTGCGGTGCAGGCTGCCGGGGGACGGGACGACAAGATCCTTGCCAACTACTTCCCGCTGGTACTCAAGCCCAACGTCAGATCCTGGCTCATGCACTTGCCGGACGGCTCCATCTCCTCCTGGCCAGATCTATGCCATCAGTTCGTTGGCGCCTTCACGGGCGGCCACAAACCCCATGGCCAGGCAAGCGACCTTCATCTGCTTGTTCAGAAGGAGGGGGAGCCTTTGCGCAAGTTCATCCAGAGGTTCAGCCGTGTGCACTACAACATCCCAGACGTCCACCCCGCCGCGGTGATCAGCGCGTTCCACCAGAACGTGCGCAACCGCAGGATGCGGGAGGAGATGGCGATGTGCAAAATCAAGGAGGTCAGCGAGCTTTACGCCCTGGCCGACAAGTGTGCACGCGCTGAGGAGGGGAGGAAGCTCCCCGGAGAAAGTGTTGGAGAAGGAGAATCCGACAGTGAAGGTATCGCCCCGGCAAGGAGAGGCCGGCGGCGGAACGGCAAAAAGAAGAAAAACCCAGAGGTGCTGGTTGTCGAGAAGTCCGGCAGCGAGGGCTCCGCCAAGAAAGCCCAGGCGGGAGGCCCCGGCAAGGAGGTTGTCGGGTGCGCCAACTGCCGGGCGGTGGCTGCTGCCGATAAGCGGGACGGTACCGACAAGAAGTACTACAAGATCCACCGTACCAGGGGCCACGGCCTCCAGAGTTGCAAGCAAGTCGAGCGACTCGTCGAGCTGCAGAAGGCCGAGTACGCACGACGCGACAAGGAGAGAGCCCAAGCAGGCGGCGGGGGATCCGGCACGAAGCGTCCCGGCCCGGGGGAGCGCCGCGGCAAGGACAAGCAGCGGCAAGCAGACAGACCTCCCCGGGGACGCGACAAGGACGAAGACGATGACGACGACGAAGACATGGAAGACCCCGAGACCAGCGAGCAGGAGTTTCAGAAAGCCACTGAGGTCTTGTGTGTGGACGGCGGTGCCTCCCTGCATGCTTCCCACCACCAGCTTAAACGGTGGGTGCGGGAGGTCAATGCAGCGGAGCCACCCGTCGAGTCACGCAGACCCCTGAGATGGTCTAGCACGCCTATCATCTTCGACATTGAGGACCACCCTGATCGCACAACCGCGGTCGGGTGCTTGCCGATGTTGGTTTCCCCAACGGTCCGCAACCTCAAGGTCACTAAGATGCTAGTTGATGGCGGGGCCGGCTTGAATCTGATCTCCTCTGCTATTCTCCGGAGACTCCAAGTTCCCGACAGCGAGCTCGAAGAAACCGGCACATTCCAAGGAATCAACCCGGGAAGGAGCAAGCCGAAGGGAAAGATCACGCTGCCGGTAACATTTGGCAGCGAGCTAAACTTCAGGACTGAGAAGGTCACCTTTGACGTCGCTGACTTTCCGTTGCCTTACAACGGGATCCTCGGCCGACCAGCGCTCGCCAAGTTCATGGCGGCCTCTCACTACGCGTATAACATGCTCAAGATGCCTGGCCCGATAAGCGTCATTTCTGTCCCCGGCGACAAGAAGGATGCCCTTATCTGCGCTGACCAAATATACCGGGACGCAACAGCAGCAACGGCCCGTGGCCCAATTGCCGCTGGAGCTTTCGGGGGAAAGAAGAAGTCCGGCAAGTGCTCTGGCGCCCACTCCCGCAAGCGCGCCTCTTCGGAGTGCTGCGCTGCCGTCGAGGACGTGCCATCGAGCCCCGCCGGCAAGAAGACCAAGCCCGGCAAGTGCTCTGGCACCCACTCCGGCAAGCGCGCCTCTTCGGAGTGCTGCGCTGCCGTCGAGGACGTGTCATCGAGCCCCGCCGGCAAGAAGACCAAGCCCGGCAAGTGCTCTGGCGCCCGCTCCGGCAAGCACGCCTCTTCGGAGTGCTGCGCTGCCGTCGAGGACGTGCCATTGAGGCCCGCCTGCAAGAAGACCAAGCCCGGCAAGTGCTCTGGCGCCCACTCCGGCGAGCGCGCCTCCTCGGAGTGCTGCGCTGCCATCGAGGACGTGCCATAGAGCTCTCCCGGCAAGAAAGCCAAGCCCGGCGAATGCTCTGGCGCCCACTCCGGCAAGAGCGCCTCTTCAGAGCGTTGCGCTGCCGTTGAGGACGCACCATCGAGCCCCACCGGTAAACACAAGAAGACGACGTCTGCTCCACCAGCGACCAAGAAGGTGGCCGCCAAGGAGGACGTCACTGGTGGTACCTTCACCATCAGTGCCACTCTCGACCCCAAATAGGAAAGCGCGCTCGTTGCTTTCCTGCGGGCGAATGTCGATGTGTTTGCCTGGCAACCATCTGACATCCCCGGTGTTCCTAGGGAAGTGGTTGAGCACCACCTTGCCGTCTGTCCTCATGCGCGGCCCGTCAAGCAAAAAGTCAGGAAACAAGCGGTGGAGCGCCAAGAGTTTATCGCGGAGGAGATCAGGAAGTTGGAAGCGGCAGGCCTCGTCAGAGGCGTGCTCCATCCGACGTGGTTGGCCAATCCTGTTGTCGTGCGCAAAGCAAACGGGAAGTGGAGGCTTTGCATCGATTTCACCGATGTCAACAGAGCTTGCCCTAAAGATCCATTTCCCTTGCCGCGCATCGACCAGATTGTTGACTCCACGGCCGGATGTGGCCTGCTTTCATTCCTCGACGCCTACTCCGGGTACCACCAGATTTTCATGACCAAAGAAGATGAAGAGAAGACTGTGTTCATCACTCCATGCGGCACGTACTGTTTTGTGCGGATGCCTTTTGGGCTGAAGAACGCAGGCTCGACATTTGCGAGGGTTGTCCACACTGCTTTCGAGCCACAGATCCACATAAATGTGGAGGCCTGCATGGATGACATTGTGGTCAAGAGCAGAGACAAGGCAACCTTGGTTCAAGACTTGGAAGAGACCTTTGCGAACTTGCGCAAGATCAGCCTCAAGCTCAATCCCGAGAAGTGCGTGTTCGGAGTCCCCTCTGGCAAGCTTCTCGGGTTCTTCGTGTCTCAGCGTGGGATCGAAGCCAACCCCGACAAGATCAAGGCCATCGAGCAGATTGAAGCACCAACGCGTGTCAAGGACGTGCGAAGACTTGCCGGTTGCGTGGCGGCTCTCAGCAGGTTTATTTCCAGGTCTGCGGAACGCGCCCTGCCGTTTTTCAAAATCTTGAAAAAGGCAGGTCCAGTAAAATGGACTCCGGAAGCTGAGGCTGCGCTCCAAGACTTGAAGAAATACCTGTCCTCCGCTCCTATACTTGTCGCGCCTAGACCGCAAGAGAAGTTGCTGCTCTACCTAGCGGCAACCAATCAAGTGGTTAGTGCTGCGTTAGTAGCGGAGAGGGAAGCTGATGACGAGCCAGCAACCACGGCAAGCGCGTCCGACGACAAGCAGGGGGCTTCCCCGACAAGCTTTGGCCCCGGCAAAGGCGAATCCGTGCAAGCGCAAGGGGAAGTGCAGAAGAAGAGGATGGTGCAGCGCCCAGTTTACTTCGTCAGTTCCCTCCTGCAGGGGGCTAGGTCGAGGTACTCTGGTGTGCAGAAATTGCTTTTCGGCCTCCTCATGGCCTCGAGGAAGCTGCGCCATTACTTCCAAGCACACGAGATCACAGTGGTCACTTGCTTTCCGCTTAAGAGGATACTGCAGAATCCCGAAGCAACAGGCAGGATTGTCGAGTGGGCACTAGAACTGTCAAGCTTTGGCCTCAAGTTCAAGAGCACATCGACCATCCAGAGCAGAGCATTGGCAGAGTTCATAGCAGAGTGGACGCCGACACCGGACGAAGAAATTCCAGAGACGAGCATCCCCGGCAAGGAAGCAACCAAAGAGTGGCTGATGTACTTTGATGGTGCCTTTTCGCTGGAAGGCGCCGGTGCCGGCGTGCTGCTCATCGCGCCCACCGGAGAGCACCGCAAGTACATCGTCCAGATGCACTTTCCCAAGGAGCAAGCAACCAACAATACGGCAGAGTATGAAGGTTTGCTCGCCGGTCTCAGGATCGCGGCGGAACTTGGGATCAAGAAGTTCATTGTCAGGGGTGACTCGCAGCTCGTCGTCCGCCAAGTGAACAAGGATTACCAGTGCCCGTTGATGGAGGCTTACGTTGATGAAGTGAGGAAGCTAGAAGAGCGCTTTGACGGCCTGCAAATGGAATACGTTCCAAGAGCAGAGAACGACATCGCCGACGGCCTGTCAAAATGCGCCGCACTAAAGCTACCTGTGGAACCAGGGACTTTTGTGCTCAAGCTGACTCAGCCATCCGTGACACCATCGACTGGGCCAAGCAAGAAGAGAAAATCGGTCTCCGGTGACTATCTCCCGGCAGAGCTTCCCGAAGCCGCCGCCAAGAGAGTCCCCAAGATCGACGCCAACAGTGCTGAGGAGCTGCCCGCTCCGGCAAGCCCCAGGGTTTGTCCCGACGAAGCAGGCGCTCCCGGCAAGCCATGCCCCGGCAAGCTTGCCGGGGAACGTCAAGCTCCGGCTGAGCCCCAAGTCCTCGCCGTAGAAGCTGATGTTCCCGCAGCCGCCGACATGCCTTTAGTCCTCGTCGTTGAGCCACAGGCTCCGACGTGGGCACAGCAGATCGTCCGTTTCCTCCAGACAGGAGAACTTCCCGAAGAACAAGAAGAAGCGGAAAGAGTAGCCCGGCAGTCCAGTATGTACCAGTTCGTCGACGGTGCACTGTACAGAAGAGGACGCAATGGGGTGAAATTGAAGTGCATTCACCGGGAAGACGGACAGGAGCTGTTGGCGGAGATACACGGAGGCATATGTGGACACCACATTGGCGCCAGAGCACTTGCCGGCAAAGCGTTCCGGCAAGGTTTCTTCTGGCCAACAGCCCTCCAGGATGCAACTGCACAAGTAACCAAGTGTGAAGCGTGCCAGTTCCATTCCAAGAAGATACACCAGCCAGCTCAAGCTCTCCAGACGATCCCTTTGTCCTGGCCCTTCTCGGTCTGGGGGCTCGATATCCTCGGCCCCTTCCCCAGAGCCGTCGGGGGCTTTGAGTACTTGTTCGTTGCCATCGACAAGTTCACAAAGTGGCCAGAAGTGGAACCGGTGAGGAAGGTGACAGCCCAGTCCACGATCAAATTCTTCAGGTCGATTGTTTGCCGCTTCGGGGTCCCCAACAGGATCATCACCGACAACGGTACGCAGTTCACAAGCCACGCTTTCATGCAGTACACCCAAGACCTCGGCACCAAGGTCTGCTCTGCTTCTGTTGCTCATCCCCGGAGCAACGGTCAAGCGGAAAGGGCCAACGCCGAGGTACTGCGCGGGCTCAAGACCAGAAGTTTTGACAGGCTGCTCAAGCACGGACGGAACTGGATCGAGGAGCTGCCGGCAGTTCTTTGGTCGGTCAGAACGACGCCAAATCGAGCCACCGGCCAGACACCATTTGCTCTAGTCTATGGAGCAGAAGCAGTTACCCCCACGGAACTAGTATACGGGTCGCCTCGAGTGCTCGCTTATGATGAGCTTGAGCAAGAGCGGTCGCGTGAAGATGACGCACTGCTCCTTGAGGAGGATCGTCTCCAGGCTGCTGTGCGATCCGCTCGCTACCAGCAAGCTCTGCGTCGCTATCATAGCCGCAAAGTTAAAGCCAGGAGCCTCGAGGAAGGCGACCTTGTTCTTCGGCGCGTTTAGTCGGCCAAGATACACAACAAGTTGACGCCGAAGTGGGAAGGCCCTTACCGGGTGAAACGAGTCACGAGGCCCGGCGCCGTCCGCCTCGAGACCGAAGATGGTACTCCGGTGAGCAATTCCTGGAACATTGAGCATCTTCGCAAGTTTTACCCGTAAGGCGCGGTTGTCGGACCCCGTCCGGCAACCAACTCTTTGTACAAAGTCTTGCCGCAGTTGCATGTAATCCTTTGTACAAAGCCAGGCGCAGACCCTGGCAGCAGATAATGTAGCGCTGGCGCCCCCAAGTTTTAGCGTGCATGCTGAGTCGAGTCTCGTCCTTGGTTAGGGTTGGTAGTGCCTAACAGTCGCTAACCCCTAACTTAGAGGTCGAGTCCGTGTCTTTTTCCCGTCCTTCCCCTTTGGATCGCAGGAATTGCATACCCTTGCCGAGCCGCTCAAGGACGAAGAAGGGGAGAAGGGCGAGCCAGCACCCACGCCCCGGCAAGCCAGAGTTGCCGGGGGTTGCAACCTCAGATAAGTCTTTACATCCCTTATCATGCATTCTCTCATGAGCTGCGGAATGCGAAAACCTTGCTTCCTCCTAAAAGTTGCCGTGCTCTCTTAAGCGACAAACCCCGGAGCGCATTCCCGGGGCCCGCTTTTGATAGTAGCCGCGGCAGTAAGAGGGGGAAGCGAAGGGCCAGAACCCGCCTTCTCCCTGCCTCCGCCAAGAGCGTGAGGAGGGCCAAGGGGCGCGGGGAGACGGCAGGGTCCGTTGCCGGGCGGGGAAGTGTCTATCTTAACGATGCAAAGGGTTCGCTCCTTGCCGCGGGATGTACCCGCGAGACAAATGGTCCGGCGAACACTCCCTTTTCATTAAAAACATTCCACTCAGGTACAGCTCAGAGAGAATGAAAAACATGAAAGATGGGATTACAAGATTTAAACACAATTAAGGCCCGAGGGCTTACAAGATAAAAAGAGATAAGGTGCCCGTGATCCCTTTCTTGTCTCTCTCCTCAGGAGGTAGGGCAAGGAGGCGAGAAGGGCAAAAGGGGCGCCTAGACGAGCTACGGGTGGCAGAAGACGCCAAGAGAGAAACCGGGCCTCCGCCCGGGGGCTCCGGAGGCCGGATGGAGACGGCGACGCCGGAAGCGGAGCTCGAAAAGGAGGCTGCGGGACGTCAACACGCTGTCGAGGGCATCTAGCCCTCGTACTCCGAGTTGACGACCTTGCCGCCGGCCTCTTCCGCAGCCTCGCCACTCTGGCCGCCCGAGAAGACGAAGCCCCGGCAAGAGGAGCTTGCCGGGCCGGAGAGAAGACCCCGGTGGTCGTCGCCGCGAGCAGGGGTGGTGACGGCGTCTGGGGCGAAGCTGGAAGACGAGGCAACGGCCTTGCCGCCCGCCCTCTTCCTCTTCCGCAGCCTCCCTACGCCAGCCGCCCAAGGAGACGACCCCGGGGAGTTCACGGCGCCAGCGACGCGGACGATGGGGGTCGCCGGTGCCACGCGGAGCTGCGACCGGCACCTAGTCGGACCCGTCATCCCGGCGACCGCTCCCCTCGTCGTCGCTGTCGCTCCCCTCCTCGTCACTCTCGCTCGAGAAGGAGCCTTCGCTGTCGGAGGAGCTATCCACGCAGCACCGGGCCCAGGTGCCGAGGTCCCCGAAGACCTTGACGGAGAGGAGATCACCCTCCATCAGCTTAAAATGGAGGGTGAACCCCTCCATCAAGCTGTGGATCCGGGCGAACGACTTCCACCCTCGGCCAAGATACATCACGCCGGGGGCTCGGGATTCGACGTGGAGTCGCGTACCACTGATCCCGCAGCCCCTCATGCGCAGTCTCAGCGTCTCGCGTTGCTCTGCTTCCAGGACGTCCACGAAGGGAGCCGGGAGGCGGAGGCGACGGCGAGGCGCCCGGCGCAGCCTAATGATGAACTCGCAGGGGTCGTCCCCGAGATGAACCGCCGGGAGAAACGGAGCCGCCGGCGGAGGCGAGGCCGGCGCACCGCCCCGCCCGCCTCGAGTGCCTCGGCCCCGTCCACGGCCTCGTCCACGACCTCGCCTCCTCCCCCTTCCCCTTACGGTTGGCTCCGTCACCACGGGTGCAAGGGGAGGAGGGGCACGCTGCCTGGCGACAACCCTTGCCGCCACCGAAGAAGGACCAGGGTTCCCTTTCTCCATGACAGTTGGGGAGAGGGGACCAGGGATCTAAGAGAAGAAAGAAGGAAGGAGTGCGGACCCTCATCACCCCCTTCCGCTCCTTATAAAGGGGCGGAGTGGGGGCTCCGCCGCCCCGCCCAACCAATCAAAGCAGAGGAAGGGCAGGCGACGGGGCCGACCCTCTACTTCGACCCGCGTCGGCCCGGTTTCCTGCCTCCACCACCGCAACCCCAAGCGCATGGAGGACGCGTGGCGGGCGAGCACGGCCGAGGCGACTGATGAGGCGACCTCTCCCCACCCCGTGATCGTGGGGGCGGGCGCCCCGAAAGCCGCGCCTCGACCCCGTTCGTTCACCAAGCCGCGCCTCCACGTCTCCCCCCCACTTGAAAGTGGGGGCGGACGTTTCGCCTTTCCAAATAATGGAATCGTGCCCGATGTGACGCATGCCTGCGGGCCTCAAGCCCCGCGCACGCCACCCACGTCACGCACGCCTCGCACGCCTCGCCCCCCACGACGCCGCGATAAGCGCGCGCCACTTGGGGAGGGCGCGACGGGCACGGAGTTAAGGAGCAGCGCAACCCAGGCCATGCGTGCCCATGCACTGTTAGGGCCTGGCCCAACAACGCTCGGCACCGTGTATGGCCCAGACCCGGGGGCTCCTGTCGGTGTACTAAAGTAGGGGTACCTTAGTACCCCGAACTTGTGCACGGGAAGTAGTAGCATCCCGCGGCAAGGCTTGCCAGGGGAGCGACAAGAGTCTCCACGGCCCTTTCTGGGCCGGACGAAGGCCAAGTGATCGAGCCTAGAAGACCAGGCCCCGGCAAGAGGAGCTTGTCGGGCCAAGGAGGCGAGGTCCGGCAAGAGGAGCTTGCCGGGCCAAGGCGACAAGGCCCCGGCAAGAGGAGCTTGCCGGGACGACTAAGCCGAAGCACCAAGGCCCCGGCGGGAGGAGCTCGCCGGGACGGCCAAGCCAAGGCACCCCAAGAAAAGCCCGCCGCGGCGCGCCGCGCGCCCCGGCAAGGCCTGACGAGCGACAAGCTTTCCGGTGCGGCAAGACAACCACCGCGGCAAGCCACTTGCCGCGGCAAACCACCACCTCAGGCCTGCGCTCCAGCTCACCTGACCACGCGTCACTCTGGAGCTTCCCCAGAGGCACGTGGCAGGGCGCCGCGCAACCTGAGGCGCGCGGTGGCATGCGACATTGGCAGAGTCGCCCCCGTGGCAAGCGGAGGCGGAGGCGCCCCCAACGGTCCGCCTCGGTACTGTTCGGGCGATCCAGACGGGCATTTAATGCCTTTGTCCCCCGTCATCAGAGTTAGGTGCGATAGCACTGTGCGGCCACTGTTCACACAGTTCCTTGCCATTTTTACCCTCACCTGCGTCGCTACCTGTGGGAAACCCCTTAGCATATAAAAGGAGGCCCATGCGCACGTAGGGAGAGGACCCCGGAAGGAGGACACCCAGTAGACCCTCGTCTACGTCCAGCTCCAACTTACTGTAGCTTCTTGTGCTCCAGAGCAAGAACTCGAATCAACCAGACAAGCAGCAGTAGGTTTTTACGCATCCGTGCGGCCCGAAGCTGGGTAAAATCGTTGTGTGTGTGTCGCCTCGATCTGCTCTTTGTGCAACCTCCGCCCCCCGCCGAACCGAAAAGGGGCTCCGTCCCCATAGGTGCTCGTGGAGGCCAATTTCCCCCGACAAGCTCAATGTGACTAATGAGTTAGCCACGGGATCATGCGTTACAGAACGAGTAAAGAGACTTGCCGGTAACGAGATTGAACAAGGTATAGGGATACGGACGATCGAATCTCGGGCAAGTAGCATACCGATAGACAAAGGGAATTGTATACGGGATTGATTGAATCCCCGACATCGTGATTCATCCGATGAGATCATCATGGAACATGCGGGAGCCGACATGGGTATCCAGATCCCGCTGTTGGTTATTGGCCAGAGAGCTGTCTCGGTCATGTCTGCATGATTCCCGAACCCGTAGGGTCTACACACTTAAGGTTCGGTGACGCTAGAGTTGTTATGGGAATTAGTGTGCAGTTAACGAATGTTGTTCGGAGTCCCGGATGAGATCCCGGACGTCACGAGGAGTTCCGAAATGGTCCGGAGGTAAAGATTTAAATATGGGAAGTCCTATTTTGGCCACCGGAAAATCTTCGGGATTTTTTGGTATTGTACCGGGAAGGTTCTAGAAGGTTCTGAAGTGGGGCCCACCTGCATGGGGGACCCACATGAACGTGGGTAGTGGGGGCAAGGCCCCAAGCCCCTGGTCAAGGCGCACCAAGATCCCCCCTTAGAAGGAATAAGATCAAGATCCCTAAAAAGGGGGATAACAATCGGTGGGGAAGGGAAATGATGGGATTTCTTTCCCCCACCTTTGCCAACGCCCCAATGGACTTGCAGGGGAAGAACCAGCCCCCTCCACCCCTACATATAGTGGGGAGGCGCATGGGAGCCACAGACCTTCCCCTGGCGCAGCCCTCTCCCTCCTCAACACCTCCTCCGTAGTAGTAGTGCTTGGGGGAGCCCTGCCGGAGAACTGCAAGCTCCACCACCACACCGTCGTGCTGCCGGAGCTCTCCCTCAACTTCTCCTCTCCCCTTGCTGGATCAAGAAGGAGGAGACGTCTCCGGGTTGTACATGTGTTGAACGCGGAGGCACCGTTGTTCGGCGCTTAGATCGGAATCAACCGCGATCTGAATCGCTACGAGTACGAATCCTTCATCTGCGTTCTTGTAACGCTTCCGCATCACGATCTTCAAGGGTATGAAGATGCAGTTCCCTCTCCCTCATTGCTAGGTCTATGCGTAGTTTCTATGCACGAGTAGAACACAAGTTGTTGTGGGCGTCGATTTTGTCAATTTACTTGCCGTTACAAGTCTTATCTTGATTCGGCGGCATCATGGGATGAAGCGGCCCGGACCGACCTTACACGTACACTTACGTGAGACAGGTTCCACCGACTGACATGCACTAGTTGCATAAGGTGGCTTGCGGGTGTCTGTCTCTCCCACTTTAGTCGGATCGGATTCGATGAAAAGGGTCCTTATGAAGGGTAAATAGAAATTGGCATATCACGTTGTGGTTTTGGCGTAGGTAAGAAACGTTCTTGCTAAGAAACCTATAGCAACCACGTAAAAATTTGCAACAACAATTAGAAGACGTCTAACTTGTTTTTGCAGCATATGCCGTGTGATATGATATGGCCAAAAGGATGTGATGAATGATATATGTGATGTATGAGATTGATCATGTTCTTGTAATAGGAATCACGACTTGCATGTCGATGAGTATGACAACCGGCAGGAGCCATAGGAGTTGTCTTAATTTATTTATGACCTGCGTGTCAACATAAACATCATGTAATTACTTTACTTCATTGCTAAACCGTTAGCCATAGTAGTAGAAGTAATAGTTGACGAGACAACTACATGAAGACACGATGATGGAGATCATGATGTCATGCCGGTGACGATGATGATCATGGCGCCCCGAAGATGGAGATCAAAAGGAGCAAAATGATATTGGCCATATCATGTCACTATTTGATTGCATGTGATGTTTATCATGTTTTACATCTTAATTGCTTAGAACGACGGTAGCTTAAATAAGATGATCCCTCACAATAATTTCAAGAAAGTGTTCCCCTTAACTGTGCACCATTGCGAAGGTTCGTTGTTTCGAAGCACCACGTGATGATCGGGTGTGATAGATTCTAACGTTTGAATACAACGGGTGTAAGCCAGATTTACACACACGATACACTTAGGTTGACTTGACGAGCCTAGCATGTACAGACATGGCCTCGGAACACGGAAGACCGAAAGGTCAAACATGAGTCGTATAGAAGATACGATCAACAGGAAGATGTTCACCGATGATGACTAGTCCGTCTCACGTGATGATAGGACACGGCCTAGTTGACTCGGATCATGTATCACTTAGATGACTAGAGGGATGTCTATCTAAGTGGGAGTTCATTGAATAATTTGATTAGATGAACTTAATTATCATGAACATAGTCAAAAGGTCTTTGCAAATTATGTCGTAGCTCACACTTTGGTTCTACTGTTTTAGATATGTTCCTAGGGAAAATTTAGTTGAGAGTTGATAGTAGCAACTATGCGGACTGGGTTCGTGAACTGAGGATTGTCCTCATTGCTGCATAGAAGGGCTATGTCCTTAATGCACCGCTCAGTGTGTTGAACCTCGAGCGTCGTCTGTAGATGTTGGGAAACATCTGACATACACGTTTTGATGACTACGTGATAGTTTAGTGCGTAATACTAACGGTTTAGAATTGTGGCACCAAAGACGTTTTTTTAAATGTCGCAGAACATATGAGATGTTCCAAAAACTGAAATTGGAATTTCAGACTAATGCCACCGTCAAGAGGTATGAGACCTCTGACAAGTTTTTTAAGCCTGCAAACTAAGGGAGAAAAGCTCAATCGTTGAGCATGTTCTCAGATTGTCTGAGGACTACAATCGCTTGAATCGAGTGGGGTTAATCTTCCAGATGAGATAGTGATGGTTCTCCATAGTCACTGCCACCAAGCTATTGGAGCTTCATGATGAACTATAACATATCAGGGATAGACATGATGATCCTTGAGCAATTGTTGATGGTTAAACCACTAGTTTCAAGAAGGGCAAGGGGAAGAAGGGATACTTCATGAAACGACAAATCAGTTGCTGCTCTAGTGAAGAAACCCAAGGTTGAACCCAAACCCGAGACTAAGTGCTTCTATACTGAGGGGAACGATCACTGAATCAGAACTACCCTAGATACTCGGTAGATGAGAAGGCTGGCAAGGTCGACAGAAGTATATTGGATATACATTATAATGTGTACTTCACTAGTACTCCTAGTAGCACGAGGGTATTAAAATACCGGTTCAGTTGCTAAGTGTTAGTAACTCAAAATAAAATGCTACAAAATAAACGGAGACTAGCTGAAGGTGAGATGACGATATGTGTTGGAAGTATTTCCAAGGTTGATGTGATCAAGCATCGCATGCTCCCTCTACCATCGATATTGGTGTTAAACCTAAATAATTGTTATTTGGTGTTTGCATAGACATGATTGGATTATGTTTATCGCAATACGGTTATTCATTTAAGGAGAATAATGGTTACTCTGTTTATTTGAATAATACCATCAATGGTATTGCACCTAAAATGAATGGTTTATTGAATCTCAATCGTATTGATACACATGTTCATGCCAAAAGATATAAGATAGTGATGATAGTACCACATACTTGTGACACTGCCATTTGAGTCATGTTGGTATAAAACGCATGAAGAAGCTCCATGTTGATGGATCTTTGGATTCACTCATTTTTGAAAAGATTGAGACATGCGAACCATGTCTATTGGTAGATATGCATGAAGAAACTCCATACAGATGGATCGTTTGGACTCACTAGATTTCGAATCACTTGAGACATGCATATCATACCACATGGGCAAGATGACTGAAAGGCCTCGTTTTTAGTAAGATGGAACAAAAAAAAGCAACTTGTTGGAAGTAATACATTTTGATGTGTGCAGTCCAATGAGTGCTGAGGCAAGCAGTGGATATTGTTATGTTCTTACTTCACAGATGATTTGAGTAGATGCTGAGTATATTTACTTGATGAAACACAAGTCTGAATTATTGAAAGGTTCAAGTAATTTCAGAGTTAAGTTGAAGATCGTCGTGACAAGATGATAAAATGTCTATGATATGATCGTACAGATGAATATCTGAGTTACGAGTTTGGCACACAATTAAGACATTGTGGAAATTGTTTCACAACTAATACCGCCTTGAACACCATAGTATGATGGTGTGTCCGAACATCATAGCTGCACCCTATTGGATGTGGTGCATACCATGATGTCTCTTATCGAATTACCACTATCGTTTACGGGTTAAGCATTAGAGACAACCGCATTCACTTTAAATAGGGCACCACGCAATTCCGTTGAGACGACACCGTATGAACTATGGTTTAGAGAAACCTAAGCTGTCGTTTCTTAAAAGTTTGGGGCTACGACGCTTATGTGAAAAGGTTTCAGGCTGATAAGCTCGAACCCAAAGCGGATGAATGCATCTTCATAGAATACCCAAAAATAGTTGGGTATACCTCCTATCTCAGATCCGGAAGCAAAAGTGATTGTTTCTCGAGGAAAACTTTCTCTCGAAAGAATTGAGTGGGAGGATGGTGGAGACTTGATGAGGTTATTGAACCGTCACTTCAACTAGTGTGTAGCAGGGTACAGGAAGTTGTTCATGTGGCACCTACACCAATTCAAGTGGAAGCTTATGATAGTGATCATGAAACTTCGAATCAAGTCACTACCAAACCTCATAGGTCGACAAGGATGTGTACTACTTCAGAGTGGTACGTAATCCTGTCTTGGAAGTCATGTTGCTAGACAACAATGAACCTACGAGCTATGGAGAAGCGATGGTGGGCCCGGATTTCGACGAATGGCTCGAGGCCACAAAATCCGAGAGAGGATCCATGTATAAAACAAAGTATAGACTTTGAAAGAACTACTTGATGGTCGTAAGGCTGTTGGGTGCAGATGGCTTTTAAAAGGAAGACAGACAATGATGGTAAGTGTCACCATTAAGAAAGCTCGACTTGTCGTCAAGGTGTTTCCCGACAAGTTCAAGGAGTTGACTACGATGGGACTTCCTCACTCGTAGCGATGCTAAGAGTCTGTTGGAATTATATTAGCAGTTACTACATTATTTATGAAATCTTGCAGATAGGATGTCAAAACATTGTTTCCTCGATGATTTTCTTGAGGAAAGGTTGTATGTGATACAACCAGAAAGTTTTTGTCAATCTTGAAAGATGCTAACAAGTATGCACAACTCCAGCAATCCTTCTAAGGACTGGAGTAAGCATCTCGGAATTGGAATGTACGCTTTGATGAGATGATCAAAGATTTTGAGTTTATACAAAGTTTATGAGAAACTTGTATTTCCAAAGAAGTGAGTGGGAGCACTATAGAGTTTCTGATGAGTATATGTTGTTGACATATTGTTGATCAGAAATGATGTAGAATTTCTGGAAAGCATGCAGGGTTATTTGGAAAGTGTTTTTCAATGGAGAACCTGGATTAAGCTACTTGAACCTTGAGCATCAAGATCTATAAGGATAGATAAAAAACGCTTAATAGTACTTTCAAATGAATACATACTGTGACAAGGTTTTGAAGGAGTTCAAAATAGATCAGCAAAGAAGGAGTTCTTGGCTGTGTTACAAGGTGTGAGTATTGAGTAAGACTCAAGACCTGACCACGGCAGAAGAGAGAGAAAGGACGAAGGTCGTCCCCTATGCTTTAGACGCAGGCTCTACAATATGCTATGCTGTGTACCGCACCTGAAGTGTGCCTTGCCATGAGTCAGTCAAGGGGTACAAGAGTGATCCAGGAATGGATCACATGACAACGGTCGAACTTATCCTTAGTAACTAGTGGACTAAGGAATTTTCTCGATTATGGAGGTGGAAAAACAGTTCGTCGGAAAGGGTTACGTCGATGCAAACTTTGACACTAATCCGGATGACTCTGAGTAGTAAACCGGATTCGTATAGTAGAGAAGTTATTTGAAATAGCTCCAGGTAGCGCGTGGTACCTGCATCTACAAGATGACATAGAGATTTGTAAAGCACACATGGATCTAAAAGGTTCAGACCGTTGACTAATAACCTCTCTCACAAGCGAGATATGAACAAACCCCATGGGTGTTGGATTCATTACAATCACATAGTGATGTGAACTAGATTATTGACTCTAGTGCAAGTGGGAGACTGTTGGAAATATGCCCTAGAGGCAATAATAAATGGTTATTATTGTATTTCCTTGTTCATGATAATTGTCTATTGTTCATGCTATAATTGTATTAACTGGAAACCGTAATACATGTGTGAATACATAGACCACAACATGTCCCTAGTAAGCCTCTAGTTGACTAGCTCATTGATCAATAGATGGTTATGGTTTCCTGACCATGGACATTGGATGTCATTGATAACGGGATCACATCATTAGGAGAATGATGTGATGGACAAGACGCAATCCTAATCATAGCACAAGATCGTGTAGTTCGTTTGCTAAGAGCTTTTCTAATGTCAAGTATCATTTCCTTAAACCATGAGATTGTGAAACTCCCGGATACCGTAGGAATGCTTTGGGTGTACCAAACGTCACAACGTAACTGGGTGGCTATAAAGGTGCACTACAGGTATCTCTGAAAGTGTCTATTGGGTTGGCACGAATCGAGACTGGAATTTGTCACTCCGTATGACGGAGAGGTATCTCTGGGCCCACTCGGTAATGCATCATCATAATGAGCTCAATGTGACTAATGATTTAGCCACGCGATCATGCGTTACAGAACGAGTAAAGAGACTTGCCGGTAACGAGATTGAACAAGGTATAGGGATACGGATGATCGAATCTCGCGCAAGTAGGATACCGATAGACAAAGGGAATTGTATACGGGATTGATTGAATCCCCGACATCGTGGTTCATCCGATGAGATCATCATGGAACATGTGGGAGCCGACATGGGTATCCATATCCCGCTGTTGGTTATTGGCCAGAGAGCTGTCTCGGTCATGTCTGCATGATTCCCGAGCCCGTAGGGTCTACACACTTAAGGTTCGGTGACGCTAGAGTTCTTATGGGAATTAGTGTGCAGTTAACGAATGTTGTTCGGAGTCCCGGATGAGATCCCGGACGTCACGAGGAGTTCCGGAATGGTCTGGAGGTAAAGATTTATATATGGGAAGTCCTATTTTGGCCACCGGAAAATGTTCGGGATTTTTCGGTATTGTACCGGGAAGGCTCTAGAAGGTTCTGAAGTGGAGCCCACCTGCATGGGGGACCTACATGAACGTGGGTAGTGGGGGAAAGGCCCCACACCCCTGGTCAAGGCGCACCAAGATCCCCCCTTAGAAGGAATAAGATCATATCCCGAAGGGATAAGATCAAGATCCCTAAAAAGGGGGATAACAATCGGTGGGGAAGGGAAATGATGGGATTTCTTTCCCCCACCTTTGCCAATGCCCCAATGGACTTGGAGGGCAAGAAACCATCCCCCTCCACCCCTACATAAAGTGGGGAGGCGCATGGGAGCCATAGCCCTTCCCCTGGCGCAGCCCTCTCCCTCCCCAACACCTCCTCCTCCGTAGTAGTGCTTGGGGAAGCCCTGCCGGAGAACTGCAAGCTCCACCACCACGCTGTCGTGCTGCTGGAGCTCTCCCTCCAATTCTCCTCTCCCCTTGCTGGATCAAGAAGGAGGAGACGTCCCCGGGTTTGTCAGGACCCCGATCCTAAGCCACATCGATCCAGCATGTAACACATCATATCACTTTGCGGCCTCACGCACGGTACTCCCACGGGTGCAACCTTACCTGGCCCAGGACCGTTTGCGCCTTTTGGCTCACATATATGATAGTGTCGCTAGCATCCATATGACAGAGAACCCGGGCCGACATGGCTAGTCGTGAACCCAAGGCGGCACTAACCCATGAGGACAGGCATACATGAATCACATCGAGCATGTCGGTCAACAACGTATCAATCTGGGCTGTAGCACTGGGCTAACAGGACTCCGGTAACCCGGGCTGTAGCAAGCTAGGCAGGACTCCGGATAACACCGCGTGACATTTCCCCGAAGGGACAGACACAGGAACGAAGTGAAACACATGCCGGCCAGTCATGTGTTCCGAGCAGTAGTGCTGGGCTAGCAGGACTCTGGTGAACCGGGATGTAGCGGACTATTATCGCTCAGAAGCACTAGACTACATTTCCCCATAAGATAGGCTGCCAAGGATAAACAACTAGGTAGTCGGATCCCACTCATACCAAGCATTTCAATCATACACACAATATGCCCGATATGAGTAAATACAACATTGCATCACAACAAAACTCTACAACTCAAGTACTTTATTTAAAAGGCTCCGAAGAGCCATACATATCATCCATACAGGTAGGGGTCACATGACCCGACACTCAAGTCATACAACATACAAGCACATGCGGAAGCAAAGTAGTCTGAGTACAGACACTAGAAAGAAAGAAAGAAGGCTTGACGAAGCATGTCTATCTACATCGACCCTTCACAAGTCTTGGATCACAACCTGGGTGATAAGTCACTCGTCAACATCGAGGTCTACATAGAACCCATCGGAGGGGTTAGCGTTGTCGTCTGAAACATTAATTAAAGCAACATGAGTACGAAGGTACTCAGTAAGTCTTACAACAGAATCCTACAATACATGCACATTCTCAAGAAGGTAGTGGAGTTATTGCAGCAAGCCAGCTTTGACTCTTGGCTAAACTATCCTACGATAGACACAACTGTAAAACATTTGTCGCACACGAGTCCACTATCACCAACACAATACTCCACCGAAGATCCTCTCTCGTCATCCTACGAGAGGGCCATCCGCGGTACTCACACTTATCTTGAGGCTTTTAGTAGTATCCATTTACTTGTCTATGAACTGTATAGGTGACCAAGTAGTCCTTTACCGCGGACGCGGCTATTCGAATAGTTTCATACCCTGCAGGGGTGTACTTCTTCACACACGCTCCCACCACTTACCGCTGTTACCCGACGTGTACTCGGCAACCTTCAAGCGGAAGCCCAGCGAGGGTGTCGGCCACGACCTGACTAAACACACAAGTCCCTAGTCCAGGTTTATCGCCTATTCGGGTTCCATCCGCAGGGAGTCCGGCCGAGGTTTCCACTAACAGCCCCGAACGATGTGAACAGGGTTCCAGAGACACCAAACGGGCGAATCGGTACACCGTGCCACGTGCCTACCGCAACACAGCCCACCCCTATGGTCAGCGCTGGGTGCGGCCCCCAGCATACTACAAACACCAGAAACTACGTTGCAACTCCCGGACAGAGGACAAGAGTGGTTAATAAGTCGAGAAAGTCAATTAAGGATCCCAATGTGTGGTAGTAGCTGAATCTTAAATCACACACACAGATCTCAGTTCTTAAGGACGGCCTCAATGAAACAACCCACCATGTACTCATACATGGCCTCTCATCGATTCCTTTACCAAATCGTATTCAACACTTCACTCTTGTTACCGACACAACCTTTCACTCTAGTTCATCATCCTGATGAGCCAGACCTGACACAACTCTAAGCATAGCAAGCATAGCATGGTAGGAAACACACACATATGGCTCAATCAACTCCTACACATGCTAGTGGGTTTCATCTAGTTACTGTGGCAGTGACAGGTCATGCAAAGGTAGTGGGTTCAACTACCAAGACACACAGCAGTTTGAATCGCGCAGTCTTAATGCAGTAAAATAAGAGCAGAAGCGAGAACATGGGTTTGTATCGGAATGATCAATGGTTGCTTGCCTGATGGAGTGGTAGAGGGATACTGCCCTTCAGTTGGATACTCTTGAATATCCTCGGAGGCAGAACCTACCACGAAGAACACATCGAAACACAATCAACACATGACGATATGCAACATTATGATGCATGCTATGACATGGCAATATGGAAGTGTCTTGGCCTAGTGCAAGCTAAAACAGGAAGGAAAGTGTTTAATTGAACCAAAGGTTCAAGTGTTAGATCATTTAACATAGCCATTATAGTGCATCACCTTGTATTGCATAAACAGCAGGTTTAACTTGTTCTGACATGCATGAAACCAGTTCCAATGGATAGATTGAATTTTTCTGATCAAATTTCATATATAAATCTTTGCATTTGGAGTTACAGATTAATTTCTATGGTTTTTTGAAGTTTGAACTATTTTCTGGAATTTCCTGTATAAAAATAATTCCAGTAATTAAATTACTGCGTCAGCACTACGTCAGGATGACGTCAGAGGTCAACGGGGTCGTCCAGGTCAAACTGACCAGTGGGTCCCGCATGTCAGTAATTAGTTAAACTAATTAATTTTAATTAGAACTAATCCAGTTAGTTAGCAGAGGGGGGCCCACTTGTCATTGACTCAGAGGAGTCAACCTGGGCCCACCCAGTCCACGTCAGGGGTCAAACCCGCCGGTCAACGGGTCAAAGCCTGCCGGCGTTTAGCCGCCGGCGAGGCCAGACGCGGCAGCGTGCTGCGGGATTCGCTCACAGGGCTCCGTTTGCTGCGCGGAGAGCAGCTACGGGCAGCTGGTGCTCGCCCGCATCCAGCCGTGGTGGTGGCTTGGCCGGGGAGTGGCCGGAGCTTCGCCGGCGACGAGGTCAGGCGGAGGCCAAAGCTCGGCCAGCTCGTGCGCGTGGCTGCAGTGGCTCAGGCGATGTGGCGCTAGCACCAATGGCCTCTATGTGGCGTGAGGAGTGTGACGGGCACAAGCCCGTGACCAAATGGTCACCGGAGCAACCCCGGAGACGTGGTCAGGCGGCGGCGCGTGCGGGT
Organism: Aegilops umbellulata; assembly: GCA_032464435.1. Taxonomy (NCBI): domain Eukaryota; kingdom Viridiplantae; phylum Streptophyta; class Magnoliopsida; order Poales; family Poaceae; genus Aegilops; species Aegilops umbellulata. The sequence continues at coordinate 302,735,070 of CP136057.1, forward strand.
GAGCCACGTGTGCTTGCTGTGGTGCACGAGAAGAAGAACGGAGAGGATGGGGAGGTGGCTATGCTCATGGCAGCTACGTCGGAGTTGACGGCGAGGTCGGGGACGAGCCGGAGCAAGCGGGGCGGCGGAGGCGATCTGGTCGGCAGGAGGTTGAAGACGAGCTTGGTGGAGTCATTTGCGGGCCTCCGGCGGGGCGTGGCTTGGTGGAGCGATCGAGGAGGAGGTGGCGGAGCTGCAGGACACGGTGGAGCAGCACGGGGGCGATGGAGGTCGTGGTTTCACGGTGGCGCGGGCGCATCAGCGTCGGCCATGGCGGAGGGGGAGCGAGGGAGAGAGGCAGGGGGAAATGAGGTGTCCACGGGGTCGGGACGACGACGTGGAGGTCGCCCAGCGTCCAGGCGTGCAAAGCGGCAAGCTACTGGCACCGTGGCGAGCTCGCGCTCGCCGGCGTCAGCTCCCTGCCTGCCTGGCGGGGACGAAGCAGCTGGCTGGCATGGGCCAGCACAGCACTTGGCCGCCAGGTGGGCCGGCTAGTGGCTGTGGCCAGGTTAGTTTTTATTTCTACGTTGTTTCCTTTTCTAATATTCTGTAACTTTGTGGTATTATTAAAAATACTTAAGCACTTTCTAAAATCCTGGAAATAATTGTGGGCTCTATTGGGATTATTCCTAACAGCCCTGACTTATTTCCAGAATTATTTGAACACTTAAAATATTTATTAGTATTTAAATGTCCAAAATCAACATACATAAGATTTAATTCAGTGACCTTTTATTTACCTAGAAAATTGTGCACCTATTTTGCCAGAGGTTATAACCCAAGACAAAGAGGTTGAACACTTTAGAAGGGCATTTTAGGTTCATTGAAAATGTTTTTAGTAAACCCTAGTTGATTTCAGGGGGGGTGCTGGGGGTTCTGCCTTCCCATTTCAAGTTTCTGATGAAAGGTAAACATGATGGACACTCTAATGCATGGTCTAACTAGGATGTGACAACTCACCCCCACTCGAAAGAATCTCGTCCTGAGATTTAGGATCCGTCAGAAAGAAGGTGGGGTACTCGAGTCGAAGACGATCCTCCCTTGCCCAAGTAGCCTCTTGCTCGGAGTGGTGTGACCATTGAACTTTGAGAAACTTGATATTCTGGCGTCAGTGGTACGCTCGGCTTGATCAAGGATACGAACGGGGTATTCTCGATATGTTAGGTTATCTTGGAGATCAAGCGTTTCGTGATCCACTCCACGGATAGGATCCGAGAAGCAACGCCTGAGTTGAGAAATGTGGAAGACATCATGAACTCTGGAGAGATGCGGAGGTAGTTCCAGTTGGTAGGCAACCTCCCCGCATTTGGCGAGAATGCGAAAGGGTCCAATGTAACGAGGAGCCAATTTGCCTTTGATACCAAATCGATGGGTTCCCTTTAAAGGTGTAACCCGAAGGTAAGCCATCTCGCTAATTTCATAAGCCATCGACTTATGCTTGCGGTCATACTGACTCTTTTGTCGAGATTGGGCTGCTTTCAACTTCTCACGAATAATGCGAACCTGCTCTTCTGCATCCTGGATCATGTCCGGGCCAAAGAGTTGTCTCTCGCCGGTTTCTGACCAGTTAAGAGGCGTTCGACATTTTCCTCCATACAGAACCTCGAAAGGAGCCTTGCCCAAGCTAGCTTGATAACTGTTGTTATAAGCGAACTCGGCGAATGGAAGGCACTTCTCCCAATACATACCAAAAGAGATGACAGAAGCTCGAAGCATGTCCTCCAGAATTTGATTGACTCGTTCTACTTGACCACTTGACTGAGGATGGAAGGCGGTGCTAAAAGAGAGACGAGTTCCCAAAGCATTTTTGAAGCTTTCCCAAAATCGCGAGGTGAAAAGACTTCCACGGTCTGAATTAATTTCCAATGGAACACCATGAAGGGACACTATTCGGGAGATGTACAATTCAGCTAGCTGGCTAGCGGTTATACTCTCGCGAACAGGTAAGAAGTGGGCTACTTTGGAAAGACGATCGACAACAACAAAAATAGCATTATTCCCTCTTTTGGTTTTGGGAAACCCGGTGATGAAATCCATACCGATTTTATCCCATTTCAATTTAGGAATTTCCAAAGGTTGAAGGGTGCCAGCAGGCCGTTGATGCTCTTCTTTAACGCGACGGCAGACGTCGCAATTTGCAATGTATTGAGCGATTTCTCTCTTCATCCTAGTCCACCAAAACCTCTGGCGTAGGTCTTGATATATTTTGGTACTACCAGGATGGATGGTGAGAGGGGATTCATGAGCTTCCTTAAGGATCAGTTGCCGTAGATGTTGTTTCTTGGGGACCACCAAACGGTTCTCGAAGAAGACAACACCTCGCTTATGAATGGAAAAACATTTAGCAACTCCGCTAGCAATGTTTTCCTTAATCCGGGATATTCCTCTATCATACCGCTGAGCGGTTATGATTTGATCCGTAAGGTTGGGTTTCGCCACCAGGGTGGAAAGGAATCCTCGAGGAACAATGTGAAGGCTAAGCTTACGAAATTCCTCATGGAGAAGTGGTTGACTTTGTCGTAACATCAGGTTGTTACAATAGGACTTACGACTTAGTGCATCAGCCATAACATTGGCTTTGCCTGGGGTGTAAGTTATTCCTAAGTCGTAATCTGTGATCAACTCGACCCAACGTCTTTGCCTGAGATTCAAATCCGGTTGGGTGAAGATGTATTTCAGACTTTGGTGATCAGTGTAAATTTCGCAACGATTACCAAGAAGGTAATGTCGCCAGGTTTTGAGTGCATGGACTACAGCTGCAAGCTCTAGATCATGGGTGGGATAGTTATCCTCATGTGGACGCGACTGTCGAGAAGCGTAAGCAATCACATGACGATCTTGCATGAGTATGCAACCTAGTCCTTGTCGCGAGGCGTCGCAATAGATAACAAAGTCCTTAGAAAAATCTGGTGGTACCAGTACGGGAGCAGATGTCAGGCGTCTTTTCAGTTCCTGGCAGCTGAACTCTCACTGTGGGGTCCACTCGAACTTTTTATCTTTCTTGAGGAGTTCAGTTAGAGGCTTAGCAACTTTGGAGAAATTCTCGACGAAGCGGCGGCAATAGCTCGCTAAACCAAGAAAACTCCGAACTTGCTTGGCCGTTTCGGGTGGAGTCCAGTCAAGGACGGCTTGAACTCGCTCGGGATTGACAGCAATGCCCTTACCAGAGATTACATGGCCCAGATAGGTCACTTCTGGCAACCAAAATTCGCACTTAGAGAATTTGGCATAAAGGCGATGCTCTCGAAGTTTCGTCAACACTAGCCTTAGATGTTCGGCATGTTCCTCCTGATTCTTGGAGTAGATGAGTATATCATCGAGGTAAACCACGACGAATTTATCCAAATACTCCATGAAGATTGAGTTCATTAACCGAGAGAAGGTGGCTGGAGCATTGGTTAAACCGAAGGACATGACAGTGTACTCGTATTGGCCATAACGAGTAACAAAGGCCGTTTTGGGAATGTCCCCGTTCTTGATTTTGATTTGATGGTAGCCCAACCTCAAATCCATTTTGGAAAAGACTGAGGATCCAGCGAGCTGGTCATACAGGTCGTTGATCCTGGGGAGCGGATACTTGTTCTTGATAGTGACCAAATTGACAGGTTGGTAATCTACAACCATCCGATCCGTTCCATCCTTCTTCTTGACGAAGAGGACGGGGCAAGCCCATGGAGAAGAACTAGGACGGATGAAACCCTTTTGCAAGGACTCATCGAGTTGTTTCTTAAGCTCGGCTAGTTCTAGGGGTGCCAACTTATAAGGTCTTCTAGAGATTGGGACAGTTCGTGGAACAAGGTCTATCACGAACTCGACATCTCTGTCAGGTGGAACACCTGGCAGTTCCTCTGGAAAGACATCCGGGAAGTCACGAACTACCGGAATATCTTCAAGGTCTGGAAGGGGGTTGGCATTTAGAGAGTAGAGCTGACGCTCCGACACTCGGGTCAAAACATGGACTGTCTTGCCCGATGGATGGGTGAGTTGAACAGTTCTAGTAGAGCAATCAATCTTAGCGTAATGGGCTGACATCCAGTCCATACCCAAGATGATGTTTATGTCCGAGGACTTGAGAGCTATTAGTGACGCGAGGAAGACCAATCTGTCGACAAGAATTTCATTTCCATGGCTGATTCTAGAGGTTTGCCACTTAGAACCAGGGGTTTGAATTACCATGGAGGTGGGCATGCCACAAATGTGGTGTTGTGCAAACGAGCATAGCTCTCAGAAATAAATGAATGAGATGCTCCAGTATCAAAGAGAATAGTTGTCGGATGGCAATTAACAAGGAGCGTACCGAGAACAACGTTGGGGTCCTCCTGAGTCTCCTCAGCTGAGACGTAGTTGACATGGCCACGAGCAGTGGTGACCGGCTTGGCGACAAGCACTTTTGCTGTTGGCTTACCACGGCCAACAGACTTTCCGAGCTGGTTGGGGTTGTTCTGGGGACACTCACGGATGTAGTGGCCCGTCTCTCCACACTTGAAGCGGGTTATCATATTGGGGCGTGGAGCAGCATTAGCAGCGGGACCACCATAAGTCCTGGGCGGTACATACTGCTGGTTGGGGTGAGGCGCCTCAAAGGATGGCCTCGGAGTGAACCTGGATGGCACAGCGATATTTGGGATCCAGACCCGGCGCTTCTGAGACCCAGAGCCGGATGAAGATCCAAAATCACGGGAGTGTTTGCGTGAAGCTTCAAAGTCATTCTGCCCTGTCTCGGGACTGATGGCCTTGTTGACCAACTTCGGAAAAGAGGTGCATTCGTGAAGACGAAGGTCACGGCGAAGCTCGGGGCTAAGTCCCTTGCGGAACCTTGCCTGCTTCTTGGCGTCGGTGGATACCTCTTCGGGAGCATAACGTGCTAAATTCCCAAACTCTCGACTGTATGCATCCACAGTCAGTCTACCCTGGGTGAAGTTACAGAATTCCTCCCTCTTGTGATCCATGAGGCCTTCCGGAATGTGATGTTCACGGAAAGCAGCACTGAAATCAGCCCAAGTAGTGATTTGGCCGACTGGGCGCATAGCCTCATAATTTTCCCACCAAAGGCTAGCAGGGCCTTCGAGGTGATAAGCAGCAAAGGTGACTTTATCCTCCTCGGCTACGTTGGCAGAACGTAGCTTGTGGGCGATGCTGCGAAGCCAGTCATCCGCATCGAGAGGTTCGATGGAATGGTTAAACTTTGGTGGAAACAGCTTGACAAAGTCATTGATTGACACTGGAATGTTTCTCTACTGGCGTGCAGTATTCTGCTCAATCCGCTCCAGCAAGCGGTTAGTCTCGCGCTTGTTTCGTTCTGCCTCCAGCATTACTTCGGCCAGAGAAGGCGGTTGAGGCAGATTCTCATCCCTAGCTGCGCTAGCTTCACCCTGCTCCGGAGCAGCAGGGTTGCTGCGGGTGTTGACCATCCTAGGAAAACAAGACAACGGTTTAGACCATTAGCAAAATCTGGCAAGAAATGAAGAATGTAATGGATAACAAGGGATGCAGAGATGTTCATCCGTATGATATGGTAATATAGAAACTGCCTTATATTAACCAACAGTCATACACACCATACATAGTTTAGTACAAGCCCAAGCTAAGGTACAACTATGATGAAAGACGTTACATCTCATCGGAGGCATTCCAAGCTCCTATACATTATTTTTCTACACCTCCGGAATGGATACACACTAAGTCATATTCCACAAGTCACGCAGGACGGTGGACATACAACTGTTACAATACCAGGGAAACTACTACTAGCTCAGACAGCTCCGTAGTAATCCTCATAGAAGTCACCACCCAGGCCTGGAAGAGGAACATGATCATCTGGAAACAGACGGTCCTGTGGAGCTTGCGGACCATAGGGACTTGGGTGTGGCCTTGGTCCAACAAACGGCGGCAGACGAGGTCCACGAGGAGGGGTGATGCCTCCCACCTCACGCCACTCCATGAAATCTGGCAGACTGGCACGCACAGGGTACAAGTCCCTCATGTCCATGTATCCGGCTTGCACTGCAGGGGCAAACCGAGTCAAAGTAGCCCAGTGATTAGAACGAGCATTAAAGAGCTCCATACGCAAGGCCCGGTTTTCACGGTCCTTGTCTTCCAACATCTCAGTAGTGGTGCGGAGGAGTGAGTCCTCATGGGATGCGTCACTGTACATACCCTGAAGGTAACCATGCGCCCCAGGGAGGGATGCTGGCATGTAGCGGAAATCGGTGTTGCCCAACAAGGCAGTTCTGGCTCGAATAATAGTCATCGTCGAGTAGGCTGCATCCTGCACGGACATCCCAATAGTGATCCCAAGTCCATAAGAAGAGTGGAGCGGTTCGGTAGCTCCGGGATAAGATGGATATATCCTGACCGTGCACAGATATTGGCTTTGATTAAAGTCTCTAAACTGCTCCTCGATGGTATATTCAGGATACCATCGGTAACCTGTCTCGACCATCACTCGAACCAACATAGTTGTGTGACCACATACATCAATGCAATGGGTTAGACGAACCACTTGGTTCTGGGAACGGGTGGCCATCTGAAAGCTCAAAATGATGCAAAGGCATTAGAATTTCTAGGGGAAATTGGACGGCATAACGGCTGTAAATGCTCAGAAAAGGAGATGAGACATCCACAACAGTTGCAAAACCACTCAACAACCATCATATCAGGGTTCCGGTTCAACTGGCAACATACTAAAATTTAGTAGAAACTGAACTGGGTTGTAACCAACAATCCTATAAGTTACTACGGATTAGTAACACGTGAACCTGATAGAGAGAAGAGAGCCTAGTCCTTAACCCACGTAGAATGAGAAGAGAATGACTCAAGATAGAGGGCATAAGGTAAAGGAGTAAAAGAGCCTTACGTTCCCTTCCCACAATCAATTCCCCTACATATAACTAAAGCATTGCTAGACTCGACATCGACCAGTTTGGCTGGCTTAGCAAACCTACAGGCAGTCCGGCTCTGATACCAACGCCGTCAGGATCCCGGTCCTAAGCCACATCGATCCAGCATGTAACACATCATATCACTTTGCGGCCTCACGCACGGTACTCCCACGGGTGGTCCTAAGCCACATCGATCCAGCATGTAGCACATCATATCACTTTGCGGCCTCACGCACGGTACTCCCACGGGTGCTACCTTACCTGGCCCGGGACCGTTTGCGCCTTTTGGCTCACGTATATGATAGTGTCGCTAGCATCCATATGACAGAGAACCCGGGCCGACATGGCTAGTCGTGAACCCAAGGTGGCACTAACCCATGAGGACAGGCATACATGAATCACATCGAGCATGTCAGTCAACAACGTATCAATCCGGGCTGTAGCACTGGGCTAACAGGTCTCTGGTAACCTGGGCTGTAGCAGGCTAGGCAGGACTCCGGATAACACCGCGTGATATTTCCCCGAAGGGACAGACACAAGAACGAAGTGAAACACATGCCGGCCAGTCATGTGTTCCGAGCAGTAGTGCTGGGCTAGCAGGACTCTAGTGAACCGGGCTGTAGCGGACTACTATCGCTCAGAAGCACTAGACTATATTTCCCCATAAGATAGGCTGCCAAGGATAAACAACTAGGTAGTCGGATCCCACTCATACCAAGCATTTCAATCATACACACAATATGCCCGATATGAGTAAATACAACATTGCATCACAACAAAACTCTACAACTCAAGTACTTTATTTAAAAGGCTCCGAAGAGCCATACATATCATCCATACAGGTAGGGGTCACATGACCCGACACTCAAGTCATACAACATACAAGCACATGCGGAAGCAAAGTAGTCTGAGTACAGACACTAGAAAGAAAGAAGGCTTGACGAAGCCTGTCTATCTACGTCGACCCTTCACAAGTCTTGGATCACCACCTGGGTGATAAGTCACTCGTCAACATCGAGGTCTACATAGAACCCATCGGAGGGGTTGGCGTTGTCGTCTGAAACATTAATTAAAGCAACATGAGTACGAAGGTACTCAGCAAGTCTTACAACAGAATCCTACAATACATGCACATTCTCAAGAAGGTAGTGGAGTTATTGCAGCAAGCCAGCTTTGACTCTTGGCTAAACTATCCTACGATAGACACAACTGTAAAACATTTGTCGCACACGAGTCCACTATCACCAACACAATACTCCACCGAAGATCCTCTCTCGTCATCCTACGAGAGGGACATCCGTGGTACTCACACTTATCTTGAGGCTTTTAGTAGTATCCATTTACTTGTCTAACATTTTCAATGAACCTGAAATGCCCTTCTAAAATGTTCACCCTCTCTGTCTTGGGTTATAACCTCTGGCAAAATAGGTGCACAATTTTCTAGGTCAATAAAAGGTCACTGAATTATATCTTATGTATGTTGATTTTGGACATTTAAATACTAATAAATATTTTAAGTGTTCAAATAATTCTGGAAATAAGTCATGGCTGTTAGGGTTGTACGTGTGTTGAACGCGGAGGCGCCGTTGTTCGACGCTTAGATCGGAATCAACCGCGATCTGAATCGCTACGAGTACGACTCCTTCATCCGCGTTCTTGTAACGCTTCCGCATCGCGATCTTCAAGGGTATGAAGATGCATTTCCCTCTCTCTTGTTGCTAGTCTCTCCATAGATTGATCTTGGTGATGCGTAGAAAATTTTAATTTCTGCAACGATCGCCAACATTTCTACGGTGGGTGAACAAATTACTGTTGAGCAATTGACAGAATTGACCATAGTTATGAAAATATCTAGGTATGATCATGTATATAGGCATCACGTCCGAGACAAGTAGACCTCTTATGAGCAATCGACAAAATTGAGCATAGTTATGAAAATATCTAGGTATGATCATGTATATAGGCATCAGGTCCGAGACAAGTAGACCTACTCCTGCCTGCATCTACTACTATTACTCCACTCATCGACCGCTATCCAACATGCATCTAGAGTATTATGTTAACGAAAACAGAGTAACACCTTAAGCAAGATGACATGATGTAGAGGAATAAATTCATGCAATATGATAAATACCCCATCTTGTTATCCTTGATGGCAACAGTACAATACGTGCCTTGCTGCCCCTAGTGTCACTGGGAAAGGACACCGCAAGATTGAACCCAAAGCTAAGCACTTCTCTGATTGCAAGAATAACCAATCTAATAGGCCAAACCAAATTGATAATTCGAAGAGACTTGCATAGATAACCAATCATACATAAAAGAATTCAGAGAAGATTCGAATATTGTTCGTAGATAATCTTGATCATAAACCCACAATTCATCGGTCTCAACAAACACACCGCAAAAATAAGATTACATTGAATAGATCTCCATGTGAGAGGGGGAGAACATTGTATTGAGATCCAAAAAGAGAGAAGAAGCCATCTAGCTACTAACTCTGGACCCGAAGGTCTGAGGTAAACTACTCACACTTCATCGGAGGGGCTATGGTGTTGATGTAGAAGTCCTCCATGGTGGATTCCCCTTCCGGCGGAGCTCCGAAACAGGCCACAAGATGGGATCTCGTGGGTACAGAAGGTTGCGGCGGTGGAATTAGGTTTTTGGCTCCGTATCTGATCGTTTGGGGGTGCGTAGGTATATATAGGAGGAAGGAGTACGTCGGTGGAGCTTCGAGGGGCCCACGAGGCAGGGGGCGCACCCTAGGGGGGCGCGCTCCACTGTCGTGACCGCCTCTCTGGTTTCTTGACGGAGGGTCCAAGTCTCCTGGATCATATCTGATGAGAAAATCACGTTCCCGAAGGTATCATTCCGTTTGGACTCCGTTTGATATTCCGTTTCTTCGAAACACTGAAATAGGCAAAAAAACAGCAATTCTGGGCTGGGCCTCCGGTTAATAGGTTAGTCCCAAAAGTAATATAAAAGTGTAAAATAAAGCCAAATATAGTCCAAAACAGTAGATAATATAGCATGGAGCAATGAAAAATTATAGATACGTTGGAGACGTATCAGGCATCCCCAAGCTTAATTCCTGCTCGTCCTCAAGTAGGTAAATGATAAAAAGAGAATTTTTGATGCGGAGTGCTACTTGGCATAATTTCAATGTAAATCTTCTCAATTGTGGTATGAATGTTTAGATCCGAAAGATTCAAGACAAAAGTTCATATTGACATAAAAATAATAATACTTCAAGCATACTAACAAAGCAATTATGTCTTCTCAAAGTAACATGGCCAAAGAAAGTTTATCCCTAAAAAATCATATAGTTTAGTCATGCTCCATTTTCGTCACACAAGAATGCTCTTATCGCGCACAACCCCGATGACAAGCCAAGCAATTGATTCATACTTTAATAATCTCAAACTCATAAACCTTCACGCAATACATGGGCGTGAGCCATGGATATAGCACTATGGGTGGAATAGAATATGATGATGGTGGTTATGTGGAGAAGACAAAAAGGAGAAGATCTCACATCAACGAGGCTAATCAATGGGCTATGGAGATGCCCATCGATTGATGTTAATGCAAGGAGTAGGGATTGCCATGCAACGGATGCACTAGAGCTATAAATGTATGAAAGCTCAACAAAAGAAACTAAGTGGGTGTGCATCCAACTTGCTTGCTCACGAAGACCTAGGGCATTTGGGGAAGCCCATCGTTGGAATATACAAGCCAAGTTCTATAATGAAAAATTCCCACTAGTAATTGAAAGTGACAAAACAAGAGACTCTCTATCATGATGATTGTGGTGCTACTTTGAAGCACAAGTGTGGCAAAGGATAGTAACATTGTCCCTTCTCTGTTTTTCTCTCATTTTTTTCTTTTCTCTTTTTTTCTTTTTTTTTGGC